>OY720679.1:143260452-143860452 GCA_963170755.1 Amphimallon solstitiale
GGAGGGGGGGGGGAGAGAGAGAGAGAGAGAAACACAAATTCTCATATGCAACATTTAACAAAATAAATGCCTACAGTTGCCAACTTTGTACAATAAGTCCTTAAACACTGCTGAGATAACTGACCTTTGCATTGAAAAACGTCGGATAGAGATAATGAATGATTAGGCTTTATCAATGATTACTTAACAGTGTATTTTAATCGGCGTTGGAAAAGCCGACCTTAAGAATGATAAAAACGCACAAAATATAAAACAAAGAAGTTCTTTTAACATGGGATTTAATATAAACACTGAAGCCAAATTGTTATGGCAGCTATTAATTAAATTATTAATAATAGAAATAAACGAAACCTTTTCCATATGGGGAGACAATATATATTTTAATTAATACTTAATATATAACACATATATGCATGATAAGGATAAGTTCTGGAAAAATAACTGCTATAACGATACGTGTTCAATATTTATGCTCATTTTGTATACAATAAATTGCTCCTTGTGTGTATAATGTCTCATATGTCACTGATAGATATTAAATTGGGTGAAATTGAAGTCCCGACATATACGTGCTGAAACATGGATATCGTGCAGCAAACGATTTTTGGCGGGTATATAAAAATTACATTCCCATATTTATTATCTACTCTAAGCATAGTATAAACTCGTAGCATGTACATAGTTGGGTTACTACAGCAATAGCTAACACATGTTGAACCAAATTTAAGATGATTTTAAGCTTTTAATTCTGTTTGCAATTTAAAAAAAAAAAGAAATGCTTGTTTTAGTGTCTATACATATACCAATATTAATATTTACAATACTATACAAGGTGTTCACACTTAAACCCGCACCACTCCGTTATTATTGGAGCTACGAATTCGTCCAAATTAGCAAACTAGTAGGATTTTTCCTGGCGGTTACGACGATAAAAACAAAAAAACAATTGAACGTCGCGTTTTTCAGATATTTGACAAAATGTAATTTTTTAAATGGAACACCCTATATATTTTTATGCAGTTGAATAAAGAATTTAGTTCTGAACAAAAATTTTTCAATACATTATCTCAAGAAAATTGAAAATAAAAAGTTATCACGTGATTTCTTTAAAGGGGCATATTCCCGAGATAATCAGAAAAGTACCCATTTTAAAATGGGACAGTATAATTTAAAATTCCACTCAGAAAAAAAGGAAAAGAGAAAATGAAATTAGCCTACATTACAATAGTTGTTACAATTTTGATCAAATAGGCACCAATAAAAAAAAATATTCAATAACAATCCGTCAAATTAATCTGTCAGTGTTTTAAAATTCGCATTGTTATTTTGCTGTTTTCTTCTTGTTTTCTTCTAATAAAAATGATTTTCACACATGAGGAAAAATGTGATATTATGGAAGCTTGCATATTTCAGAGAAAAAACACTATTAGAGCTCGCGAACATTATAGTGCAATGTTTCCCGAGCGCGATTCCTCAAAGAAGATATTTCTTGGAATTATACAGACAATTTCGGCGAAACGAAGAGGTTTTCAAGAAGAATAGAACGAAGAAGCAATTTGTGGTTAGTGAGGAAGTAGAGATAAATGTACTGGGATATTTTGAGGCGTATCCTAACAATTGAATTAGAGAATTGGCAAGAGAAATAGACCTTTCATTGGGAACGATTCATAAAATTTTGAAAAAATATCATTTTGAGCCATAGAAATATCGGCCAGTACAAACTTTGCATCTTAATGATGATATAAGAAGAATGGAATTTTGTGAATGGTTCCTACATAAATGTGAAGATCCAAATTTTCCTCGATATGTTTTATGGTCGGATGAGAGTAACTTCTCTAACAAGGGAATGTTCAATCGAAAAAACTATCATTTTTGGAGTCGGGAAAATCCTTTTTTGACTCATCCCACTAATCCACATCATCGGTTCAGCCTTAATGTTTGGATCTAAAATTGTGGGGCCTTTTTTTTTACCGCGGCTCATTAACGGGAGAGAGATATGAGGACTTTATGTCTCATGTATTGGAAGATTTCGTGGACAACGTGAACTTGATGGATAGGCCGCGGATATACTTCCAACAAGACGGTGCACCGGCTCATAATCACCATATCGTTAACGCATTACTGGAGAGACTGTTTGGACCCCGTTGGATTGGAACTCATGGACCAGTTCTGTGGCCCCCACGCTCACCAGATCTAACTCCGCTAGATTTTTTTTTATGGGGCCGAGTGAAAAATGAAGTTTACAAACATCGTTACCAAAATGTGGAAGAACTTCAAAATAACATTACGGCCATTATTCGGAATATTGATGGAAGGACCCTTCTCAAAGCCACGCGCTGCACTCAGAAAAGAGCCCGCAAGTGTCTGGACCAAGAAGGTGGTACCTTCGAACAACTATTTTAGTTATGTATGTGGATTGATAGTGTTTATTATTCTTTTATTTGTTATTCTTAAGTTTCGTGGACGAAATCAAAATAAATTTCGTTAAAAACACAACGTTTCGTTTGAATTCATTTAGGAATATTATGAACAAACATTCTAGGACCTATACAAAAATTTTTTTCATCCGTTCAAGAAGAGAATAGTATACAATAATCGGTACATATTATTTAATTACAAATTTCGTTAGGCATCCCTAAAAACAAATCCTAAATTCCTAAAAATGCACGGTATCTCATTTGAAAACTTACGTTTTAGTGATAAAGTAAGCAAATTTTAAGGATGTTTATGATATTTTCGAGGTCGAAAATTTTCGTCATCACAATACTTCCTTATACTACGTATAAGAAAGTAAAAATAGAAAATAAAAAAGACGGGTGGGTAAGAAATATAAAATAGTTTCTTTTCGTAAGTCAAAATAAAATAAAAATTGTTTATCGGGCATACTGTCAAAATGAAAATTGTCGTATTAATTTGGCATAAAAGTCCACTAAAGACTAAATCTACCACTCTCAAATCTATTAGATTATTATGGATTTGTATTAACATCAAATATTTCCGTCCAAATTAAATGAAATGAAAATGTAAGCCCAAAATTATGTTTTGTGCTTGTCCACGTGAATTTGTATATTTAAGTGAAGCTTTAAGCTGACTTAAATCTACAATTCCAATTTATATTTTAGTATGTACATATACCTTAAACATTCCGTGTAATGGAATAAGTAGAAGTTAGTAATTTAAGTGTTGCTTAAAATTTAAAATAGGTTGGTCAAATCGGTTATATTTATAAATTTTTACGAGTATTCCAAATATGAGTTGAATCTAAAAATATGATGATTAAAATACATTTTCCGCCCTTCATCATGTAACGAGAACATAACACCGAGTTACTATCGAAGACCTAACCTTTGTTATAACGACCCAAGGGACATAATACAATACATCCCTGTGCTGAACAATGATAATGATAGATAAATACAAAATTTCATTACACAGAGAAAAAAAAACAATAACAACTGCTGTGATGTATATTGTGTTGCATATTGAACACAATTACGAATACATCCAATTTGACTGCTGTCAAAACTTCAGTAAGTGTCATAAAATTAAAAAGTTGTGAATTTGTTTATTTTCCAAATCTTTACAATGAGTGACGGTGAAAGCGAAAATGATACTATGTTCGAGAACACTCCCACAAATTGCAAACAATTTTTTAAAGAAAAATTGATAACGCGGGCTAAACAATGTTGCACGCAACACGGGAGCAAAGTAATATTATAGTCGCGACATGACAATATCCATGTCTCGATTGTAAAATATTACTGTACTCCCTAGATAAGTAAATAACTATTACGTACCTACATTCACATTGTTAAATTTCTAACGCACCTATTTTCTATTTCGCAACTTATAATTTTGAGCAATATAAAAATGATACAAATAACCTCAAAGTGCTAGTAGTTAAAGTAAATTTTAAACACTATTTGTTTTGATTGTTGACAAAAAGAAGTACATATATGAAATCACACAGAATAACATTCTAACAACGGCTAGAGATAGACATAAATTAGAATTTATCTGCCAAAATTGAGCGTACCTATTAGAAAAATAAAGTACAATGTGACTGCCAAACTCGTGTATAGAATTTATACAAGTTACGTTAAGCACAACAAAATATTTACCATGTACGTAATGCATGCTTGAAAGGAGAGGTCGTTTTAGAGATGGGAACAGAAACAAAAAATTTCCCCGTATTATCTGGGCGAGATGTAATATACGCTGTTGACAGGGATAACGCACCGATAGAAAGGTAAGGGTACTAGGATGGGCAAAGAATAAGAATTCCATACAAATCCATCGGCTTCGCGACTTTAGCTTAGCTTGCTGTAGGGACTCATGTATCTCGACAAAGGTTTACTATTAAATTGAAATGAGAGGATTATGGTAGGCCACTCCAAAATCCCGCAATCTTTGTCTGCAATTTACTTGTCGTGTCTGCTTTAGGTCGATATCGTAAAAGACTCAAAATATACGTCTTTTATACATAATAAAAATAAGTTATATTAAAGAAAGACAGTTCATATCACAAATTAGGATACCACGGACGCTTCACAACTAACTATAAATAATTATATTCCTTCTTTAAAGTAGTCGAGTTGAACACTCAATTACTCACTTAAACATATTATAGAAAACATGGCAGAATCAATACTGTAATAATAGCATGAACATGAATATCAATATACGTTTTCATATTTGAAGTTTAGGAATAAAGGAAGATCGTCAATGATTTTATACGTCTAGATTTTTTATGCTAATGTAACTATTTTAGTTTGTTTTCATTTCTATTCCAGGCATTTCTTTCTTTGTATATTGTGATATTAACAAATATAAATAAACAGGATTTTTTGGAGTTCCTTAAAAAGAAGAACATTTATTATTGATGTAATATATATTTTGCATTTTTTAAAAACAAGAAATAGTATAGAGTGAGTGAGGAGTGGTTTTTACTAATAATTAGAGACTGGATTTTATGCAAAATACATATTTGTTGTTTTTTGATATATCCCTTCTATACTGTGTACTTATCCATTGTCCACACTCAGAATACGTCTTTCACCATTCTTTTTAGTGCATATAATGCATATTTGGATACTTTACCATAACTGCATATGCACGTACATATTTCATAATTATTTTGCATATTTATGCATATATTCGCCATTTTCATAAGAACCATAATAAAATCTGATATTTAAAGATATTTAATTTGTTTGTGTAAACGTGAAGGGATTGCATTCCTTCAACTTTGCATTAATGACTCATTAAAAGTCCATCTCATTAATAATGAGTTGGACTTTCCCAAAAGTAGGATTTATCTCTACTGATAATCGGTTTACAGGGCAATTAGAACTTACGTAAGAAATCCTTTTCAGAAATGTAGGTATTAATGCAGGTATATTATACCGTACGACTAATATCAATATAAGAAAAATAAATAATTTCCTTCATAGTTTGTTCATTCGTAAACGTGTTAAGGTCTGTGCTATTTGGTGAAACAAAAGTGAATTAAAAAGTTTTGAAAATGCCGAAGATAGCTAAAGCGAAGTCATCTCTAATAAAAAATTGGATAAGTGCAGTGCACTAAAAATTATTGACGAAGAAAGTGTTTTGTGCACACTCTGCGACAAAAGGGTAAGTTGAATTTTGAAATATTCTATTCAAGTTCTACAATTATGAGAATTTTTTTTTGTGTTCATAAATATAATGAAACAATTTCATAGTAAATTATTATTACATATGTTTAATTTTATGTTCTTTAAAGCAAATATATCTTTGTAATATTTCTTTGTCATAAACACCAAAATAACCAAAATCAATCAAATTTAAACAACTGGAGAACTTTACAAAACCAGGCAATTTATTTTTCTAGTTTTTGTAGTAATATAGTAATTAATAATAATTATTATAACTGAATGTTAAAAATATATATTTGTTACACAGATTACCTGCCAGAAGAAATTTCAAGTAGTGCAACATTTGAACACAACATTTCATCAGAACAGGGTTTCTGAAAATTTGAATAAACCGCGGCAGCAACTTTTGGAGGAAAGTTTTCTCAATAATTCGAAGAATCCACAAGAAGCATTTTCCAAAGATTTGTGTAATCTTTTTGTGGGTTGTAATATTCATTTACATAAATTGGACAATGCGATATTTCAAGAATTCCTGAAAACTTATTGCAAAGCCGACGTCAACAGAAATGTTTGCAACTTACGATGTGTATATATAACAGTAATTGCAGCTATCACGGCGAATGTAGGGGATGTGTAAGGGCTGTCGGGCTTTTGCGCTAAAAATATACGATACACATAAAGCACGTATTGCTAGCTCTGCAACTACTTATGAGCGACAGAAAGCTAAAATTCCGACCTACTTAAACTGCTAGGCAGTGTATCACATCCAGGGAATACGTTGAATCATCCCGAGTTTACTCATTTTTTACAAAATTATATCAACGGTAAGAGTATTAGTGAATTATGCGTGTCCGCGGAATCCACCTTGAAAAAATATTACTTGTCATCGGTATGCGATGAAATTGAGACTTCAAAAGGATAAACATATTGAATCAGTAGATGAAACTACTGATGTTAAGAAAGAACTAATACAAAATCCACATCATATTGCGTAACTTCGTGTTCGAAATCGCTATGGGGTGGAAAGCATTATAAAAATAGAGAAAAACTCTTATTATTATTTGTAACAGATGGAGCTGCATATATGCTTCCGATCCCTTGGATTAATCCTCGATTTTCTGATTTTCTGATTTCTAATTGATTCAGCATTTTGCTTTTTATAAATAATCAAATTGAAAGTAAAAAAGACCAGTGAGATTCTGTAGCCAGGTATTTTCCGAATCCAACGATATGTATAACATTAGGAAAATATAATTTTTTAAACAAAAATTACAGAAGGCAAATTGAAAGTATACAAAACAACAGTGAGACCAATTTTAACATACGCAGTAGAGACAAGGGCAGACACAAAGGGAACAAAACAGAAAATAAACAACGTGGAAATGAAAGTATTAAGATCGATAACAGGAGTGACACTAAGAGATAGACAAACAAACAGTAGCATACGACAGCAATGTAACATACAAGACGTCAAGAAATGGGTGAAAACGAGAAAGAAAAAATGGAACAAACATGTAGATAGGATGCGACCATACCAACTAGCAAACATCCCTAAAAACAATAAGCCATACAGCAGAAGACCAATAGGAAGACCAAAAAAGAGATGGCAAGACAATATACAATCAACAACAACCGAAACCGAATAAGAGATAGACAAACAGGAGAAATCCTAGTCGTACAAAGAAGAAGAAGAAGAAGAAGAAGAAACAAAAATTACATTTAAAAAAAAAGTTATGTCAATACCCCACTTTCCCCTCTGCACTTTCCACGATAATTGAAAAAAATATGTTTCTTTTGAATTCCTTCATAAGAAAATATCCATGTTTTAAAACTGTTCACTTTCATAAGACGTCAGGTCAGATGTGTAATATATTAAGAGAGCAGAGAAACTAAGTTTTTAATAACCAACATTGTAATGCATGTGAATAATGTATGTATTAACATACTCTCGTCATTGTGACTAAAAATAGTCACTCAACAACAATTTTGCAATGTTATAAATGCCTAACGGATCACAAAACATCTGCAGTTCGTAAGTGCATCCCGATACGTACTTAATTTAGCCCAAACACAGATCTTGCGCGCACGTGATTCATAGCCAGGAGGGGGAGCCTATTTCTGTGCACTTGGAAATTCGATACTTTTAGAAATGTGTCTGGCATATGTGTCGGCCGTTACACTTGCTGCTGTAAAAGTTATTTCTTCGGCTGCGTGAGAGAGGGAGAGAGGATCATTTCGAGGAGTTCATTCTCCTTCAACTATGGAACAACATTTATATTACTGCACGGCGCGGAAAAAGAAATGTATTCTGGGAACAAGGGCGGCTCGTCAGAAGAGGCAAAAGAGATAGGGCAGTGCCTCCTCGACCTCTTCAGATTATTAGTAGAATTAAAATGGGAAAATGTGTTTTTATTAAAGTATGAGTATTGGTATCACTTCATAGTTAACTAGATGGCATGTCTTTTTGCTCCGATAATTGTCAATTTTACATTACAACTCAATATCTTTAAAAAATCGTTAATAATCCCTTGATAAAACGCAAAAAATTCGTAAAAATTTCTTAAAACAATACTTTCTCGCGTTATAATTTGTTGCATAAATTTTTTGGTAAAATGACACAATATTACAGTGAAAATTCCCTTAACGGGCACTTCTATTAGCCGGGCACTTCCCTACAACGGGCATTTTCGGTCCCGAATTTATAACTAGGGATTTCCTAATAAATTGGTTTCTCTTATGCGGCCCACTCCCTTGAACGGGCGCGGACAGTTATTTAGCTGCTTTTTGACCGCAATTAGACGGACGCATATGTATTTAAATACATTCATTACCACATGATATCTGGCGAAGCCGTTAGCGCAAATCAAGAAAATGTCGAAGCCTTCATAAACAGGTTGCGTTAATAATTAACCCTTTAACTACGGCTGTCGTCAATAGACGACTGTACGAAACTTTCATGAGATACGGCTGTCGTCAATAAGCGATCTGATGAATTATGCAGGGACCAGACCTGGCTTATTGACTTTTATTTATTTTATCATAAGAAATTCCAGTTTAGAAGTAATTTTCGTGTGTTTAGTTGCATTTCATATTTTAACTACGGCTGTACCTACATAAGAATGTCAAAATTAAAGGGAAAACATAATATCCCTAGCAGTAGACAAACTAAAACTTCTACCTAAATAGACTAACAAAATACCATATTGAAAGGAAAATATGTATCTTTTTTCATCAAATTTGTTTTCTGGTGTTAGAAATTTTGTAATACTCGCCTAAACAAAGTCCTACTTTACACTCGGGACACCAGGTTGTACTTCCGTTTTCTTTCACCTCAGTCAGTATTTGAACATTAAAACTATACGTATATAGCGAATTACAGATAATTCATTGAAAAATAACATAATTAGTCATATAGGAAACGTATATTCTGGGTTTCAGCTCTACTGAAGAAGAGTCACATGTCAGTCGAAAGGTTTAGAGAAGAGACAACACAGTTCGGTACCCCAAAAACAAGTTTTATGCATGAACAGGATTAGAATCATTATTATTTCAGAAATCATATTTCTACTGATGCAAAACTAAAACTTAGTATTTCAAATAACACAAGAAGTCCAAAAGCAATTAGGAATATGTTGAACTTTATTATACTTCAAAATTTATACCTACAAATAACACTATGTATACAAGAAAAGACATGTTTGGCCAAAAACAAATATGCAATAAAAAAATTCTTTTACATAACATCCATATCAGTAAATAGACTAAAACTCTAAATAGACTTATATAATAAAATACCAAATTGAAAGGAAATAGTGTAACTTTTTTTCATCAAATTTTTTTCTAGTGTGATAAATATTGTGACATTTGCCTAAACAAAGTTCTACTTTATATTCAGGGCCCCAAGTTGTAACATACTTCCCGTTTTCTTTCACCTGGGTCAGTATTTGGAACATTTGCATGCGAATGTTTTTCCATAAAATTCGCTGCAATTGAGAGACTTATTACTTCCACACTTTGTCTCCCCGGTCTAGCAGCAATCAGAGTTTCATTTTCTCCAAAATTTGTTGCACAACTTTTCTTATAAACATGTTCAAACGTATTGAAGTTTTTACTGTTTTTACAAGAAACACATATAAGCACTTAGTAACAGTAACCATGTGAGAAAATGGTTCTTTAGCACTTGATTGATTTTCGGACACATTCCACTGTAGCTATAATTACATGTTACATTTATCACTCATGCGCATGTTGTGAGTATAATATATTACACAGTCTGGTTTCCTAATATGCTCGCTAGTTCTATCGTCCAATTTTCTGCTATTGTTCATTACTCCGAAATTGCGTGTTTTTATATGTGGAATCAACAAAATTATTGCTAAAAGGCTATACATACATTTCATTCATATTTGTAATCACCCATGGTTTTCTTTTTGGAGCAGGATCGTTGTCGGCACTGTACTCGTTGTATCTATTAGTTTCGTCCACAATTATCATCATCATATGCTCATTAAAATATTTTACAAGTTCGTACTCATTATCTTCATTTTCGATTTCAAGCGCTCCCGAGATGCAAGAATTTTCATCATCAAAGTGGTACATCGTGGGATTGAAAATATCGCAATTTTGCCAACGTAAATCTCCTGCAACAGTTTCTTCATCACTGTCACTATTTGAGTCATTGTCTCTTTCACTACCATCACTTGCACTATCGAGGCCACTAAGTGAAAGAAATCATCTTCATCACTATATATGTCATTGTCACTCAATTCTGTTCTTCGACGCTTTGAACCGCGAGTACCACGAGTTGTAAGTACATACCACGAGATGTTGACGGTAAATCCATGTTCGATATAATTATGCAGTAAATAAAAAAAATGTTTTTTTAAGCGTGCAAGTATAAAATTGAGTGACAATGACATATATAGTGATGAAGAAGAATGGGTCAATGAGTGGCAAAATTGTGATATTTTCAGTCCTACGATGTACCATTTTGACGATGAAAATTCTTGCATCACGGGAGCGCTTGAAACAGAAAATTGAAGATAACAAAGTAAAATATTTTGATGAGCCTAATTGTGGACGAAACTAATAGATACCATGAGTACAGTGCCGACAACGATCTTGCTCGAAAAAGAAGACCATGGGTGATTACTAATGTCAATGAAATGTATAGCCTTTTAGCAATAATTTTGTAGATGCCACATATAAAAAACATGCAAATTGGATTATTGGTCAATAGATCCCATTATTGCTAGTAATTTTATTAGCAAGTTGTACATGACAAGAGACAGGTTCACACAACTGCTGTGTAATATTCATTTTGTCGATAAATTGTGGAAAATACGAACCATATTTGAAGAATGGAATAGAAGTGTTCAACATTTTTTCATCCTTTTCAAAAGGTGCTGATCGATAAATCCCTGATATTCTTCAAAGGCAGTCTGCACTTCAAGCAATTTATCCTATCCAAGAAAAATGGATTTGAAATTAACATTATTGTATTGTGTGATTGTGAGATGTGAATTGTTCTGAACTTGTTAGTGTACACCGGTTCTGAAATGAACATTCTTCAAAATTTGAGGTGCGTTGCAAAAAAAAGTAGTTGTGAACTTTGAACGAAAAGGGCATCTGACCCTTAGGTTACAGATAACTTAATTACAGATAATTGGTATACTAACCCTAAACTGACAATTTACTTGGACCAGCAAAATGCTGGTTTCTGTGGTACAGAAAGAAAAAAAATAGAAAACTTTCCGTAATTTTTACATCGGATGGGACGCGAGAAGTGCGGAAATGTAATGGCTCTTATGCGGAAAGACAAACGTGATGTATTAATACTTTCAACATTCATAACGAGTAATGAACAATAGCAGAAAATTGAACCATAGAACTGGCGAGCATATTAGGAAACCAGACTGTGTATTAGATTATACTCAAAACATGGGCATGATTGATAAATGTGACATGCAATTAGCTACAGTGGAATGTGTCTGAAAATCAAGTGGTATAAAGAACTATTTTCACCTGGTTGATGTTACCATGCTAAATGCTTATAATGTGTTTTTTGTAAAAACAGGAAAAACTTCAATACGCTTGAACATATTTATAAGAAAATTTGTGCAACAAATTTTGAAGAAAAATAGAACTCTGACTGCTGCTAGACTGGGGAGACAAAGTATGGAAGAATAAGTCGCTTAGTTGCAGCGAATTTCCTGGAAAGTCTTCGCATGCAAATGTTCCACCTATTGGGAGCGACAAAAGGGGCAAAGAATTTACCATGTATGTTCAAATACTGACCGAGGTGAAAGAAAACGTGAAGTATGTTACATCTTGGTGTCCTTTGTTTAGGCGAATGTTACAAAATTTATCACACCAGAAAACATTTTGATGAAAAGAAGTTACATAATTTCCTTTCAATTTGGTATTTTGTTATATTAGTCTATTTAGGCTTAATCTGCTTACTGATATGGATGTTATGTAAACGAATTTTTTTATTATATGTTTGTTTTTGGCCAAACATGTCTTTTGTTCTATATATTGTGTTATTTGTAGGTATACATTTTGAAGTATAATAAAGTTCAACATATTCCTAATTGCTTTTGGACTTCATGTGTTATTTGAAATACCAAGTTTTAGTTTTACATCAGTAGAATATGACTTCTGAAATAATAATGATTCTAATCGCGTTAATGTATAAAACTTGTTTTTGGGGTACCGAACTGTGTTGTCTCTTCTCTAAATGTTTCGACTGACATGTGAGTCTTCTTCAGTAGAGCTGAAACCTAGAATATACATTTCCTATATGTATAATTATGTTATTTTTCAATGAATTATCTATAATTCGCTATGTACGTATAGTTAGAATATACTCAAAATTATAATTTTTTACAACCCCCTGTCTATAAAAAGGGGTGTTTGTATTGTAATAGATAAATATGTATGTACTAGGAAGGGTCCCGGGCAACAATCTTAGAGGGACTAATTTTCTTAGCAAACGTATTTTTTATATAATATATAAGTATAATTATATTAAAAGGGGGGTAATTTCCCCGTTTACCCCCTTTAATTTTAACATTCTTATGTACATAACTCATCACATAGAGATAAGAAATTAATTTATCAGCATTTGAACAACTTTCTTTTTTCTTTTTTTTTCGCGTTTAGACAGACAGATTTGTGGATACATTCCAGTAGCTAAAGGGTTAAAGGGTACAACCCCTCCGATATTCATAATTTGGACAAAACATGGTTATTTTTTCGGGCACTACCAACAAAGACGATGGCATTAAAAGGCGAAAATGTGTGGGCGGCCAGTTATCGACAGAAAGGTTAACTATAATGCACTGTGTGAATATGGCAGGGGCGAAAAAAAAAATCTTGGTTATCGGAAAATCAGCACATCCTCGCGCATTTAAAACTCTTTAGCTTTGCTCTTCTTCCAGTCCAATGGTATTCAAATAACAAGGTTTGGATGACTAATTTTATTACGACAGAATGGTTGCGTGAATTTGGTCGGAAAATGATCGATCAAAACAGAAAAGTTTTATTATTTTTGGAGAATGCAGCTGCCCATCCTGAGGACGAACAGTTGCAAAATGTTAAACGCGTTTTCTTAGCGCCAAATACGACAGCTTTATGCCAACCGCTAGATCAAGGCATTATAAAAATGTTCAAAACTTGATTCCGACATTTAATACTAAAACACATTTTATCGCAGTTTTGGAACATAATTTAACCAATTCTATTAGCGTATTAGATGCGATTTATTTTATTAAAAAAAAAAAACATCTGATACAATTAAAAATTATTTCAAGAAGTAAATGGGAAGGTTGAAAGTGATCAATTTGATCCTGAAGATGAAATTCCTTTATCTAAAGTGGCTCAAATGCTAATGGGAAAATTGGGAAATAATGATAATGTAGAGGAATTTATAAATTGACGCCAATTTGTATACAAAAGACGATAATCTAAATCATATTTTGCCCGATAATTTAGAAAACCAAAGTCAAAACAGTGATGATGAAGAACATGAAATAGAAATTCCTAGAACTGATGATTATGAGAAAAGAATAGTATTGTATAAAAATGGTCTACTGGAAATAATAAAACTAAAACAATTTTGTTTTGAAAAAGGTGATGTACAAGCGTTTGGTATACTTAGTGAGCTATCATTACATTTTGAGGCAAAATTGGCATGTAATACACACAAGCAAACGTCCATTTTAGACTATTTTGTAAGATAATACATAAATTGTATATGTACATATTAAATTCTTTTTTTTCTATAAGGTCTCCTATTAATTAAAAAGAAAAACCTTTATCGTTTATTGGCCGTGTAATTATGTAAATTTAAATATTTGTTTTCTTGGGGTAGCGGCCTATTTTCTTAGTGGCTTCTTTTTTTAAGAACGAATAATTAAACCAATACTTAACGTTTCGACATATCACATGTCTTTATCAAAATTTTATTACTCCTACATAAAATCCTACAAACAGGACTGTAAGAGAAAAACACATATTTTAAAACTTATATTTAAAATACTTGAAAAACATTTTTGAAACTCACCAAACACATTTAACATATTGCTGTGGCAGCATATTTATTTTATTGGCGAAAAATATAAGAAAAGATATGAAGAATACACCGCCCCACTTGGTTGCGGCGTCAAATAAATATATTGTGGTATTGCCACACGTTGGGTACCGCCAATATAAATATACATATATGCTGTGACAACATATATTTGTGGGTATAGTCTTTTGTACATGCTGTACTCTTAAAATTATTCTTTATACACCAAAAACTTATAATTGGTTTTGTATTTTATTTTATATTGTTGAAGCATGTACTTAATAACTATTGTGGGTTCTGGCAATGTATGTGGTTCCTTCTCCTTCACTGGTGATCTTTCTCTTACTCATAATAGGGAAGAGGTAATACTTTTGTTCAAAGAAAAACTGAATGTCTATACAACATAATCATATACCTTTTTATTTAGTAATTTGTAGATTCAAATAATTTTTTTTTTATATTTATATACACTTTTATGCTCTGAACAAATACATAATTTAGAATGCTCATATCATTTATACCTAATGTCGGTTGTAATGTATGTAAATATTTTTTATTTATTTATTTATGATGCTAAACAAAAATATAAATATTTATCCTGTAAATAAATAAATGTAAACTTTTATTGTACATTGATAGTGATATTTATCAATGTAATTATATTTTTTTATTGGCTTCAATTAATTGCCTTAGACAACCATTTGCACGTGTTGTATCTAGTCTTAATCTTTGCCTTGTGAAACTTTTAATTAATTATTAGCCTAACTTGAAAAAGATTAATGATGCCTAGACAATACCATGAAGAAAATGCTCATTCGCACGTAGCATCTCTCCAACTGCCCAACACCATTAGTCCTATTTTCTTGTAATTCCAACTTTATGAATTAAAAGAAAACCTTACAGGATAATATATTTGCTTATCTATATTGTCCAACATTACATTGATTAATCATTTGCACGTAAAAACCAATGTCTGTCTAACAATTTGTATAACTTCTTTTTTAAAAAAAAACTTACTTGCTATCTTTAAATATTTCATCAAAATATTCACTTTGAATGTTCATATTGAACGTTTCAGAATTTAAATATATATTAATAAAAGAAAATTTATTATGAATGAAAGTGATAAAGAAATAATGAAAACTACTATTCTACAATGTAACAATTATTTATAGCGTCTTATTCTTTCGAAGTCAGAAATCTTCCTTTCGGAGTCGTAATAAGAAGTCTCTCTTGTCGGATCTTGTTTTCCAATTTATACTCGAAAAAAAACTCTACGTTGACTATTGCGCCCTGTAGTCCATATTTTAGGTTGGCATTGGAATACACGTTCCAGTGAAGTCGCTGCCCGCATGTTGCCGTCTTGATACACGCACACATACACATACCGTCCTGACAGTTCTTTATTCACTAAAACGTCAACATATCGCAAATTGTTTTCTTATTCAAAAAGTCTTTTCTGCCTCGCACAGCATTTCCAACGGTAGGTTTATTCTTGTTGTTAATACCATCCTTCTTTGTATTCGTCAATGAACCTATTGCCTTGTTTATTGTTCGATATATATTTTTTCTTCCCATTTATTAATGTCAATTTCACTTTTCTTTTAGCTAGATTGCGATTTGGTAAAATGGGAAACACGTTGGAGATAACTATTATTTTTCTTCCCGCACTGCCTGTACCTGGAGGACACGTTTGTTTCTTCACTGTATCTCTGTCCTCTATCCATGATCTTTCCATTGGTAAAATGTCGATCTGCAATAAACTTTACACAAGTTTTATATATATTTTTTTTCTCTTTTGTAGGTCATGAAACTGTACACGTCTGTTTCCAGTCTCTGAAGCATTGTGTTACAAACAAATCATAAACACATATACTTTTTATTTATGATATCAGCTACCTTTTAATACAAAATGTTATTGCTGATCGTTTTTACGTTTTACATATTTTTATATCCTTTTCTTAGTCTAGTTATAAGCTAAGGTAAATTTTATCTTTTAATACAATTTAGTTCTTAAACTCTTTCATAAAGTTTTATTGCTTTATGCATGTAAATCATAATAATTTACTTATTTATATTTATATTTCTTGCATATCGTATTTCATCTTTTTCATGATATATAAACCATACATTTTGTGTATCTTTTTCAAAAGAAATATATTACTTATATTTATTTTGTCTTTTATTTCATTTTTATTTAATAAATTTTTTATTCTACATTTTTCACTATTTATTTGAATAATAATAGTTTTTAAATCACTTTCTTGTATATTGACCATGTGTATGCAACTTTGTATACATCCATGTAATTTTTGTTGCATATTTTTACTCAATCATATTTATTTTATTTCAAAACTTAAACTAATCCTTAAAGCTATTCTTATTTTATAAACTTGCGAGTTCACGGAAATATGTATGCTTTTTGTCTTTGTACATTATGTAAATTCAGTCTTCTTATAAAACTTATCACGTATACTAAATTTATTATACATTTTTATAGTATAATTATATTAAAATACGTTTGCTAAAATTGTATTGTGTAGTATAAATATATACTCGTATGTGAGCACATTTTGTCTATATTGAATGTTTGTCTTTATTTTTATACATTCCTTTTTTGAAATTTTGTTCCTTTTTTATTATTTTATTTTTAATGGAATTTTAACTTGCTGTTGTTGTTTCATTTTTTTCTTTTTTTTTAAATTATATTTATTAAATACTAATTATTGAATTATTGGATGATAAATTTTTGATAAACCATCAATTTCATTTCTGTCATTTATCGTGTTCTTAGTTTTTACTATGTTTATTATTTCTAATATTTCTCGCGCTTTGGTATTATTTTGTTTAGTTAGAACTTTTGTATTTTTAAAGTCAAATTTGTGATATATTAACTTATACCAAATGATGCAGAATTTTCTTGGCCACAAGCACCACCAAAGTTAATGTTTTTACTTTTAAAAACAATGTGAAAATGATTTTTTTCTGAACACATGTTTTGGTCAAATATTTTCAGAAAAATTAATAACTGAAAAATTTTTGGCTCAATTTTGAAAAAGAAAAAACAGTTGAACCGACAATTTAAAGCAGTAATAGTCTAGTGCCTCAGAGCTGAAAGTATTTTTACAATATGCGCCACAAGCAACCATGGATCTTCCGCTAATTGTTTTTTCTGTTATTTAAAACATAAAAGAGCAATCGAAGAAGCGGCTACTAATGACTCAACCTGTATATAAATGTGCATATAGCCGTTTCGTTTTTATTTAGCAAATAAAGTTATAATTATATATTTTTACACACTGTATGTTCAAATGAAAGTTTAGCTTTGCGTTTTTACTTAATTTTTTCTGTCTTCTGATAAACGGGCACTTCTCTTAACCGGGCAGTATTGTCGAAACGAACAATGCCCACCTATGGAAAATTTCACTGTACTACAACTCGTTGGAATTTTACATCTAGAACTGTATTTACTATTCATCAGAATCGCGAAATATTGATTGTAGTTTTTGCTAATATAATAGATAACGACAAGTTTAAAAATGGTCAGATATCCGTTCGCGAAGAAGTAGGTTTAAAGGGTGTGTTATCTTTTAAATTTCGAAATGAAATCCGCGATATCCAATTAAATTAGAATAAAACACCAATATAAGTTTTGAGATTTACACCAAAATTAGTGTAAATCTCAAAACTTTTTTATTTTAATTTAATTGGTTACCTTTTAGAGTCAGAATTTTGTTTCTTATCAGAAACTTTTAAGTTAATATTTGAGAAAACAGATAATATATTTTCAATTATTCAGAATAGAAAAACGGACATAAATTTTGGTAAAGCACTGTTAAATCAGCTTGTACTTAAGTTGCAGGAATTTAGAATACCAATTTTGAAAGAATATTTGGTGAACAGTTCGAAACGAACGAGTCAATTTCAACAAAACGAAAACTTAAAAAAGATCTTTCTGATATTGAACAGCATTACCGACAATTATTTATTGAAAATCTGGAAACTATTATCGGGGAATTAGAGATTAGATTTGCGGTTTAAATGTTTTGAGCTTTTTCAATTTGATTAACAAAGATAATTTCGATACATTGTTAGCACTACAGTCAAAACAATATCCATATTTTGATTTAATACAGTTTCAGTTTATTAGATAGTTTTCAAAAAAAAAAAATTCTTTATTGTTTTTTATTACTCTTGCTGTGTAAACTTTGGCTCCTCAACGTGAAAAGCCACGAGTCGCCCCTGACTTTCTTTCTCGCACGAAAAACAAGATGCATCTGTTCAAATAATGTGACCTATTAGTAGTTACTGTCGGTAATTGGAATTGAAGACAGCGGACAATTCCACCGCAGACTGCTATAAATAATAACAAGAGTAATCTCTGGTAGCAATGAGCACAGTAAATACAGACAGAATGAGTATACACGCATACTATATGGAAATTATCGATCGACCGACCTAACAATTGAAGAAGATATTGTTTTCGTTATTAAAGTTCATCGCACTGCTGCATAATATGTACGGTATGGCATGACGTAATTGTTAAGACAAACATGTGTATTCTGCCGATTATTGTATATATATATATAAAAAACGGATAATTAATGAGTATTTTGTTATCTGTGGCACTTGCCAATTTGGGTTACATTACAGTCACGTTCATCAACAACAAGCGAACTTTTTCTCTCATTTATTGTATTTTTATAATTGAATTTAATGCCCGCAATGATGTGAACAAATTAAAACCATGAGAACATGCGACGATTTCGTCAAATTGCCAGACAGTTAAATTAAACGCTCGACAACACATTTAATTGTCAATTATTTTTAGTTTAAATGCAAGCTGGAACGCACACTGAAACACAGGGAGGGACTCATTGGTATTGTTAGTCGCTTTTTACAGGACGACAATTACGAACACTTAAGAGGCAAGCATTTTCACAAGAATTTCTTAAAATAAATTGTTATAAGGGTGTGTGTATACAGGGTGAGTCAACTATCTGACAAAGCAGATTTAGTCTTTAATGCTTAACATAATTAAAAATTTGCCTAGTGTAGTAGATAAAGTTGTCGTTGCTTTACAATTGTAAAAATATATGCGTTTATACAGACTGATCCAAAAATAATTTTGTCAAAAGCCACATTCGAAGTCACTTGGAATACTTTATTATTATTAATAGCCACATCTAATGTGGTTAATCCATCTTTTAATTTGAGATTTCGATTTTCAAAGTATGTGATAAGTTTAGGCAAATTTCCAAAGTGTTCCTGAAGGAATAACAACTGATTTTTTAAATTTGGGATTTGTGTTAGTTCCTTATACTCGGAAATACTTCGAGCATCGTCATTTAAACATGTAACGAAATTTTGTAAACTATCGAAATTCTCTGGATAAAAACTAGCAGCTTCCTGCCATGTTCCCCATCTAGTTATTACTGGCGAGGGAGGCAGTGACAAAGATGGAAGTTTTTCCCTATAAAGAGCTAGTCTCGATGGTGCTTTTCTGAAAACTTTTTTAAAAGCGGATACAATTCTATCAATTTCCGGATACCTGTCTCTGATATATTCACTGATTCTTGGAGAACACGTGCTACACGAGTAATATGCAGCATATAAGGAAGGATATGTTTCCTTTAATAGTCTGCCTGTTTTTAACATATATGCGGCACTGTCACTAACAAATAAAAGAATTTTTTCTCTGTACCTGTCCCCCGTATGAAGCATTTTGTGCAAATTCTCATTAATGGTTTTAGCAACTGTTTCCGCATCAACTGTATTTATAACTTTATGCTATTACATATGCGTTATATGGAATAGTTGGATGTAGTACACCTACAACATTTATCACACAGCGTCGTAATATATCGAGAATTTCGTCTGCACTTATCCATAGGTACTGATTTGAAAGATGTCTTCTAATGCATTCTACTGTTTTAGTGAAGCACTTAGAAACATAATATTTGCGTAAGGTGGATTCATCAGGAACATTTCGACCAGTATATTTTTGAAGACATGTTTTGAAAGTGGGATTGCCAAGTTTCTTTAATAGGATATTAGCCGCCATTAAAGCTTCACAGAGTTCTTCGTAAAAATCGTCAGCTTTCAACGGGTCCAATTTCTGTGTATGTTTTAGCGATGCTAAGTGACGTTGTACGTAGCCTTTTTCGATATTCTGTAACGATATTTTACAGACTATGGAATAGATTTCGGAATCACTGACAATGGAGGACATACAATCAGTATGACCCTTAATCCAACTTGCCATTGTTTTACGATGCCATTCTCGACGTTCTTCCATATCATAGTAACATAAACAATGTTCTAGATCTAAATAAATGATAACTAAAAATGTATGCGTATTTTATTGAATACTTAACAAAATCCAACGCACACTTACGCCGAGATAATTGGAAGAAATAGATTCAACGAAACGATATTAAACAGGAACTATTACAAAAATTACGAAGTGCGTAATTAAGAGTCAAAACAATGAAAAAACAAAACTAACGTAAGTATGAATAGGTATATACATATATAACTTTATTTATCATGCAAAATATAAGGTAAATATAATAAATTTTAGAAACCCCTCACGCTACTACCTACGCCGATGAAGAAACGAATTTTATGAGGAAAGACGACTTTTTTTTGCTGTTGTTTTAGGACAATAACAGATGTTACAGTTCACCATATGAATAGTGCTATTCAGTAACTGCGTGTTGTTTACATTATTTCTTTGCTCCGTCGTAATTTAAACCTGGCACGTCCGCTGTCTAGTTATCGGATACGAAATGCAGAGAGAGAAAAAATCAAGAATTGGTTTAAACACATGCGAACATTTATAAATCTTAAAGGTGAATATTTTTAATCTCTCAGGTGCGTTCCAGCTTCTGTAAAGTTAGAAGTCTAATGTGTAACGGCTTTCATTATCAATTGTTAAATGATTCCCGAGAAAATCGAAATCAATCTATTTATGTAATTGATGAAAATGATTCGTAACGGTATTCCGCAGGGATCCACCTTGAGTCCCCAACACTTTTCTGAAATGCATGAATCATCATTGGGTGGAATTATTCCTATTCGGTGCGCAGATGAGACTACTTTAGTGGTATTTAGAAATAAAATGAATTCACTTGCTGTATTGACATCGAGTGTAATTTGATAAATGCATGGTTCTTTTGTTGAATAAAGAAAAAAACAAAACAATAGATTTTAGATTCAGAAAGACAGATACCTCACTTAATGCACGTTAGAATTTAAGTAATGTTAAAAGAATATATGCTCAAAAAAAACTAATTTCGTTTTTAAAATCTACACAAAATCATCTTGTAAGTAATTATTTTTAACTTCAGTTGGTATTAAGGTCCACACCAACAGATCAAGTATAATATTAGGTAAATAAATGTCGTTTTCCCACTTACATTTTTAATCAAACTATTTAGTTTTAATAAGAGTAACTGTTCAGCGATTGCTGCTCTCGGGTTGGTATAATTAAAACGTTACACACCGTTTTGGAGTGCCCGATTAAGCATTTAAGATATAAATATTTAGACGTTACACAACAATACACGCGTGTGAGTTTTACTAAATTGTTCGCTCCGGTTATATTTTTGTAATAGGTAGTAGCCATTGCTGCACGCGAAACCCATGTAAAAACCGTATAAATCCTCGTTAACGAGTTCACGCCTTTTTAATTTCACTTATTAAAAATATTAATACATCAGAATAATAATAATAATAATAAATAATTTCGCTAGTTGCTGGTATTTACCTTATAAACATAAAATTCAAACAACGATTGCATAGATTTCTTTGTTACGCTGTTTGGTGTAATCGTGCAAATATTATCAATATGAAACGCAAAAACCATGATGGTATACTGTTTGATCTGTGTTATAAATGCTATTTCAGTTATTAGATTTTCCAATATAGGAAATTGTTGTAAATCATTTAACGTTAGTGATGATCATTTAAAACTGTTGCAATCAAAGCAATTGTATACGTGAATAGAAATGTATATTCTTGTTATTTATTTTTGCTGTATGTAACACTCATAATGTTAAGAATGTATGTACATATTTAATACCTACTATTTCAATATACTTTCCTTGCTTGAATGTTTTTTTTTTTATATAAATTCATAGAAAAATATTTAGGGAATTCTAGGGAATTTAGAGAGACAACTAGGGATTTGACTATGGTCGTGTGGCATCACTGCTCTAGAAACCCTGGTTTGATACGGGAAAAGGTTGAAAGTAAGGGTACAAGTTAGTACATAACAATCTGTTATATTATTGGTCACAGAAGAAAAATGGCAAGTTTTAATATTTGAAACAAAGGCTTGTAACAATGTAAGAGTTCTCTAATACTTGGCAAGTCCTTGCAAAGAGGTACAGTATTAAAAAATACCAGATAAATTATCCTGGCTTTCTTAATTTTTTGTTATTTACCAACGAAGCCGCCTTCTATTAAAGTGAGTACGTTCATCGTCACAATTTCCGTTATTATAACACATAAAACCCCCAACTTTATCACACCTGTAAACTTTTAAAATCGTTTGTCATTAAAACTGTGGGGAGGAATAGTGGGTAGTTACATAATTGCACCTTATTTCTTTGATGAAAATGTTAATGGAGGAGAGTATCTTCGCTATCTACGGACGGAATTTCAAAACTTTTTGAAGACATCTTCAAATATGTCAGTAAACATAATAACCTTTATTTTATTTCGATGTTAACCAACAGTGTCAAAAATGAAACACTGCAAACTATACAATGCCGGAATTAAAAAATTGACATGCGATACTATTCATTCTGTAAAATTATTACTTTTGGGAGAGTTGGATTTAACATTTACTTTGTGTGACAGTTGACTAAGGAAGTCGGGAGCCATTCCTGCCTTCCATTGGTTGAACGAATATTTTGGTGCATAGAACAACAGCGTTCGTAGTTATTTAATTGACCGCTAATTGCTCATATAGTGATTATCTATACGACATTGTTAACAAAATTGAAAGAGAATAAAAAACGGAACAAAATGCCTCAATAAAATACTGGGTGTTCCATTTAAAAAAAATAAGTTTTTGGTATGTAAAAATTTCAGGAAGTAAGTAGGCTTTGAAAAAACAAAGTTTTTTGGGGTATTGTCGAGTGCAACTTTACCAAATGATGCAGAATTTTCTCGGCTACAAGCACCACCAAAGTTAATGTTTTTACTTTTAAAAACAACGTGAAAATGATTTTTTCTGAACACGTGTTTTGGGCAAATATTTTCAAAAAAAAAAATAATAATTTAAAAACTATTGGCTCAATTTTGAAAAAGAAAAAACAGTTGAACAGACAATTTAAAGCAGTACAAGAAAATCCAAAAATATATGGGGTGAGTCATTTAAGTTCCGTGTATTTCCGGTGAAACCGGAAGTGCGTCAGAGCTTAAACTATTTTTAAAATATGCGCCACAAACAACCATGGATCTTCCACTAATTACTCTTTCTTTTATTTAAAACACAAAGGAGCAATCGAAGAAGCGGCTACTAATGACTCACCCTGTATATTGTTTTTCTGACGTTTCGCATGCTCTGTCAGGAGTCGAGAGGGATAAAGATTATTATTGTTATTATTATTATTATTATTATTAATGTATATTGAACTTTTTTTTTACGAGCTTATCGTTAATCTAATGGATTAAACATTTTGTTGGGCCATTAAATAAATAAAAAGATACAATAGAAATTTCTTGTGGAATAATGAAATTAATAGAAACATTCCTCCCACTTCTTGGCATCTCTACCAAGTATCTTTATCTATATGTCATGCATAAATAAATATTTTGCCGGTGAATTACAATGCACCTCCGAAATATTTTTTAATAATCTTTAGTTAGGGAGATTTACAAATGTTTGCTTGTTCGTGTTGTTTTTAAACACGTTGAAACTTATTTTCCGTAAGACTTGAAGTTATTTTAATTAACGAGCTCACCACAACGAACAGACTATAGGTCACACTTCGATATCGATCGCGTATCACTTTTGTTCATTTACACAGCTCATGTTGCGCTTTATTTAGCGGATCAACGTCAACGTAGATAACAAGTTTCGAAGTTAAGCGTAACTTTTACCGTAGGCGGATCGGTAAGCTGCCCCGCTATTCATTCTATAAAATCCAATTAAGCTCCCACATATCACAAAGATGAAGTTGATGTCCAACTACTCTCTGATGGGCGTATTCCCGAGAGTTTGAAACTTTTTTTCGTATCCCTAGGAGGATTAAAGCAGATAAAAATGCACACATAAATATGTATACAATGTTGCGTGTATAAAAGTTTCTTGTTTGACGTAAAAGTACGACTTCATGCTAGAGAAGATACTATACTACATAAAATAAACGGAAAGAGATTAATTAAACATACTTAACTGCTGTTACGCTAAGATTTAATTTAAATTATGTAATTTACTCAACTGGCAATGAGAATTTATAAATATATTTAAAGGCAAACTGCAAACACATTAAACACATTTTTTCCATTGTTTGGTATTAGATAAATCTATGCATTAGCACAATCTGCAACAACTAATGTTGATGATAAAGCAAATATTTTGCGATTTCTATTGATCGAGAGTCAATATTTTATGTCGAGAATAGATTTTTATCATTATAACATGGAAGAACAGATAAATTGTTGGCTGATTATGCTGTCTTCTTTTTCAGAAATGGATCGATAATGTTCAGACAAACATTATATTATACATTATGATTATGAACAGATTAGATTTACTGATGGATAGATTTACTAAAGAATAATATTTAATAAAAATTTCACTACATATATTTCAATGTATGTATTATTATCTCGAGTTAATAGAGGAAATAACGAACTGGGTCTTACCCATACGGAAAATATTGTTTTACACTGGAAAAACAAACACCCACACATTATCTACATAAAATATTTGAAAGTATCATAACTATGATATTATGGTTTTGTCTTATCTCATGCACTTGGACCTCTGATTAACTTGATCAAACCGAGAGGTTGCTGCTATTTCTTTGCGTTCTTCTAAAATTTCAAAAACAAAGTCGCTACTGAGCTACGTCAATAAACCGCTTCAGCGCAAAATTCATATTTTGTTAAAATATATTTGGTTAACAACTAGTTTCAAGAACATTTTTAAAGATTATTAAAATATTCAAATTTAAAACATGATCGTATACCGGAATAAAATCTATCACTTTTTAGTTAAATTTCTAGACCTTTATTAAAATTGATGCTAAGTTGGGCGTTTTCATCCGTTAATTTCTAGTTAAATTACAAGTTATTTTGGTAATCTTCAATTTTAAGTTCAATAAATCGACAGATGTAAGATTTTTTTGAAAAGATGAAAGAGACCTGTGATGTTGCTAACCGAATTTGCAAAAAATTAATATTTCATCGGAGTTCCCGGTAGATATGGAATAGTTCTAGATTACTTTGCGGAAAAGTTCTGTAGACTTTAGCGAAATAATAGCAATCACTTTTGAGAAAAACAATGCGTTTTAGACATATTTCTGCACTTCAACCATAGATCTAAAGTTCTTTAACAATTTTGCATACTTTTGCAAAAATAAAAATTTGCAACAAAAAAAATCACAAGATTAAATTAAAGTATTTGAAACAACTTTTGTATCATTGGAAATGCATTATACAAGTATAAGAAAGTCGTGTGGTGCCCACACCTCATTTTATGAATAAGGCCCTGGTTGGATATTAACAGTCATTAAATTTAGTTATTATTCTGAAACTATACATAGGGTTGCTATGGATTTGTTTGTCAAATGATTTGACATTTTATGCCATTCAGTAATTATGGGACGGTGATCCCGTAAGCAACGTTCTTTTGTAATCAAAGCGTATTAAAAAAAAGTAATGAGTGTGTGGTCACGGAAATTTCGGATTAATTTCAATATTCCTCATCACACGGGAGTTCCATCTGGTCACGCCATAAAACAGTGGGTTCGTAAATTTGAGGAAAGCGGATTAGCAAACAATGTCAAACGCATGGGATCAAACAGAAGTGTCAGAACTTTGGATAATATTGATCGAGTGACAGGAGAGTTCCATCTGGTCACGCCATAAAACAGTGGGTTCGTAAATTTGAGGAAAGCGGATTAGCAAACAATGTCAAACGCATGGGACCAAACAGAAGTGTCAAAACTTTGGATAACGTTGATCGAGTTACAGCGCAGTCCGAAACGTTCCAATCGAAAACATAGTGAGACTATTGGCTTAGCTAAGACGACTTTTCTCCGAATTTTACACAAGGATCTCCATTTATTGGTCTTTGGAAAATCCAAAGGTACTTCACCAACAACCATTACACAGTCCGATGTCTTCTATAGAAATTATTGACCCCCGCTTTTTTGGGGATCAGAATGAAAATGTTGTAATAGTCTCTTCTGCACATATGCCGACATGATAAACCAGTTTCTGACATAGCAATTGAAACTGCTTCCACAAAACAAGCATAATACGTGGTTTTCAGCAAGACCGATGTTAGTGCACATACCGCAGGGGTATCAATGACTGATGTGCGACGACTGTTTCCGGATGGCGTTATTTCTAAACACAGGGATGCGATTATTTTTTGTGGGGCTATCTCAAAATCATGGTTTTTAATGATAAACCACAAGATATTCCGGAGTTGAAAAGAAAAATTAATCAAGAAATTCCCAACATTCCGTTAGATATGTTGAGGCGTGTTATGCACGATTTCAACGTCTGACTTTAGGAAGTTATAGAAAAAAAAGGAGGCCATTTACCCGGCATTATTTTTAAGAAATACAAATGGCCAATATTTATCTTTTTACTGGCATACTGTGTTTTAGTTAATTTCTGCTGCTTTTCGATTAATAAAGATCTCAAAATCTCCCGCTACCATGGACCACGTTGTATATAAACTTTAGAACAACCTGTATAATACAAAATATTTTCCAAACTTTTTCTTGATGGTACAGAACATCACATGGTATTGAAATGCATATTTGATTAACTTTGAAATAAGCATGCAATTCTCCGTCCGCGCGACGTTGCCAGACGCTGTAATATACTAACCAAGGTACACAGATTCATGAATAGCCGTGTCTGGAGAACCCCTCGGATATTGCGTATGGCGCATCCTGAACGAACATGCGTCGACGTAAATGTAAAGCAAGAAGTGGTCGAAGCATTTCGAACGGAGATTGTGTGGTCTTACTCTAAACGGGCACCACCTAAAAGTATTGACGTTTCAATAGAAAAACGGCAATGCGAACTCGGAAACCCAGAGAGAGAGAAAGAAACAGAATACGAGGGAAGTTCACGTGTGCAGATAAAGGAAGAGACGATATGCCTGGCGATGGTGGCGCAGAAATGTATATACGGAACAAGCGAACCGGATGCTGGAAGCGCTTCCTCAATCAACCGCTTTGTAGGCTCCAATCTCTCTCTCTATACAAAGCGGCTTCGCCTCGCTGGATGATTACGGTGCGGTTCATTCTGTGAGTGTGTGTGCACGTGTTAACTTTCGAACCGCATACGAACAGGTAGAAACTTGCAAGTGCAAACAGCGACGTCGACGACGAAGTAATTTAGAGAACGGACGCACGTGAAAGCGTTAAGTATGCACGGGGTGTTGCATCTAGACGTAACGCAGGATGTTGCGCTGTACACGTTCTGCATGACAAGTAATGACAACTAAAGCAGACACACAGGACACACAGAGAGGAAAGAAATGTGGAAATATGAATCAACGGTGAAAATAGCACAGGAGCTTCATCAGACGAGATAAACTTTCGTTGAAAATTATTACTCGACATAAAACATGCAATTAAATGTACATACACTGGAACAAAGTACTTGTGAATATTTAATTATATTAGTTTATAGCCGTCTTGTGCTTGTAGAGGAAATGTTGTTATTTATGTTAATTCCAACGCGCTGAAAACAAAAAAGCACATAAATAATGAGGTGTGGCCACCATACGACTTTCTTATCCGTATGAGTGTTTCAAATTATACAAATTTAAGACTTTTTTTATACAAAAATTATTCAAAATCCTATTCTAAGTACTTCTATTCTCTTAATAAACCTCTATAGAATGCATACTTTGCAAATATTCGAAAAAATGTGCTACTCGTAAGAGTAAAAGCGTTACTTCCTGTTCGAATTTTGATATTTCATGTATACAAAAAAAATTGCAAATCCAGCTCTCAAAATTTTGTACTATTGATAAATATTTATAGAATGCATAATTTACAAAATATTTGCAAAAAATCGCTATTCGATAAGAGTAAAAGCGTTACTACCGGTCTAAATTTTGAATTTTTTTATATAAAAGGTATTGTAACTTATGTTTTAAATAAGTTTGAACTAGTAATTTTTTACCTGTCGAGAAAGCATTGCTTGCGAGATATTCGCAAAAAACGGATTTTTGTTAAGAGTAAAAGGCACAAAAATTGGGAGAAATTCCTAACGTAGCGCATAGAGAGTGGAAAAACATCAATCAGTGTGACAAAATGAAAGTCCCTAGTGTGGAGTATTCATAAATACATACCATGTCAGTTCTTCCGTAATTGTTCATTAATGAACTCAAGTTGACGTTTCACCCTGTATATATTTTGTATTTGTCTTTCCACTTAATTTTAAGGTTACATTACAGTTAGGTAAATTATATTTAAGTGTGTTATGGCCACACAGACAAATGTAGATACCAATGCGCAATAGTGGTGTTGCAAATGTAATTATCCGTTACTTTTTAAAACAGTTACTCTCATAATATATAACTTATAGAATACATTCTTGTCCGAAATATTTTATTAAAAAATATAATTTAGAGTAAATAACTTTGTACAAAATATTTGAATTTAACCAATTATTATGGATAATTGTATTTGTGTACGTGGATTTCATTATAAAAGTTTTGTGTTTGAACTTATTGTATTGATGCCATGTAAAATGGTAATGTTTGTGCCATGTACTACATTCTACATTTATTTGTGTGATTTAATATCGGAGTCGGTTATGGTTTTATGACAGAATATGTCGCCTACCGTAAATAAAATGGGGACTCCTTAGAAATACTTTAGGCTTTGGCATTTTACTTTTAATTTTGAGTTGGAATGTTTTGTGTGATACTTTTAATGAATTTTATTTATTTAACGTAATATGTATTAAAATTAGTATATAAGTGAACAATTTATTTGTACCGTATATCAACTATACATACTCCCGCCGCACCGCATGTTTGAACGGGTACTCGGTAACGAATAAATAGTAACGGATATTGAATTCGAAAGTAACGGACAGTTACAAGTACTGAAAAGTAACCAAATCCAACATCACTAATGCGCAGTACAGTCTGTTACAAGATATAGTGTGAATGCAAGCTCCCACAGGTTGATTGAACACAGCAGGTGGTATGCAATAAAAGTAATCGATGTGAGAAATACGTTACAGGGCCGAGTATTGTCAATATTTGATTAGAAATTATAAAGTGTAAGTGCATTATAATATGAATGTATATTTCTACAAAATGTCAACTATTAAGCTAGGTAAAATACAAGAATACATTTTGCTCGCTAATTTATCCTGCTAATTGTAAGAGATCGCTGATTTGATTTGAATGTTAAAATTAATAAATGAATATTAATTCCTTTGCCGGCACATTAGTTTCCAGGTACTTAAAATTTGCGTTTGCCATCGCCGAATTATGGAGGCACTGGATTAACACAATAGATCCTTAATGGTTTAATTTATGACATCGCACTGTATCTTGGAACACATTTATACAATACATTGCAGGTGGAAGGATAGGTTGTACCATAAAACAGAAACACAGTGATTCATTCATTGTCAAAGAACAATATCATTCATTATGCCTACAATGTCGTCGATGCTGCCGATGGAAAGGTATGCTGAATTCCGTCGCTAGAAGCTAATCTCACAAATCACGCTCATATATGTATATACACGCAGAGAGAGAGAGGGCGAGACCTTTCGAGAACCTCTCTTCACGCATTTGAGTCACGTAAGCCGACTATGAGGCAGAGGATATTGGAATCAGAATTTAATTGTGAAACGGAACTGTAACTTCCTAAATCACGATTGATGAAAATCCGCCGTTTCATTAAGGAGACAGTAGAGTTTTTGCCGTGTCGTCTGTAGGTTACGAACTTAGAATGTCGATTAAGTGGAAGCAATTAGGAAATTGTAATGGCCTGTTTGCCTAAATAATTTGAAATGGATAGATATTATATGTTTGTCGTGTTCAGTAAATATAGTTACGATAATGACAACAATTACATACTAGTGTGTACAAAATGATGAACACTGTAGTAGTAGGTACACTGATCAATAATTTTAGTAATGGCAAAGAGCACACTCATATCTCTAAATGTATTCTTAAAGGAACTAGCAGACACTTTTTCTTTCTTATATGCTGTAATAAATAATAACAATAATAATACTTTCTTGGGGAGACATGAAGAAATGTAACTATAATACAAATAACTGGAAAAGCAACAACGACAAGAGTACACTTAAAACTAAAAAAAAACTAATATTAACATATAATAAATATAAGAATTAGATAGACATTTGATAGATATTGAGTGTCACTTATATATAAAAGCATAGGGCCCAGAAGAGATTCTCGAGACACACCATATTCAATCGATAGGCAGTGAGAGATATTGAAGTTTCTGGTACAGGAAAATATTGTGATTACGTACATTTTCGACCTCGAAATTTTAGCATATGCCCACGTTTTAAAGTCTCCAGATAACGAAAAAGTGTTTTTTCCAAGTACATCTCTATGATTACAGCACCGACCATACGATTAACGCTACCAATACAAAACTTCATTTTTAAGGATATACATTTTCAGTCAAATCGCTATATTCCAAAAAGAAATTCCTAATGTTACACGATACAATCTTTAAAAAACGACGAAATTGGCGCCTATATTATTACAACAAAAGATAGCTGCAATGTGTAATTTAAATCAAATGCACTAGCCAGTATGTTGCCAACTTTGTACAATAAGGCCTTATACACTGTTTGGATAACCCGCGTATTTATGTGTAAGAAAACAATTGTTAAAGACAATTAATGATAAGTTAATCGGGTATTTTAATCTGAGTTGGAAAACTGGCCCTAAGAGGATAAAAGTATTTAAAACTTAATAGGTACATATAAGAAAGTCGTGTGGTGGTTTCTTGTCCATTAATCAACAGAAACACATTAACATATTAAATTTAGAGTTAGGTTAATATCTCAACTTTTATCCAGTTGAATTTTAAACTATTTACTTTGACACTCTACCTAGGAAATATTCCTTCAATATTATACAGGGTGTCCGGAAAAATGTGGGAAATCTCTTGGATGCAGATAGAACATGAGCATATAAGATGATAAATTCCTATAAAAAAATTCCCTATAGGCCCCTCCTACGGAGATATGGAAATCGGTTTTTATTTAATTTCTTTTAAAGTAATTTTTTTGAGGTGTCCCCACAGGTAAAAATCCAACGACTTTAAGTCAGGAAATCAAGGAGGCCAGGCAATTGGTCCTCCTCTACCTATCCAACGGTTTGGATAGACGTTATTCAGGTGCTCCCGCACACGAAACGCTGAAATGAGGTAGTGCCCCATCGTGCATGAAGTACGTGTATTCCATACTTCGAATAAATTCAATGTGTCAACGATGTGATGACAAGTTCTAAAATGCCGGATATTTTATTTATTTCGTACCATAGTAACGTTTGCAACAGCAATAGGTCTTTTTGGTGCTGATAAAAACTAAAACGCACATTTTTAGCAAACTTTTTCTCGTGATGACAAGTTCTAAAATGCCGGATATTTTATTTATTTCGTACCATAGTAACGTTTGCAACAGCAATAGGTCTTTTTGGTGCTGATAAAAAGTTAAACGCACATTTTTAGCAAACTTTTTCTCGTAAACGGTTCATTTTAACGACAATAAGCAAGAGTGCCTTTTTTAAAATCTATGGTTCAAGCTATCCAGTTTAATATTTTTAAAGTCTTTATCATACAGGGTGTTAAAAATTTAGGCATTAAGTTGTAAAGATTAGCCCACCCCTTGTAAACTAAAAAAGCTAAATATGTTTCAAGGACACTATTGTAAGAGGTCCTTACTAGTGTCCATCACATTAAAGTTTTATCAAATTATATTAATTACTTTAAAAGAAATTCAATAAAAACCCATTTCCAGCGGCGTCCTTCAGGGACGCATATCTCCGTAGGCGGGGCCCGTAGGAAAATTTTTTATAGGAACTTGTCATCTTATTTGTTCATGTTCTATCTGCATCCAAGAGAATTCCCACATTTTCCCGGACACCCTGTATAATTTTATTTCATGCAAAAACTTTTATTTTTAAATAAAAAAATACTAAGTTATAGCAATTATTTTCTTAATTCCGTGGGCGTGCAAAGCTAGTATTACACACAAAGTATGCAGAATTCAAAGGAGGAAAGCAATAAATCATTGGAAATTACGATTTACGAAGTGTGTTTTCGAAACCGCACCATACCTTCTCTGGTATGCTTATGAGCTTAAAATGTATGCAAGTGTTGTCCGAAAATAGCAACTGAAAGCCGGCGGTAACGTATTAAGTATTTTAAGTGAAATTCCAGTTGAAATTTTACATTAATCTTCAACAATCTGCCAGCAACAAATTAAATACACTCCCACAATAATGTTTTACATTACAATTTAAATAACTGTACATCGAATTATGAGTAATATGCATAAAACATACGTATTTGCATATTTAAGTTTTATTTTCTTTATATACGGTATGGTCCATAAGTCAGTTTATCATTTTGCTGTAGTACTCTTTAATTTTTTAGCTTCTAGTGATCTATGTGCTGCCTTATTATGCTAAAGTAATCTAGATTTGTCTTGGACATACTAGCGATAATGGTTATTATCTATTTTTTATAAGATTAGTATTAATAATTTATGTGGTTGAAAAGGAAAAAAGTAGTGCGTAATTACATTAAACAAAAAAACGTTAAGAAAAACACCCTTGCCACACTAAAGCACTGATAACTATATACGTATTTCGACAACTATGTCCGTACGTTTGTTTTAACAAAAATCCGTTACCAAACTTAGTTAGAGAAACTAAAAACGCCTTGAATAATTGATCAAAATTCATAACTTCCTCCTTCAAGTTTCGGTTAAATGCATCTAATCAGATCGTGCCAAGAATATTGCTTAACGAAAATACATAAGCCCGGTAAGTCGATGAAACCTATTGTGTCAAGTATAAATTCACCGACTTATTTACTGTCAAAATACTAAGTAGTTAAATTTAAAAGGTTGCCTTTGCAACAAAATAGTTTTGCAGTAGAAAACTCGCTGGAGTTTATTCAAAAAATTAAACATTATAAGTTGCAAGAAGGGATATAGATGTCGTTAGATGTCAGTTCATTGTTTCCTTCAGTACCGATTTCAGAAGCCGCGAAATATTTGGAACGTTTACTCCGTAACAATAATATTGAAACAGCTATAATAAATGTATACATGCAGTTAACAACCCTTTGTATGTCTCATGTTTTCAAATAGAAGGCAAATTCTATGGACAAAGACATGGGAATGCCTTGGAAAATTGCTTGTCTCCATTTATTGCCAATTTATTTATGAGTAATTTAGAAATAGATTTCAAAAAGAACTCCAAATATTTCCCTAAAGTATGGATTAGGAATGCTGACGATACTTTCTGAATTCTTAATAAATTAAACTCACAATTTCCCGATTAAATTCATTTTTGAAAAGGTAAACAATGGACAGTTAGCATTTCTAGATAAACTAGTAATTAAAGAAGGCATCCCTGGAGATTTCCCTTCAGACAGTGAACGAAACGTCGGCAATAGAAGTAGAGCCAACGACGCGGTTTCAGCCCAAAAACAAAAATAGCACCAACGACAACCGTGGAGGTCTACGATTTAGACTCTTTCATCTGTTTGTTCGACGTATTTTTTTTCTTAATAATATAATATGATAAATATTACGTAAGTCATTAATATTAAAATGTGGCAGGGTAAAACAAATGTCACCTGTATATGCAATCAACAAATATCACTAGGAGTGCTATTAGATGGTAGCCTGGTAACATAAAATTGTTAATTTGACGTAAACAAGTCGACATTAAAATAGTTTACATTTTTAAATAAGTAATACATCACTTGACCGAAAGGTGCAGCACTGTAGCCATGCATTTTTGGAAGTGGAAAGATAGCCGGTACAGAGCATGTCTAAGTTTTTTATTAAGATAAATGTTTAATACAAGGGTGAAACGCGAGATTTTGAGGACTTTGATGAAGCAGATGCGACCCACTCTTAAAAATAAAACACTGGTATAAATAAATTTTACACAATAAAAATATTCTTAAAAAAAAACTTTCAAAAAACTTATACTTTTGACCTTCTAAAGATTTGCAAACGTAAAGTGTCTATACTTATATCCAAATTTAAAAATAATACTTATAAATTATTAAGAATGAAATAAAATTAGAACTTAGAATAATTTTCAATAAATTGGGACTTGTAATATTTTCCTAAATATTTAATGATAACTTAGAATAATTTTGCATAGATAAAACTTATAAATACTTAAGAGAGACAAATATTTTTGGGGAACAAGAATGTTTTATTTTAACACGCGATGGTATCACACTATGCGTTACGGTGAAACATTTTAGTAATTGTAATAGTTTTATTTTATATTTAATGAGAGAAATTATTTTTAAATTTGGATATAAGTATAGACACTTTACGTTTGCAAATCTTTAGAAGGTCAAAAGTATAAGTTTTTTGAAAGTTTTTTTTTAAGAATATTTTTATTGTGTAAAATTTATTTATATAAATATTTGATATGGATGAGTTTAACCAATTATATGAAGAATTAAGGTAGTTTAATTGTGTTTATTTTTGTTTGTTTTGTAAATAATGTTGAACAGAATTTTATGTGGTGGTTTATGCTGGAGTTTAAACGAGGTTGGTGATTTCATTTTTTTTATTTCACAATTCTTTTTTTTTTATTACGCTTGTGTATTAAGATTTGACGTGTTGGGTAATCGGTCAGGGATGTGTACAAAGAATTAAGTAGGAGATTAATTCATAGTATGGAGCCTTGATTAATCCTAGAAACACGAATTGGTTTTGGTGGTATTGTTTGGGAGCGAGAAAAGACGATGGGCAGTACTAATCAGAACAGAGTCAATATATTTAAACACAATATAAGCACGTAATAATAATTAAATAGATATATTGCATTAAGGCTGGACACGTAGTTGTGTACGTTAGGGATGTGTGCAACGAGTCGAAAGATGTACTCGTAGAACGGGGCCCTGGCTTACCAATTTTGCGTGCGTTTGTTTTGGAGATACTGTTTGGGAGCGAGCAAAGGCGCTGGGCAGTATTAACGTCAAAACAGAGTCCATGTGTTAATGTGTATATTTTTGTTTTATTTTTGGACCGTGGGAATTCATTATATTTTATTCATTTATTATCCAGTATAAGTCACGACATTTAGCAACACTTTGACTTGTTGATTGCTTTAGCTAAATATTCATGAATAAGTATCTAACTAGTGTGTTTAGTAGAATATTTTTTTTTGATTTAATTGTTATTATTGTTTTGATCATAATTACTGTATTAGTTTTTTTCATTATTATCATAACATACAAGAGTTCGATTTTGTACATAAATTTTCTTTTGTTTGTAAATATATCTGTTTTGTTTTAAATTGATATCTTAATAAATTATGTTATCAAGATATTTCTGTATTTTCATTTATTTTATCTGACCCGGAGATAACTTAAGAGCATTCACTTTGGAGAATGAATATTGTTATTATTTTTTCTCCACCTGAGAAAAAGTATCATTAGTGTAACCTTAAAACAGAGCTAGTGAAGTGTGAAATTGCTTAACCTACTTTTCTGCAGAAACTATAAGATCCTAGTCTAGCATAAGGCCTAGCACTAGGATATATGCTTGATTCTGTTCTAATTTAATATTTAAATAATTTAAATAAATTTAAATAACTGTTAATTTGCAAGAGTCACAGCAATATGAATATACAGGGTGTAACAAAATAAGTGTAAAACATTTCAGGGGGTGATTCCTTAGCGAAAAACAGATAGGGTTTTTCATATAAAAAAACTTCAATGGAGCATCCCTTGTTAAGATACAGCCCCATAAAGGGGGTACATAAAATTTGTTTTACAATTTTTCTCACAAACACTAAAAATGTAATTTATTTCGAATGTAACTTTTTGTCTGATTATTTGTTTACCATTTAAAAATCTATTTCCAATACCTTGTTTCATTCGAAACAAAAAATGTCTCTTGAATTTTTTGCCCAAAAGTAATCAGTTCGCAGCAAAAAATTATTTTACGAACAACTACAGAGATACATCGTCATAAAACGAAAATGTAAAACTAATTTATTTAGTAGGCCGCTAGTAGTGGTATCACGCTGTCAGCTTGTAAATTTTTGAAGTTGAATTAATACTTAATTGTGTGTCGTTGTTTTGTTCGTAATTTGTTAGTTTAATAGTTCACTTGTTATTAAAATGGCATACACAAATGAGGAAATGGCTGATATGCATTACATTTACGGTCTGTCGCAGGGGAATGGGTTTATTTATTTATTTATTTATTTATTTAATCATTTAATACCCAACAGATACATCTATTTACAGGGTAATATATACAAAAATTAACAGTGACTTAAAATAATAGTTCACAATACGATGCACAGATAATAATTAAGAACAGAACACAATACGGCATACAAAAATACAGAATACATTAAGAAAAAACAAAAAAAAAAAAGCATAAATATATCAATGTATCATCACCTCCCCAAGAATGGGTCAGCGCACAAAAGGTTGGCATTTGTTATATAAAATATATCCAAATCATTGGATAGGTCGAGGAGGACCACAGAATTGGCCCGCTCGATCCCCGGATCTCAATCCTCTCGATTTCTCTACTTGGGGCCATTTACAGACTTTGGTTTATCCTACTCCTATTCGCGATGTAGAGGACTTAAGAAACCGCATCATCGATGCGTGCAGGGTAATTAGAGAGAATCCAGGAATATTTGAGCAAATACGTGGCTCAATGCGCCGACGTCTAGACGCATGTGTAATGACTGAAGGTGGACATATTGAACATTTACTATGATTTCTACATGTTTTATGTTTTGTTATTAATAAATTAGTTTTGTTTATTCATCTTTAATCATATGTATTTTGATGCAGGTAATAACTACAAAATAACAATACTAATCCAGTTCGCATTTATGACGATGTATCTCTGTAGTTGTTCGTAAAATAATTTTTTGCTGCGAACTGATTACTTTTGGGCAAAAAATTCAAGAGACATTTTTTGTTTCGAATGAAACAAGGTATTGGAAATAGATTTTTAAATGGTAAACAAATAATCAGACAAAAAGTTACATTCGAAATAAATTACATTTTTAGTGTTTGTGAGAAAAATTGTAAAACAAATTTTATGTACCCCCTTTATGGGGCTGTATCTTAACAAGGGATGCTCCATTGAAGTTTTTTTATATGAAAGACCCTATCTGTTTTTCGCTAAGGAATCACCCCCTGAAATGTTTTACACTTATTTTGTTACACCCTGTATATAAACAACAATAAGGGTATAACAATATAAATACTAGACATAAAACATTTAATTTAAAATTAAAAATTTTGTGCGGAAGTAATCCTCTATGCTATATATATGTGTCTGTATTAATCTTAAGTCTAGGGTTCTTTTAAACATCCGGGTGTTTAGGTCTTTTACGGCAAAAGGCAGATGAGTGTAAAACAATTTGTGTTACAACACTCTTATTCACTATTGGTTTAGCCGATTGGGGGGCGGGAAGAAGATAATACAATATATACCAAAAGACCAAGACCTAAACGGCTAATAAATGAGTAGACACTATAGTCATCCAAGTTGTTATTTGCTTCACAATACATACAATAAATGTTTGTGCTATCATACAACTGGCATTTCCCCCCAACCATTCACTTATACCTAAAACATTCGGAAATTGACGAAAGTCTACTGTCCTGCCCCAACATTGTTATAATTTATATAGTATAAAATGTTTATCAAATCCCATTGTACTCAATTGTTGTTAGTTTCATTTGGACTCTATTGTTTAAAGAAATTAGAAGAAAGATCGAAAGTGGGTGAATGGCATTCAATAACAGTAATAGAAAGATGTGATAATTTTATGGAGCACATACTTCTTGAGAATAATTACGTATGAAAAAGTTCTTGAGTTATTACAACTTTAATAAAACATTATTTTGTTAAGATTTGTTTACTTATATTTATGTTCTATACAATATTGCACGAGAATGCACCAACTCACTCCAATAAAGTTCTGCTCGACGACTATAAGGGGCCCGGAATAAGCGATGAGGCCACCTAAGTCATATTTAAATGTCATCAATAGTAATGGTTTTTGGTACATTATGTAAATGCAGTTTCGGTATCATCGGCAGCATAATGTTATTTCAGATAGTTACTTCTATCAACATGTACCGCTTGTTGTATTCAATTTTTATTGTTGTCGCACTTACACATTCAGTTTTTACGCAGATATTGCGTCTGTCACTTCTATTTACATTTCTCGAAATACAACTACAATTGCAATCTAAAACAACAGATAATTTTATTTTTCCTAATTTATAATACTAATACTATTTAATTTTTATCAAAGTACTTTGTTAATGCCGCCTGCAATTCTAGATGTGATGCACTGTTTTTTTTAGGTATAACTTCGAAAGTGGGTGGTTGGCGGAAAAATGCAGGCACCGAGTTTTAAAAAAAAAATTCAAATTATTTTGGGGGCCAATCGTTAAGTTAGTCCCTTTCGATTTTTTTTAAAAATCTCCGAAAACAGAAGAGCAGAAAAGAAACTAATAACGGCACAATTGAGCACAATTGATACACATTTTATACTATGTAAATTATAACGTGGGGCGATAGCAGACTTCCGTCAATTTCGAAATTTTTTTACGGGCAACTTCGAAAGTGAGTGGTGGGGGTGGGGGGGAAATACCATAAGGCACAATTAAGCACAACTGGCGTGCTTTGCGGAGGCACCGAGTTTTGGAAAGAAATTCAACTTTTTGGGGGGCATAGTAGACCTTCGTCAATTTCGGAATTTTTTTTAAGCATAACTTCGAAAGTGAGTGGTTGGCGAAAAAACGCTTTACGGTCAAATTGAGCACAATTGGAGTGCTTTGCGAAGGCACCGAGTTTTAAAAAGAATTGCAATTTTTTGGGGGTCCAATCGTCAAGTTAGCCCCCCCCCTTCGATTTTTTTAAAACTCTCGGAAAGCAGAAGAGCACAAATGAAACTAATAACATCACAATTGAGCACAAATGGAGCACACTTGACACCGATTTTATAGTATATAACTTGTAATTCGGGGAGGGGGGGGGGGGGCAACTTGACAGAGCTATTGTGTTTAATAAACGTCAATTTATGACATGTGAAAAGTCTATTAAAAATAACTTGTAAATTGGAAATATTATTTCATGTTTATTTGGTGGTCTCTTAATTTGTGGTTAATACTCATAATTTTCATTATTGGGCAGATGAAAATCCACATGAATTTCGCGAATACGGTCACCAAAGAAGGTTTTCTGTTAACGTTTGGCTGGGTATAATAAACCACAGGGTAGTTGGACCAATTTACTTACCAAATCGCCTAGATGCCGGTGAATATTTAAATGTTTTAGAACAAGTTATTGATGAGATACCGCTGAACGTACGCCGTAATATGATTTACATGCATGATGGAGCTCCTGCGCACTCTGCTCGTAATATAAGACTGGTTGACTGAACACTTCCCAGACAGATGGACTGGTCGTGGCGGTCCCCTTTTGTGGCCTGCGAGATCCCCCGATCTCAATCCATTAGATTTTTTTGTTTGGGGTTTCATTAAAGGTAAAGTTTACGCTACACCTCCACAGGACGCTGACGAAGTTAGAGCCCGAATTGAAGCCGCAGTATTAGAAATCACACCAGAAAGACTTGAGCGAATAGTACAAACGATACCACAAAGATTGCAGCTATGTCTACAAACTGATGGATTTCAATTCGAACAATTATGTAGGTAATAATTACAATGATTTCTATCAAGAAGATGTACAAAAATTAGTCAATATTATCAAAAAATGTTTAAACTTTGTAATATTTTCGTAATAAATATGTAATCTAAGAAACCAATTTTATTTCATTTGTTTCTTTTTTAAATTTAAAATGTAAGGTTCACATGACGACGTGTGAAAATGTTCCGAAGATTATAACTAGCACATGCGTGTTCAATGTTGCCAAATGTATGTTTCTTTCAAATTCATTCTGAAGACAAAGGAAGCCTGATACATCGTTTTAGGATTAGGACTTGCTACCCTCTTGAAATTAAATTCAAAGAAGGTAGTGAATTAAGCACCACCACGGTAATTAACCTTCTTTTTAAAATTTCAAGGACGCTTGTCTATTAATAAATCACCAACTTATACCACCCAGTCTTACCTCTTACTTCCCCAAAGGTCGATGTTAAATATGGGAGTCAGCACTGCCTCCAGCTACAGTCGGGGAGGGCGAGTTCGAACACCGTACTAAGTCGAAGGTTATGATGTCAGGGCGCCTATCCGTAATAATGTGCTGAGCCCAACAGATATTCAGACCCCGGACCAGATCCAATATAAAACCCCCAAGTGATAAGTAAATAAGACCAATACACACTCATTCAACTTAACAAACAGTTTATTAAAATTAGTTCTCAGATTCAACAGCGTATTTCCAGTACTTGTACAAAAAAAAAAAAAAAAAAAGCTATATATACAATCTCTAACTTCCACGAGGTAACTAGATCAAGGCAGAATAAAACAATGAAGTGAAACACACACGCAACTCCGTTGCAAATTCAGTGTCGTAATATTACAAATTTTAGAAGTTCAATTAAAAGAAGTTAAAAGGTGAACACAAGAACAACTTATAAACTAACATTGATTCACCAACAATATTCTTACAAGTACACAGTTATAAGGCAATTTGCCAAAAGTCCCTCTAAAGTCGAACAGTTTGCTCGTATAATGCAACACGTCAACCAAAATGAAACACTCTGTATACCAGAGGCATTCGACAATCTATTCGACGTTAGAAATCAGACTTATAGTTGTAGAAAATATCTAATTCTATAAAGAAATAGCGCTAGTTAACTATGCTTTACAAGTAGAATATGCAATTACATAAAATTCATTAATTCCTTACGGAATTACACCAAAATTAAATTACAAACATTGATTAAATGCATCAAAAATTATCTACGAATTTACACAAGTTCGCTGTGAGGCCACACTGCCACACACATCCAAAATTTAATTCAATTTCTAAATCCAAAAATAAAAATGGCTACGTAACGTCTCCAAAAATGTCAAAGTAACCTCCAAATGGGGTCACTATTGTTAATAACTACGTTAAATTAATTAATTCAAAAAAACATAAAGGCTCACAGGCCATAAGAAGTTAGATTAAGAATTTACGATTACTTATTTGATTAATTAGGCCGGAAAATTGAAATTCACTGTTCAAATTGTACGTTATTGACACAAATTTTGTCAAACTGCTAAGTCAATTAAATTCTACCCTCTGGATAATATCAGAGAAAGATTCACACAGACACAATACCTTAAAACATCACATCCACAGCTTCCAAACACGACAAATCCTTCGGATCCACACGATACCAGGTATATGCCCTCCTATCTTGGGTTTACGACACCTCAAGTGATAGCGTTCGAAGGCTACAGTGTACCAATAAACTGCACCTTAAATGTGCCCTCACCACAAGATCTAACCACAATTCCTGGACGTTGGAAAATTACTAGCACGTGTTCCTCTCGTATTAACTTCAACCAACAATGCTCAAATGAGGTTGCAATCAGGCCTAACACCAGCAGCTAAATTTAAATATAGAAACGACACAAATTAGGATCGATTAGACACGTGGAAAAATATACTTACAGCAGCTTAACAATTCCCAAGCAGAAGAAATATCCTTGTAAGACTCAAATAAACGTCAAAAATTTACCAATAAACCTCGAGAATCACAATAAAATCCGCTTTTGTAAGCGATTATCGACGATAAAACTTAACTTCCCATATTCTCAAGGCAGCTAAGGGAAAAGATTCTGCTCTCTCGTGTCCAACCTTACTCAACGACCGTTACAAATCAAAGAGCAAAAGCCTAACGTGTCAAAACCCGTCCAAACAACCCAACTACCGCAAACGCGCTAAGAGAACAAATGAACCAACTAATACTTAAAACGTACGACAGAAATACAGGTTCAATAAACCACAGAAAAATGGAAAATAATTATTAACAATTTGTTGCATAACTCTGGGCCCAAGAAGTCCAAAAAAAAAAAGGAGTTAGTCAAAAATAAAAGTAACAAATTAATTAAATTAACCACAGACGCCATCTACCCAACAATGCCCGTATACGTTACACACACCTGCAGCAAGGCAGACGCGTGAAACAGGAATCTTAAGCACTCCCACGCCAGATGGCAGTAATAGTAGGAAGATGACACAAATTTAATCAAAACTAAACACATATTCCGTCACTAAAATAAACCATTAAAAGGGTAAAATACAACCAAAAAAAAAAAACGTAACAGACTTTTAACTCAAAATTTGACCAAGAATGTCGCCACGTGTAGTGTGTCCGCCAATTTATACATACCTTGTATACTGTTCTATTTTCATTTAGACTGTGATAACTGAAAAAACTTGCAATTTATTTTCTAAAAAAAAAAACAATAACACAAGCTGACTGATATGTGTATGTATTATATACGTCTTACAGTGAACATCGGCCAAACTTTCCGAGCCACGTACTTTATTGCACACCTTGCTACTTTTCCAGGGCTATAAATATTTCAATTTTATTGTATGTAGGTGTATCAGTGGCACAGAAGGTCGCTCGAATTGGCTCCGAAGAAAAAAATTCTCGGTACTGGGATGCTTGCGTGTGCCCCCGCTTGTAAATCAGAATATAAATTGCGGGAGTATCGAAATGAGATACGTGCAATTTCCGCGCACGTGCTGCTACAATTATACTTATATCGTTTAATCTCGCTAATACGGTTAGTCATAAATATTCTTGAAACGAACGTAATAATTTAAAATCTCGAGTAGGTAGAGATGATATACATTAATCTCTGTGCGTATAGTATATATATTAAAACATAAACTTTCTTCGCGGAAGTGTCTCTTCTAAATTTTGAAACGATAAATATTATTCTAGTATTCTCGATTTTTCTAATGTAATCAATTCTTAAAATATAGCGAATTCGTGCATTCCAGATAATTTAGAGTCGAGTTATGATTTTCCAAAGATGTAATACGAATGGACTAGGAATATTTATACATTTTTGGCGACAAAAAATGGATCATTTGAAAATTATAAATAAAAATGTATCATACATGTGCTATTAATTTTTCTAAAAATACAATTTCCTCACATAAAGACTGTCAATTAAAAAAAACATATTATTATGAATATTTTTCGCTAAGTAGGTACTTTACAATAAATTAATATTTCATTAGTATCCTTTACGTACAGTACTGTGCAAATGAAAGGGGCACCTAGCATTAATTCTCAAAAAGTTCAAAAGGAAGCTAAATAGAAAGTTTTATTTCGGCATAAACATTTATAAACATGCTTTAAATACAATTCTGATATATACAACTAATAATATTTAATATTTTGTATGACCTCCTTTATTTTTAATAACTTGCAGAATTCTCTCTCCAAGACTATTATGTAACTTTTGAAGAAAATCGAGCGGAATATTCTGCCATTCTTCTTGTAGAACAGCCCATAGCTCCCTAATGTTCTTAGGTGACCTTTCAGCTCTTTTCTGGTCCAAATGATCCCAAACGTGTTCTATGATATTCATATCTGGACTTTGTGGAGGCCATACCATTGTCCGCAGTACAACGTCTTCTTCTAACTGCGTTAAGTAATTTTTTACTAACCTTGCGGTATGCTTACGATCACTATCCTGTTGCAGGATAAAATTATTACCAATAAGTCTTGTTCCGGAAGGCACAGCATACACGATTATTAGACTTATTGGTAATAATTTCCTGCAACAGGATCATTATCCTGTTGCAGGATAAAATTATTACCAATAAGTCTAATAATCGTGTAAAGTGTTCACGACATGCTGTACAACAAACAGTTAAAAAGTTTCAAGAAACCGGCGATGTGATAGATAGACCGAAGTCAGGGCGACGCAAAAAGCTAAGCCATGCTGATGACCACTTTTTAAAACTGACCGCATTACGCGATCGAAAAAAAGTTAGTCGAGAATTAACACAAGATCTTCGGCGCGCAACCGGTAAAATTGTACATCCTTCAACAGTTCGGAGATCGTTAAAGAGATCTGGTTTGCGAGGATGTGTGGCTGTGAAGAAACCACTATTGAGAAGAGGGAATAAAGCCAAACGTCTCAAATATGCAAAAGATCACGAACACTGGACCAGCGATGATTGGAAACATGTATTATGGACGGATGAGTCGAAATTCCAATTATTTGGGACGAACAGAAGATAGTATGTGAGGCGGCGCGTTGGAGAGGCTTACCTGGGAAGTTGTCTACAACCTACAATAAAGCACGGTGGTGGCAGCATTCAAGTGTGGGGATGCATTACCTCCGAAGGTGTGGGTGATTTAATCAAAATAGATGAGAAATTAACAGCTCAAAAATACAAGAACATTTTGGAGGAGTATGCTGTGCCTTCCGGAACAAGACTTATTGGTAATAATTTTATCCTGCAACAGGATAGTGATCGTAAGCATACCGCAAGGTTAGTAAAAAATTACTTAACGCAGTTAGAAGAAGACGTTGTACTGCGGACAATGGTATGGCCTCCACAAAGTCCAGATATGAATATCATAGAACACGTTTGGGATCATTTGGACCAGAAAAGAGCTGAAAGGTCATCTAAGAACATTAGGGAGCTATGGACTGTTCTACAAGAAGAATGGCAGAATATTCCGCTCGATTTTCTTCAAAAGTTACACAATAGTCTAGGAGAGAGAATTCTGCAAGTTATTAAAAATAAAGGAGGTCATACAAAATATTAAATATTATTAGTTGTATATATCAGAATTGTATTTAAAGCGTGTTTATAAATGTTTATGCCGAAATAAAACTTTCTATTTAGCTTCCGTTTGAACTTTTTGAGAATTAATGCTAGGTGCCCCTTTCATTTGGACAGTACTGTATATTATATCGAACTTGAGTAGTGAAACATTTCAGTTTTTACAAACAAACAAAAATCATGGCACTCCCAGAATCTAAACAATCGTTTAGTTTTGTTTTTACAACACCAGGTAACATTCCCAAGAAAAAAGGATCTTACCTGTGTGCATGTCATGCGACTGGATAATTTCAAAAGTGAGTGTTAACACTTACCTGGAAAAAAAAAAGAAAATTATTTTAACACAATAAAGATTTGTTGAAGAGTTGTTAAGGATTTATAAGAGGTAAGCATGTATTGAACATTTCCATTATACAGATTAAAAAATTAGGTGTGGCCACCACACGACTTCCTTATACGTATGAGCGTTTCAAACTATACAATTTTAAGAATTTTTTTATACAAAAATTGGTCAAAATTCTATTCTAAGTACTTCTATTCTCGTAATAAATCTCTATAGAATGCATACTTTGCAAGATATTCGAAAAAAGTACTACTCCCTCCGTAAGAGTGGAAGTGGTACTTGTGGTCTGAATTTTGAACATTTTTTTTTATAGAAAAGGTGTTGAAAATTAAGTTTTAAATACTTTTATACCCGTAACGTACCAGTCTTAAAAGCATGATTTTCGATAGGAGTAAAAGACCTACTTCCGGTAGGAATTCCGAAAAACTTTTCAAATAAAATTGTTCTCAATTTTAATTTTAAGTACATATGAATTATTTATAAATATATTATAAAATATAAACTTAGTAGTTGACGAAATATTGGCAAAATTCGATTTTTTCACTACTACTTCCGGTCTACCGATTTTACTGAAAAATTAATCAGATCTCAAGAGGGAGATTATACACGTAAATACTAAATTTGGAATTGATATCTACAGCGGTTTGACCGCTGTAGATATCACACACAGAGAGAGAAACAGACAGACACAGACATTTTTCAAAAACCAATTTTTTGGTATCAGGGGTCGTACATTTTCGTCATCACAATATTTCCTTATACTACGTATAAGAAAGTAAAAATGTTTTTACCGTTCATGTACACTAAAAGAAATAATTTTCCGCACACATCGCGGAGATTTAAAGTGATATCGGCATGTTAGCCATATACCAATGCATAATAAACATGCCCATACCACCTTATATCACCGCGAAGTGTACGGGAAACTAGTTCTCCTGGCGTACCTATGTAAAGCCGGGATCAGATGACTGGAGTACTTGACAAGTACGCCAATATTTGGGCACTTGGCAAGTACACCAGCCCACTGGTCGAATAGACAAGTGAATGCACTCACACGACGTTAACATTTGCAAATGAAAACGCGTCAGCAGCTGGTGCAATGTTGGCGGAATGAATATAAAAAATATAGATGAATATTTTACGAGCGATGGATACCGGTCATCCTGAAAATGTTATCGTTGCTTCTGCAGCTTTTGTGATAATGAGTGGGTGTTACTTACAACTACGGAAGAAAAGGAAGATTGGTAAAAAAAGAAGATGGTGGATGTTATCTTTGCATAGAAGTCGAGATCGGTAATTAGTATATTAACTTTTGTTATTATACCCATTGTTATATCCCTATTATTTATTAAAATAGAATGTCTCGCTAAATTTCTGTGGTGATGTATGTGATAATACCGAGCGATCAACAATTATTTTAAAAAGATTAATAAGAAGAGTGGTTGTGAAATTTTATGGAGATCTACTTAGACAATGACATATGAAATAAACGTTCTGCTATCAAGAGGTTTCACAAATATGTATTTTCTGACGTTTATAGAGTGTTAAATTTAACATAAATAATTGGACACCGCTCGGTAAACTCAAGTCATCCAATCAATACTCATTACTTCTTTTTGTTATAGATATAGCGCAACTTACATGCTGCAGGATTTGCAACGAGAACCGTCAGGACATTTCAAAAATTTTTGTAGAATGACCGCTGAGGATTTTGAGTTTCTGTTAAACAAAATAGGCCCCTTGATAAAGAGATCTGATACTAATATGAGAAAAGCAATTCCTATCCAAGAAAGATTTGCTGTTGCACTTAGATTTTTTGCCACTGGTGATAGTTTTAAAAGCTTGTCTTATCTATTTAAATTTTCACCACAAACAGTATCCGAATGTGTTGTTGACGTATGCGATGCTATAATTCATGTTCTGTGGGATCAAATACAAGTAAGTCTTATTTTTACACGTTTGTATTTTACTTTCAAAATAAAAATATAACATTCTTAAGTAATAACTAATAAACAGTGGAACAAAAAAAAATACTTTGTTATGGTGGTACAATTAAAATACAAAGTATAAATAAATTTAGAACATTCTGATTAAATAATAAATAATAAATGCAAATCTTTACATATTGAAAAAAAGACGAGGAGAAGCTGGGGTCTCACTAGATTGTGACTCCTCAGACGAAAGTTGTGAGGCACTTGGTGAAGGCGAGGGTTGAGGAGTATTATGATCATCAGGATAATAAGGTGTTGGGGATGGTGCTGAAGAATGTTGTTATGATGACGAAAGGCAGCCAGATTGCTGAGCATTGGGCGAGAAATTATTCACATAGTAACGAATGTTGGAAGAACATTGTTGGAGGGTAGTATTATTCTTATTATTATTACTGTTCGACGAATATGAATTGTATGTCTGTCTACCAATGTGCTGCATAGTGGCCCGGAATAACAAGTTGTCAATTTCATTCAGCGCCACAACCCTGTCAATTGGGTCCAAAGCTTCCAGCTTCTGAGCCACCAACTGCCCATAAAGTGAAGTTGAACTGGGCGTCGATTTTTCAACATTTACCGCCTTTTTTAAAATGTTGTGCGCCTCGTCCATACGTCCCTGCACTTCATCTATAGCCTTTCGTTTTTGATTAGTTTTCGTGTTTCCTGGGACCTTAAAGTGATTGCTTGGCGCATTATAATTACTAGGTCCTGATTGCGGGTTTGAAGTAACAGTTTCCAGGGCAACATTTCCTTCAGTAGTTTCTTCAGCAGTATTTGCATACTCCACTGATTCTACAGGGATTTGTTCAAAGGGTTCATCCACATTCAAATTGCCCAATTCCTAAAGGAAAAAACACATATGCATCATTACCTAACTTTAATTCTTAACTTCACGGTGAAACAATACACTATTCATCATTTTTTTACAGATGCCAAAGACTGCCGACGCATGGAAACAAATAGCACAAGAGTTTGATACAAAGTGGAATTTTCCACACTGCCTGGGTTCTCTAGATGGCAAACATATTGTCATCCAATCTCCAAGGAAAAGTGGAACAGAATTCTACAATTATAAAAACACCTTCAGTGTCGTTTTAATGGCCCTGGTTGATGCTAACTACTGTTTCACCTTTGTAGATATTGGATGTCAAGGTCGTATTAGCGACGGGGGTGTATTTCGTAATACTGTTTTATTTAAAAAGCTTGAAGCTAACACTCTGTTGATACCTCAAGATGAACCACTACTGCATTACACAGAACAACTTTTTCCATATGTATTTGTCGCAGACGACGCGTTTGCTCTTGGTCCACATTTATTAAAACCATATGCAGGACTGTATGAACAAGGTAGTGACGAAAGAATTTTTAACTACCGTTTGTCACGTGCTCGACGTGTTGTTGAGAATGTATTTGGAATATTAGCATCGGTCTTTCGAGTTTTCAGAAAACCTATGTTACTTGAACCAGCAAAAGTTTCAAAAGTTACAATGGCTTGTGTTTTGTTACATAATTTTTTAAGAAAAAGCAAATCTTCTGCTTCCATCTATTCACCACAAGGTACTTTCGATTTAGAAAAAGATGGTGAAATTATCCCAGGCACATGGCGGCAAGATCAGCAAAATATGACGTCTTTTTTGCCGCTTAAGAGAATACCAAGAAGATCAGCTCGTGAAGCGCAAGAAATAAGAAAGTCGTTTTGTGATTATTTTAAAAGTGTTGGAAAAGTTCCCTGGCAAGATAGTTATTGTTAAAACTATATGAAGGTGCAAGTAATAAAGTTTTTTTTTCTATATTTACCTCTGTGTTTTGTGTGTCCCTTGGTTCACAAGGTCCTTGCAAAAAATTTGCCATTTTTTCATATGCAAACCAGCTTGGTTTAAACACCTCGTCTGCACCAGTGCCTGTTCCCGATGTAGCCTTCACTTTCCTGCAAAGGGGGCGAAAAGTTGCCATCAAACTTTCCTTCTTTTTTTTCAACTCCGCTATAGTACATTTGATACTCATTGTGTCTTGAATCCTTTTCCAGGCATCGTGAACTTTATTACGGTTTTTATGCTCAGGATGTTTAGCATTCCATATTATTGGTTCATTTTCATACAACGTAAGAAATTCCATGACTACTTCGTTATTAGACCACTCCATTTTAATAACTTAATAAAACCACGCACTCACTTAAACCCCTTCTCTGCGCTACAAATGTAGAATGACTAGTAATTTGGCGAAACAAACCAGATTCCTCCATACAGTCGTCTGACCGCTTTTACAAGTATGAACTTGTCAAGTGTACCAATAATTGTGATTCCTTTGACTCGTACCTAAAAAACCGACAGGCGATGGAAAACAGACCACTGCTCACAAGTGACCAATAATTGCACGAGTGAAGTGCTCACACGCCTTGGCAAGTATATACCTATCCGAGATACTTCATATATGAATTCAATGACTAATTTTAAACAAAAATGATTCTATTTACTTTTCCCGAATTCCTAAGGGTTCTCGAAATGTCGGAGTTCAAAGCTGAAGTAAATTACTAGAGGGTTTAGGAAAAAATGTGGTTTATTTTTAAGGAAAACGCGATGACAGTGTATTTTATTATAGCTACCGTATAATTTTTTTTCGGTTCTTGAAATATTGGATTTTGAAGTTGGCAAGTTGTATGGATTGATCATAAATAAAATTTTTGTTTGTCAGTTCGTTAATTGTCATCACTGACAGTTGGTGTTATTTGTGTTAAAATCACGCCTGTAATTTATCCATGTCTCATTTTAAAATTTTGACAGATGGCGCTGTAGGCTATATCAACTTAAAAATGTTTAATGGTTAAGGGGGTCGTCGAGTGACCCCTCATCTGAAAGATATTTGGAATGTCTATAAAAAAATATATTTTTTTAAAATTTCCTCACTTGCTAAAAAAAAAGTAGAATTTGACAGATAGGATAATTACATCAGTGTTTTTCAATCGGTCGTTCTATTGCCAAGAGGTTAAGGGTGAACATTTAATTTGAAATCCCAGTGATGTATGTGTCCAGGATTATTTGTTTTTTTTTTTCAATTTTAGTAGTTTTTTTTTATTCGATACCCGTGAAATTCGGCATTTTCTTAAACAAATGAAGGAAATTAGAAAGAATATATTTTTGAATAGATCTTCCATCTGTCAACATGTTAGTATTTTTATAGTGGTTTCGTTTTATTCTTGTTACAACGTTTTATTCCACTTAGTTTAAAACATAATACGGGGGGGGGGGGCTTTTAGGCACGCACTGTATGTATATGTAATAAGATATCATGTAAGGTGCAAATGAAGAATCTGTCGATGTAGCGAACAACATATTCTGCTGGTATTTGGAAGTGATCCTAACAATAATAAAAAAAAAGTTTCTTGGGGGTCTGCAACTCATGGAAATATAAACTCCGAAGATTTTGTAGATGGCAAAGAAAATAAGTGATTGTGAAAAGAGTATACTAGCCCAGCCCAGCACCACGAAAGACAGTCTCACTTAGATGCGTAAAAGACAAACATAATTCTGAATTTTGTCATAAATTAGGCAAAATGTGCTACCGAATTATTGGAAAAAAAACGTAATTTAGCAAATCTTATAAGACAGAGAGAATGTTTTATTCGCCATTTGCAAAAAGATACCTCCCAAAAGAAGAACGACTAATATTCAGTCTCGCATGAATTACAGCATTCATTCTCACTTTACTGTAGATGGAATGTCTATGAAAATTTTTTTTGAACACGTTGGGATTTTCCGAAGTCACTGCGCGTACAGCCCTCTGTAAAATTAACGAAATGGAGATTTTAGAAAAGGATAGAAAGAAGAGGCAGACAAAAAAGTCAGCAGCAATTACAACGAATAGCAAATGCGAGCGCTGGTAGAATAACACATCGATAGATTCACTGCCATGGAGTCTAACTACTGCCGTGAATAAACTACCAAAATGTACTTTCACTCGAAATTAACTTTGCAAATGAGTTCTCTATGTTCTTTGAAGATTTGGGAAAATATGACAACGACAAAGATATAAAGACATGGGACGATATGTAGATCATTTCAGGCACCATGTACTAAATTCATGTTACATAATATAGCAGACCTGTGGCGGGAGAAAACAACAAATTGCAGACTTTTCTTGCTTGTGTTCAATATAATTCGTCCAATTCTATCCTAGAATCGAACACACAAGCACATATAGTTGCAATTTAATTTATCTTTTACGATATAAATTTCAATTGACAAATTGGAATTTTAAATTAACAGAGAGTCCGTTTCATATGTAACAGATACATTAACATTCAATTTCAGTAGCGGCTTTCACTGTTTCTATTTGCGTATGTTTTCGTAAAATCGTTAGCGTTAGCCAAGACCGGAGCAACGGGTAATTACAAATCTCTGCAACAATTTCACCAATTCCACAATGTTACGTCTCGATATTACACTTATTTGTACAACTACCTCAATATGTTCCACTTGCTAGTAAAGAAGTATACAGTGTGGAAATAAAGTAAGGGATAATAAAGCCATTATTTATTTTTTTAAAAAAATCTCGAAGGGGTATAGTGATTTTAACAAAGGGGAATATTTTCATTGCATTCTCCCAAGAATATGTTTGAAGTTATTGTTTGTTTGTGTTATTGTGAGTTTTTTTCCGGGTAATCAATTTAGTTTTAATGTAATAATTATATCTATAGAAAACATTAACAAAAACGTTGTTACACGTTAAAAGACTAATATTGTAAAACAGCATTTAAGACAGTATTTAAATAAGAACTGAATTAGATTAAATTCTTTATTTTTCTGGGCAGATTCTAACACAATAAATTTTGAAGCACCACATACAAAGCAAGCAAAGAGTTACCATAATAAACGTTAATGCGGCATCAGTCAGATAACAATAGAAGGTAATATGTACATACATCAATCCCAAAGATTAACCAGCGACTGCTTATTTACTGTCGTTACTATTAACTATTCTAATCACATTCAAGGACAAACATGAATGGTATCTGACAATTTTATTTAACAACACGGAACGAGTGTCAATTGGTTTACAAGCGTCTAATATATCTACTTTCTCAAGCGATATACAAATAAATAATCGATGTGTGTAAGATTGAGATTAATTTTGTCCATAAATATTTTATTTATTAAACGTTCCATCCGTAGATTCTAAGTCTTGGCAGATGTACATACTTTTAATCGGTAATTCACTTCTTTCTATCTAGGCGTTGCATTATACGCAAAGCAGCTGACAATAGGGTGCAGGTAAAAACCATTTTTCTTATTCGTACACAACAAGAATAGGGGCGTAAAAAATTAATATATTTCAATATACCACTATTCCATACAGATACAGGTTAGGCAAAAAAATATGGTAATTTCTTTAATTGATGTTTGACATTTATTACTGACCGGGAAAAGGTTTTATCGTTACTAGTTATTTTCTGCATTTCAGCAAGACTTTCGGTTGTGAAACCTTTAAAATATTATTTTAAAAATTGACAGTCACTGTATTGAAAATCAAAAAATTCATCAAAAACGGCACAAGTATTCACACAAATTGTACGGGGATTTCCACAAGGCTCTGTGTTGTGACCCCTATTTCTTACTGCTTACTTAAGTAACATTGACAATAATGGTAAATGTTAAAAATATGAAGTGTATCAACAACAGAACAATTTTATGCACTAACAAACACTTGGAATATAACACTTTTTCTCCATTCGGTATCAATTTTTTCTGTTTATAAAGTGAGTCAGTTAACTAAAACCTAATCCAAATTGTTTGAAGAGATGCCAAATTATCAGGTTTGATTGTACTTAACCCAACTTCTGTTTAAAAAATTGTAAGCAATCAAAACATGGATATGTAAGCGGCAATCGTGACTGTAGTCAGTCAATGCTGTTATGAATTACCTCAGAATGGTAATTCGTCTGTTGTCTTTTGTAATGCATTTAGAATTTTTTTGGAGTCTTTCCCAAAAATTCCAAAAATTCCCTATTTCCCGATTTGAAAAAAAAATATCTAGAACTAGCGAAAAATTCCCTGATCTGGCACAGCGAGTATTCTCTTTAAAGAAAGTCCATAGACACAACTTTATGTTTCAGTTGGGCAAAAACTCTATAGATGGCAAACCATAAGCAAACGTTCAGAAGCGTTAGCTCAGTTATCCTCAATTTTGTGAGAGCTTGTTTTTGTTATTTGTTGTTGTTTTATTTTGTTTGCGGGTTTTTGGTTTTTCAAGGAGTGCTTCCACTAAATAGTATTCACAAGCGCCTTATACTAAACGTTATTATTAAATAATAGAAATTGTTTGAGTGTATCTGTAGGTTTCCAGTGCAAAGATTCATTCATATACAACATTAAGTGCTTTTCAGTTATCATTTAGAAAAAGCAACAGGGTCACTTTTATTGAAGTCCCAATAATTTCTAAAATTCATATTATTATGCATATTTGTACATCAATATTTGTTTTTTTATGGAATTATACTCTTATATTGTAATATTCTCAGTAAACCTATTTTATGTTCTAGCCTTACGTGAAATTATTTTTACAAAATAAAATGCAAATCAATATTTTCTAAATAATTTTTAGTTTGTCTAGGAATAGTGTTAAATATCGTAAGTGGCATAATAAAAAAGATTCTATTTGTAAATACTGTTCATAGATTGTGTATTATACTGAAAAATATAATGTATGCAACAAAAGTATTTTTTATTATGAATCAACTCACATAAATAGTTTAATGTGAAAAATGAAAAATAAAAACAGGGTGTTATAAATTAAGTCGGCACTATTGCTAACTTTGTTATTAATGAAGCTACAGTATGGGTTAAATTAGCAAAGTGGTAGTATTTTCATCGTGAACAATGATGGCAGAACCGAAGAGACAGTTAAACATCTAATTTTCGCGCTATTTACAAGAGTTACTTTTTTTAAATGGAACACCCAGTATATTTTTGCATATATTGAAAGAAGGAATTATTTTAAAAAAGAAAGCTTTCATACATTATTGACAAAAAATGAAAGTTGCGGCAGATATCCACTATTTTGTACAGCAATTCATATCAATAAAATCAAGATGGCTATGATAAAAAAACAGCAAGTATTAAACAATGCTATGTATATTTATTCTAATACATGTTCGAAGACATCACCGTTTTGTCCAATACAATATATCCAATACAAAAAACAGCAAATCGTCGCTAAGATGTCAAAACCTCCTATCTCAGAATGTGGCGATTTTGAGATACTATGTTTAAGAGCAACATAAATTCATACCGCATAGGTTGACAAAAACAATACCATCACTTAATTAATAGTGAAGAGAGAGAGAGAGAGAGAGAGATTTGTCTTTGTGAACCTATGCGGTATGAATTTATGTTGTTCTTAAACATAGTATCTGAAAACCGCCATATTTTGAGATACGAGGTTTTGACATCTTAGCGACGAAATATTAAACAAGGATTGTGCTTTGTCCAATACACTTCCGAATTCGTTTATGTACATTGCGAGTTACTTTTAAAATCGATCTTGCGTCTATGTTATTAGCAATAGTAATTATTTTATTTTTCAGCCCTACAACGTTTTCGCATCTCCCTTTGTAAATTTCATTTTTTAAATATCCCCAAAAATAAAAGTCTATAGGGTTTAGTTCCGGGGACCGTGGTGGCCACTGAATTGGTCCATTCGTACCTATCCACTTATTCCAAAACATTTCGCTCAAAAAATTTTGTACTTCGCGATGATTATTAGCTGGTGCTCCATCTTGTTGAAAATGTATATCTTGCCGAGTAGCCAAGTCCAGGTTATCCAAAAATATTCCTAATTGTCTTCGAACATCTATTAAAATAAACATATGCGCAATGCTTGTTTAATATTTGCTGTTTTTTATATTGGATGTATTGTATTGGACAAAACGGTGATTTCTTCGAACATGTATTATAATAAATATACATAATTCACAATACTTGTTTAATATTTGCTGTTTTCTTTTATCATAGCCATCTTGATTTTAGTGATATGAATTTCTGTACAAAATAGTGAATAACTGCCGCAACTTTTATTTTTTGTCAATAATGTATGAAAGTTTTCTTTCTTCAAATAATTCCTTCTTTCAATATATTCAAAAATATACTGGGTGTTCCATTTAAAAAAAAATAACTTTTGTAAATAGCGCGAAAATTAGTAGTTCATTGTTCACGATAAAGATACTACTACTACTTTGCTAATTTAACCGATACTGTAGCTTCATTAATAACAAAGTTAGCAATAGTGCCGACTTAATTTATAACACCCTGTATAGTGCACCAAAGCTAATCAAATTATATTTAGTTAACTCCCTAGACGGTGCTTGATAAATGCGTCCATTTGATTATTAATAACTTTCCTATTTTTATGCTTTCTTATCTATGATCGGACATCACTGGGTGGGTGAAAAGGATCGCCGCATAACTGCTCAAGCCATCGCAAAAGTATCTTAGACAGGACAAGTTTTGGCGTATATTCAAAAAGTATGCTGGAAAAATAAACTAAAAGCATTTATTTAATATTATCAATGCCAATATTTCATGTTTATTCTCTTAAATATCAATGTTTATTACGTATTGGATATAACCTTCGTTATATAGATAAATCGATAAAGTGAACAACCACTGTTTTATTGGGTCACACTATCGAGTGTCTAATGTAGTAAGATCACTACAAAATTAATCTGTAAAATTAAGTTTGTTAATTAAGTTTAGTAATAAAAATTGTCAAGTTAGAATATAATAAGTAAAGAAAATATGAAAAAGCAGTTTCTAAATTTTTATTACTGCTGCGACTATGTGAACACATTCGAGTTGGAGGGTATCTTATATCAATCCCCTTAAGGTTGTTCAGTACCCAGTTACGCAAATTAAATCCGCTATGGGGTCGCTAGTATGCACATTTCAAGAAAATATTTTTTGTCTGAATTGTCCCGCCTACTTTTTGCCGACGTCAAAATATGAACCAAGTTTTTTCCATATTTTTAGTCTGAAAAACTGAAGAATGAATAGATACATTGAGAAAAACGAGAACACGTGTTTATAAAAATATAGTTAGTACCTAGCGTGTAAATATTTCTTATAGCTGATATTATATATTAGAAATTACTGGCAAAATGTAATTAATTACGGTCTCTTACAAATAAACATGGGTAATATATATTTTTGTACGTTAAAAGTAAAAATACATATCTTCTCCGTTTATTAATATACAGGGTACTCATTTTTATTTTATTTTCTATATTATACATATGATATAGAACGCCCGTTATTCAGTGTGAAACAAATGGACTTTCTCTTATTACTATTAGCTTGACAGAAAAGTTTCCCCGTTCTTTAGAAAAGAAATTATAAAAATCTTACTGGAGGCGACATTTTCATAATTTTGCTAGTTGCTATTGCTTATTGCCAATAGTTTAAGGTCAAATTGAAGGTTTTCATTTTAGCAATAGTAACTTTATTTTGTAAAATATTCAGGAAGCTTCAAGAAGAGTGTCTTATAATTTCCATAAATAGTACGTGATGTTTCCGCAAGAAATATAAATTGACCAGTTTTCACATTTATGTGCAGATGCATAATAATAAAAATGATTTAATAACAAATACACTAAATAAACAGAAACGGCTCCCACCTTCAAGTTTTTCTTGGGATGTTAAAGAAAACTAATCAATTTGAAAATTACCGGCTATTTCCTAAGTACGTCCCAACCTTAGGGAACAACGGGGGTGTTCGGGCAGTAAATAAAATTTCTATTAATCTATTGATATATGTATTTTATTTAGTCAATTTAGAGATGTTGGCAATATATTTTCTATAGTAATTCTTGATTAAAATAAAAAGTAAACTTAAGTCTAATTCCTTGTTTTCATGCCTCTTGGTGTTCGTCTATCAATAATTTCTGGTAGCAGATGTTGTTCGTAGAATGTTATCAATTTGGGTAACATACTTTTGTTCCGCAAATCGTCATCTCTAAATATTCTTTCTACATTAAAATCGTCATCAGTGTATATAATAAAATCACAAATATTTCTTTTCAAAATGTTGAGTTGACCTTGTACCTGAAAATAGTAATTGTGGTTTCTTTTCAATGTGATTTTGTTATCGACATAGATAAAACAATTGGTTTTACTCGAATCCCGTAACTTTCCCTTAATAGATGGCAAACACTTTACTTCTACAATTCCATTATCTGCGATTAGTCCATCTGGGGAGGCTCCGAGGAATGAATATGCAGCATCTATATAAAATCCACATCTATTAACCTCAACACCAGTTAGAGCTTCATACTTTGCAATAGCAACAGACTCATTCACTCTTCCACAGATTATTGCACTTGTCCGTAAATCCTTATTTGTATATAACAGTCTTTTGAGTAAATTATGAGAATGTGTTGAAGCCCTTCTCTTCACAATCACACCAAAATTAGAGGCTGTTATGTAATCCTGTCTAAGTTTTCGCCACAAGTTATTATCATGCTGCCCTCTCGTAGATATTTCAATTTTCTTTACTTTTTCTGGTGAAGATACTCTTGCTTTAAGTTTCGCCAGAAACTCTTTCTTTTTTTCTACCATTTCATCTTCACGAATATCTGGCAAAGAAGCATTTGGCCCATAGTGAATATCTGGTCCTGTTGTTTGCGCTTTCTTGTATATTTTGACTTTCCGATTTTTTTTCCGCAAATAGTGTTTTCGTTGCCTTCGGTTTAGAATTAGATGAGAATAATGACCCAGAAGCCTTCCTCGCCATGCCTCAATGTGCCATCCAGGGCCACTTGCATGTGAAATCGCTGCAGCATAAGCTCGCGCTGTATACGAAGTACTTCGGGAAAAATTAATCCGCTTTCCCCCAGTACATTTTGTGACTAATGCCATATATCTTTCCGCCTGATTGGTTGTTTCATTGAAGGCAAGCTGTCGGCTTTATTTATCATGGGTTCAATGCATTTCTGGATCTCTATAAGAAATTGTTTATCTATAGTGGTAGAAGAATCATTTTCAGTTAAATGTTTTCTTTTACAAAAATTTGCACATCTAGTGTGATTACCAAGAACGTGATATGGTGCATTCTTTAATTCTGTTCGCAACGCCGGCGCCGTGGAATTGCTTTTATTGTTCTTGATTGACGTCCTTATACCTTTGATGAGTCTTTCAAGTTTCGATATTCTTGTCACATCTTTCGTGATCAAAATTTTTCTACTTGCAATAGGGAAGGATGTATTGACGCAGAGTTTGTGTAACTTTTCACTGAGGCAACGTGTCATGTGGTTAGCACATTCAATTTTTATCACTTGTCGACCATATGGAACCTTTTCTATAATGCGAGCATAAACACTGGAATCTCCGTCACCTATTACATATTTGTACATGAGTCCATGCTGATCAATGCTTTTGGTAAATCCCTCAACATCTTGCTTCATTGCCGTAGATGGACCAGTAAAATTTAGGACACAGTCATGCTTTTTGGATTTCATTTTGTGTTTTTTATAATAGGAACATGCCGAACATGTTTTGCTACGAACGCCTATAAAAAGTGTTTTTCTTTTGTTTCGGCTCCAATAATAATTGCTACACCCGAAGGGGCATTATAGCCATGTCCATAACTATGTTTACTCCATCCACCGTCTATAATTACAGTTATAAAGGGTGTTCCATCAAGATTAACGTTTCCCTTATCAATAACAATTTTTCTTTCTTCTTCACCTGCTTGTTTCATTTCTTTAAGCATATGTTCCTCCCAAGCTTCCTTAACCTTTGATGTTGTTCTACTATATGTTCTATCTGCCATAAAAGGTACATTCACTAAGGCAAATAATTCTTCACACAGGCTTTTTCCTATTCCAATTGCTAAATTTGCCCAAACCATAGCTTCTGTTAGATTTGTCTCGGATGACATTGTCGGGTTTGTGCAAATAATTATAAACGTGTCGCAATTGTCGCAAAAAAATGCAATTCAGAGACAAGACCAATTATGGTTTCCTTTGTAAATTTCATTTTCCCCATTGTACAATGGTTGCCATGCTTTATAACTTTTTCATATTCTTTTAGGACATGACCTTCTTCGTCCTTGTAAGAGATCCGTTATACATTTGTAACTAGTATCCACTTCCACTTCCATAGGAGGATAAACGTCTAAATTCTCATTGTCAACAATTTGGACAGAATGGATATCTGAATTATCATTTTGAGGCTTCACTTGAAACTCCTGTTCCGGAATTGCACATTCAGATTTTACATTTGTTTTTTGTCGTTTCTTTTAGATTCTCTAAAAGAAAAAAATAATTTGAAATTATTTTATTTAAATAAAATATAAATTTACCGAAACTTTTGATGCAAGTTATAAATTTTCCTGGATTTCGTTGTTTTCTTTCTTGGTCTCGAAGCACAAATTTTACTTTTACATCCCATTTCAAATAACTTTTTATACACTAATCTTACGATTTATGGAATACAAGTACACCTAACATCAGACACCGTTAGAGAAGGAAAAACATCTGGCAAATTTTGTGCATTTATGCTTATTTATTATACCACATGATTTAAAATGGGCGTGTTTATAAAATATATGGGATGTACCAGCAAGGGGCGGTATCCGTTTACAATAATCAACAACAACACAACAACAACAAAATATATTAATAAACCATTTGAACTATTCTTTTGTTTACAATATATTAAAGTTCCTGTAAGAGCAAAAAATGAAAAATTAATGATAGCGTAGGAGTTACGCATTGAATAAATTATCGATTATTATAAGTCCTTATTTCCAAGTCGATAATTTTTTATTTATCAAAATAGCTCTGTCAGGAACTTTTTCAGGCACTTCTCAATATGAATTAATTAGATTATATTAAAAAAATCTATTCAAATTCCTGTTCTGATTGAGTAAAATTTGGCGGTTTTTGTGCTATTTTATTTAATATTATATTTATTTACAAAGGTAGATTTTTTTAACCATTTTTTCTAGACTTATGTTTACCTAATATATCCATAACTGCCATAATTTGTCGCCTTTACTTATTTTGAATTTAATGGTTTTGATGTACTGAACAACCTTAAACATTAAATGCTCCGTCTGACCTTAGCAAGCAAAATCTAGAAACCGAAAGCAGTCCAAGGAAACGACGAAAGAAAAAAAACAGACTGCTCATAATAAAGGTCCCCCGTCCGTCAAGATAAACGACCGCCATTATGTGCTGTGTACCGCTTGAAATCGTCGAGTAGGAAAACAAGAACAACACATAGAAAGATGTTGATGAAGTGGGTTAAAGGTCGGAATGATTTATAGAGTCAAGTGTCAAACGTGGATGTGTTTTTCCTATGCGTGTAAGACGCACTGGTACACCAATACCATGTCCGCAGCAAATCACATTCCTACTATGTCTAAGAAGTCGTTTCTTTCTCATGAACTATCACAACAATAATAATGTAAATAATGACAAACGATTGACTGAGTGGTTGATCTCTGCGCAACAGCAGCAATGAGATACGGTGAAATGACTTGGCGGCGAGATAAGAATAAAGTGTAGCCACTCTTAATGCCATCGTTATTATTTATTAGTTCAATACATTTTTTGAACTGCTGCCGCTTTACTTGTGACGATCCACTCAAGTATTCTTTATTTCCTATATTTATATGGAAAATTACATTTAGTCTTCCTACTATAAAGTGCATTCCTTTACAGTATCGGGTAGCTGTAAAAGAGTGAAATAAAAATGTTGAGGCAACTCGGCAATTGTATTTCAAATTTTAATTTGAAACTATAAATCATTCAGGTGAAATACGACTGGCTATGAAAGTGTAGGGAATTACGTAAAGTTGAAGATAGAATTAAATCTATTAATTTTCTGTTTTTTTTTTTTAGAACTCATATGTAAGTGGATTATTTGTGAAGTAGTCAGTAGAATATGTACAAAACTATCCAGCCGCTTAGGTTTTCATCCAGCAATAATTTCTTACTGCGCGGCGTTAGAAATATTTTTATGTAAACCAATAGGCAAAATAGGTAAAATTTTATAATATGGAGTTCGTAAGTTCAAAAATATCGGAAAAATTGGGAGACGCATAAAAGGACATGAAAGAAGTTATCAAATGATAAAAGCTAGCTTTCTAAGTATTTTTTAAAACGAATTTCTATACAACATGTGTCAAATACCATTAGGCATATAGATTCAATGTTTACGTGCGATCTATACGTAGGCATGTAATACGTGGCAACGTGATACCCCTACTGTCCGTCACCAATGCCGGCAACAACCGACACCACAACGATTTTTTCCGATCCCCATTCTTCCCACTACTCCCCACCCAGATTTAACATTCAATGTTTAGATGCGAACACGTTGCGGTGTGCAATGAAAGCAATCAGTAAAAACAATTTATAATGAGTCCCTATACACCCCGCTGAAAGGCTTCTGATAGTAAAATATGGTGTTGCTAATTCAGTAAACTGCTCACATGTTAGAAAATGTAAGAGTAAATTTCTACGACTGCCTAGGGCAATGTCTTGCTGTGCAGAGAGGGATTTTTGAGCCCCTTGTATAGTTTATTATTATTTTCAGAATCCTTTTTTATTTATTTTATTAGTGTTATTTTTTTATTTTATTATGGTTTTATGCATTATTTTATTATGGTTATTTTTTAATTTTATTAAAATTACGCTTTTGTTTGTGTCACGCAGCGTGAACGCAGCTTGAGAATTCTTTGCAATCACTGAAAGGAAAAAGAAAAACAAATCCTTGCAACTCGTAAATATTATTTCTGAATGCATTACAAACACCCAAGTCGGTGGTCCAATATTTACTGCTAACTTGTATTTGCGAGATAATCGTTGTGGCATCGGTCATCGTTGGCATTGGAAAGGAAGTAGGGGTACCACGATGCCACGTATTGTATGGATTGATCCCCTATGGCTAATGAAAATTAACACATCGGTATAACGTTACGTTGCTCACATATAACTTATGTATTATGCACTACAAAATATGTTACTGATATCAGATTTTTTCTCGATTTTCACTTTATCTTTCGAATTTTCTTAACAAATTTCTTAATGGGTTTGATGTTGACTAACATATTTAAATATTCTATTTTTTCAAAATTTTGTCTGCACCCTTTTAAACTTTGTGAAATGGCATTTTTGTTTCATTGATGTAAAAAATTATCATAGCGGCCTCATGTGGCCTACATTTTCAGAAAAGTGTGACACCCAAAATAGGGGTAATAAAACGAAGTGTAAAAAGAATAAACTAATAATGTACCACAGCCATGTCATCTCAAAAATACGCTACTTAATAGTAGTGGCATGGAGGAAATGTGCAAAAACATGAACGAAATCTATGCAGGTGATCCAAAACAAGGTCCTGAAAGTAAGCCTGGTTGTGGACTCGTAAATACATACTGAGAATATACGAACATACGGGATTACTCAGTATAAAACAAATAGCTAGACTGGACAGCTTACAGGGTAGCAAGTAACATTCCGAATAATATTTTCCCTCTGTAGAGGTTAAGTGATATGCATAACTACAGTACACGCTAGCTACAACGATGACTATTATATCCCTGGAGTGCATAGCGTCATGGGGAAAAGGAATTTTCAGTTTGGAACCATAAAGATATTTAGCAAACTTCCGTCAGAAATAAAGAACTGCTCGAGTTTCAGGGTATTCAAAAGTAAAGTAAACGGATACACGGAAGAAAATGTTAGCATAGTCTGAAGCGACTGGGACGCCGTGTGACCCAGAAGAGACACTATCATTTTTCATTTGGCTTTGAAATTGGTTTCAGAAGGCCTGAGGCTTGCATACGTGCAGCTACTAAGTGAAAAACTCTAATCACGCTGCCGTCACGACACATGACTCGCAATCTACTTCTACTATTGAGAGTGTGGTACCCTGATAATACAGCTGCACTGCACTAAATACGCAGTGCCTGGTAGTCTGGCTGGGAATCTACTTGTGAGAAAAGATCATCTACTACCTCTGATCTACGAATTTCACAAATATAAATTTATAAAAGTGTTGTAAAAATACCATGATTACATGTAGAATGTAAATAAATATTATAGAAGAATGTTTAGGTATTATTTTTAGTGTGTTTTAAATTGGATTAATAAGAAATTACTGAAGAAATTGATTAAAAAAAATCCTTATCACATCCTGTGTATATATTCCCATTATACAGAAAAAAATGACTAAAGAGTGATGTGTTTCGTAACATATTGTTGCGGTTTAAATGTTAAAGCATATACTGAGTGTTGTAAATTAGCACTATATATTTAAATAAAATTTAAATATACAAAATACAATCTTAGGCATTTATTTCACTTTTAATCAAAATCATTATAGTTACACACAGCAAGGCTACATTAGAAAGCCAAATGTGTTGTTACTACATGAATCTACTAGTAGTATTGGTTTATTTCCTTGTAAACATCGATTTCAATTTTGTTATTCTTATTTCTAATAATTCAGCTATCTAGAAAAAATAGTTTTTCAATAAATTAATAATAATAATAATAAATGTTTTAATTACGTATAAAGAAAAATTAAGTACAAATAACTAAAGTAAAACAAAAATACAATGACATGTCGAAACGTAATCGCAAGCCGAAGCCCAGTAAAAACTGTTTACTTGACCTTGATAATAAATAAGTAACGATATAAAACAAAAAATACTGCTTTAAACTAACTTAGCCTAAAATTCGATGATGGGCACCATGAACTGAACATCACTTGCAAGTCAACACACATAACCATAACCAGCAATTACCGCTATAAAAGGTGCGACTTGAGTCTGGATTTAAACTTGGATACGGTGAGAAACTTAAACACATATGGTAGGGGATTAAATTACAGTATACCTGATAAGTAAAAGATAGCGAAGTCTTATGAGGCGTGGGAGAGATTAATCCACGAAATCTGGTGATCACATTGTATACATCTGACCTAAATCTAATCCTATTATAAAGAAGTTGGGGAGACCTATGTAAGAGTATGCCATGATAGATACATAATGCCTGGAACTTTCTACGCACCTCACGCAACATTTTCTTTACTGATTCATCAAGAGTGCGCCTGTAAGGGTATAGTTTCTTCAAATTAATATAAGCAGTGGTAATATATTTGGATATCTGATACTTGTATCTGAATAAATGGTCAATATAGAGACCACTCTATTCACAACCGGTAAGACGTATATTATCAATAACAATCTCTAGAGTTCTGCCAATGTTGAAGAAAGTTCTTTTAGGACCGAAAAGGAGACCTGCGATTTCTCCGGGTTTATATGAAGGCTGTGATTGACAGATGCATCAAATAGATTTGAAAGATCGGTGTTAATTCCGTTCATTGCAGCTTGCCATTCAGATTCAGAGTATCACCAGCAAACATATGTGATTTGCAGTGCTCTATATACAGTAATAATGTTGAGGTGTATATAGTGAATAGAACTGGCCCAAGAACTGGACCCCGAGGTACACCTTGCACTAAGACAAGGGGAGCAGAGTAATTGCCATTTAATCTTACCACTTGCATACGACTATTTACATAATTTGTCATTAAAGTGAGAGCGCTATTATTAAAGCCAATGGATTTCAAAATACAAAGAACAGTACCATGATTGACTGTATCGAATGCCTAGCTATAATCAAGTAAGACCAAGCAAAATACAAGGTTTTGATCAGAAGCCGTAATCAGATCATCAGTTACCTATCGACCTGAATCCCGACTGAGTAGAGTGCAAAATGTTCTCTCTTCCAACAAGAAGAGCTATTTGTGTCGCAAGAACCGTCTCCAGGATCTTGGAGTCAACTATGCGTGAATTAATTATGTGCGTGATATATATAAATATACAGGGTGAGTCATTAGTAGCCGCTTCCTCGATTGCTCCTTAGTATTTTGAATAAGAGAAAAAGCAATAGGGGGAGGAGTTATGGTTGCTTGGGGCGCATATTCTAAAAATACTTGCAGCTCTGACGCACTTCCGGTTTCACCGGATATGCATTAGGATTATTTTTTTTTAATGACTCACCCTATATATTTTTGGATTTTCTAGTACTGTTTTAAGTTGTCTATTTAACTGTTTTTTCTTTTTCAAAATTCAGCCAACAGTTTTTGAGTTATTAATTTTTTTTGGAAATTTTTGTCCAAAACACGTGTTCAGAAAAAAAATCATATTTGCATGGTTTTTAAGTGTAGAAGCATTAATTTTAGTGATGCGTGTAGCCAAGAAAATTCTGCATCATTTGGTATAAGTTGCATTCGACAATACCTCAAGGAACTTTGTTTTTTCAAGGCCTACTTCTGGAAATTTTCACATACCAAAAACTTATTTTTTTTAAATAGAACACCCTGTATTTTATTATGGCGTTTTGTTCCTTTTTTTATTCTCTTTCATTTTTGTTAACTATGTACTATACCTATCTTGTGTAATTTCTGAGATAATCACTATAGGAGTAATCAGCGGTCAAATAATGAACTACGAGCGTTGTTCTATGCACCCCAAATATTCGTTTAACCAATGGGAAGGCCCGACTGCCTGTGTCAACTGTCAAACAAAGTAAAGATTAAACGTCCTATACCTATGTTGTGTAATTTCTGAGATAATTATTATAACAGCCAGCAGCGGTTAAAAAAGCGCTGTTGTTGGTTGAACGAATATTTGTGTGCAATATTCGTTCAACCAATGAGAAAGCCCGACTCCCTGAATTACCTGTCAAACAAATTCGGTAAACGTTTATGTCAAATTTATGGAAGCATCCGAAGCCAGAGGCCTTTGAAAGTGTAAAGGAACGGTTCGAGAGGACTGGAAGCATAAAATATGAAAAAAAAAGAACGGAAAAAACCAATAACTGGTGAGGAAAATGAGATTATGGTACTTACGAGTATAGTCGAAGACTCCCATACTAGTACTAGGAAAGTTAGTCGTCAGTTAGATATAAGTCAAACTTCAGTATCCCGAGTGATTAGGAAACATAAATTTCATCCATATCATATTAAATTAGCACAGGAGTTAGATGAAGGAGATTTTCAGAATCGGTTAAATTTTTGTCAGTGGGCAGTACATAAATCAGCAGAACAGCCTGAATTTCTCAATTTTGTGTTGTTTACCGACGAAGCCACTTTTCATAAAAATGGATACGTTAATCGTCACAATTTTCATTATTATGACACAGAAAACCCCCACTTTATTCGACCTGCAAACTTTCAGAATCGTTGGTCATTAAATGTTTGGGGGGGAATTATTCCCGCCCAATCCACTTGTTCTGAAATTGATGATCCTGATCTAGGTATTCACGAACTTGATGGCTATAGTGAGCTGCAGCTCCGTCATGTTGAAACCACATACGACCAATAATATTTAGAGGAAGACTTTCCAAAAAGTTTTGAAAATCCGTTCTTAGAAAACGAAGATATTCTTCTCCATTAACATTTCCGTCAAAGAAATAAGGTCCAAGTATGCAACTACCTACTATTATAGTAGGTAGTTGCATACTTGGACCTTATTTCTTTGACGGAAATGTTAATGGAGAAGAATATCTTCGTTTTCTAAGAACGGATTTTCAAAACTTTTTGGAAAGTCTTCCTCTAAATATTATTGGTCGTATGTGGTTTCAACATGACGGAGCTGCAGCTCACTATAGCCATCAAGTTCGTGAATACCTAGATCAGGATCATCAATTTCAGAACAAGTGGATTGGGCGGGGTGGTCCTGTACCATGGCCCGCAAGATCACCGGATTTAACCAATTAGACTTCTTTTTGTGGGGATACGTAAAAGATCTAGTTTATCAAACAGTGCCCACTACCAAAGAGGACATGAAAATTAGAATTAGAAATGCGTTTACAAGAATCAGTCAAAACGTTTTACGTAACGTTAGTACTTCTTTCGAAAACAGAATACGCACGTGCATTGTACAGAATGGTGGTTATATTGAACATATTATTTGATGAAATTTGTTTCTTACTTTAGTTAGTTGTTGCTATGATTAATAATTATTTAGGTTATTTAAATTGCGTTTTTATATTTGTTTTGGTTTGCGTTATCAATTTATAATTTCGAAAAGCTGCAGTCATCTATTCTGAAGAGCATTAACTAAATGAATGAATACGAGCAATCAGGCAAAGTAAATTTTAAAAAAAATATTGGAACTGAACATTGCTGGAATTACAAAAAAATTAACTGAAAATGTAGTAGTCTGTAAAATTATGAGTCTTGGAATAGTTAGGCTTAGTCTTTACTTTGTTTGACAGTTGACACAGGCAGTCGGGCCTTCCCATTGGTTAAACGAATATTTGGGGTGCCTAGAACAACGCTCGTAGTTCATTATTTGACCGCTGATTACTCCTATAGTGATTATCTCAGAAATTACACAAGATAGGTATAGTACATAGTTAACAAAAATGAAAGAGAATAAAAAAAGGAACAAAACGCCATAATAAAATACAGGGTGTTCCATTTAAAAAAAATAAGTTTTTGGTATGTGAAAATTTCCAGAAGTAGGCCTTGAAAAAACAAAGTTCCTTGAGGTATTGTCGAATGCAACTTATACCAAATGATGCAGAATTTTCTTGGCTACACGCATCACTAAAATTAATGCTTCTACACTTAAAAACCATGCAAATATGATTTTTTTTCTGAACACGTGTTTTGGACAAAAATTTCCAAAAAAAATTAATAACTCAAAAACTGTTGGCTGAATTTTGAAAAAGAAAAAACAGTTAAATAGACAACTTAAAACAGTACTAGAAAATCCAAAAATATATAGGGTGAGTCATTTAAAAAAAATAATCCTAATGCATATCCGGTGAAACCGGAAGTGCGTCAGAGCTGCAAGTATTTTTAGAATATGCGCCCCAAGCAACCATAACTCCTCCGCCTATTGCTTTTTCTCTTATTTAAAATACTAAGCAGCAATCGAGGAAGCGGCTACTAATGACTCGCCCTGTATATACAAGGGCAACATACTTTCAGTATTGTGATATTGATGTCATCAGCCTCATATGATGTAGATCTTATTGATGATATAATGCGGTATATTTGGGACGTATCCACAGGCTTAAAGAGAAAATTCAGCCCAATATGATAATTAGGTCTTATTTTACATGATTAAATGAAGGTCAGTAATTTTTAACCGCCGTCTACATAATGTGTCACATTCTCAAACTTATCGTCAAATCACAGTAGCAACAACGGCAATCAATAATGGTATATTCAATACAGTAAAAGAGAAAATATTATAATCAAAGTATTTGAAATATTATGACATGAAATAAAAGGTAATTTTTAGAAAAAGCCGCCGAAGCGACGACTCCGCTACTTGCTCGCTTTCAATATTACCGGTTCGCAGTTGCCATATCTAAACGTATCGGTCGTGTTTTTATAAAAAAAAATCCGCTTCCATAAATGGCTCGCGTATACTTTCCTCTCCGTGAAAAAAAACAAACCCGCCACACAAAACAGGAAACAAAGAATGCGAAGGCCTTTGAGACGAAACTACATCGTTTGAGACCCCGGATGGTTCATAATCGATCACACACGGCTCCCTGCACTCTTTCTAACAAACACTACATTTACATCAGGTATGGCCGAGCATATATTGCTATGCAATTCAGGTCTCGAGGCCCTTTTCCTTTTCACACAACTGTTGGGCGCCATTTTTTTTAATTAAAAATGATCCTTCACCCTGTGACATGAGATAGCGCGATAAGAAAGAAGAGAATGTTTGCCGCGATCTTCGACCGTCGCATCATATAAAACCTCATCTCGAAAAGAAAAAAGTACCGCAATCACACACGAACAGATGGCGCTAGCAGCTATATACACGTCCGTACATGTGCATTATGTGTATTCATCGCGTATAACATAAACGAAGGGACTTCTGTTTACTCGATTTCGGTGTGTTTATTTTGAAGAGAAAGAGGTTTCTTGTGTGGGAGTAGGCGTTAGGATGCGGTATTATTATATCCAGGGAAGGCGCTGTGAATAAGGCGAGTTTCTAGAGAGAAAAAAACCCATACACGTACAGAGTGTGTGTACACAAGCTTCGAGCTTGAAAAGAATTTCATTTTTTCCCTGAAATATCAGCAGCGAAAGATAGGTTCTGTAAACAAACATGTCTGCACAGTAAAGTGTGATGGTGGATTATTTTTTTAAGGATAATTTTAAAAGTTTTTCACAGTAAAAATAACTATCACTAACCAAAGGTTAATGAACAACAATTTTAAATTAGATTTTATACAAATTACTTTTAGACCTTGTGGGGAACCTACATACATTTAAATTGGGCGATAGATGCAATTGGGAAGCGGGAAATTATCATAGACCTGTTATATACAGGGTGTTTAAAAAAGATGCGGCAATATTAAAGGGGTTGATTGTCCAGGTCATTTTATACAAAAAAGTTTATAATAAACAAGGTCCGCAAACGCTTCGTTACCGATATACAGCGTGTTGAAGTTTAATTAAAAGAAACAGTAAAAATTAGATTTCTCCAAGACGGCATTAAAGATCATAATGAAATTTTAGGCGTGTTATTTTTCAAGAAAAAAATAGGACGCCGATGATTTCTCTAAAAATAAAAATATGTTTCTATTCTTTGTTCAATTGTGAAGAAAAAAGCTCTCTTAACTTTTTATCGAACGACGTAACGTTTTTTAGTAAAAAAAAACACATTTTAGTGCATGTACATTTATCATGCTTACAAAAATATTTTTAAACAGTCCTGTTTTATTCACTGACATATTGAATGACATATGATTAATAATTTTGTATGTGTCGAATTTGTTGAATTTCCTTATCATGAATCGCTATACAAATGCAGAGATGACCGACATGCACTACATTTATGGACTTGCTGATGGAAATGCATTAGAAGCTAGGCGGTTGTATACTGAAAGATTTCCTGGCCGTATTGCTCCTGATAGAAAGACTTTCGAAAGTATTCATCGGCGTCTTTATGAAACAGGCACATTAAGACGAAATGGAGGAACAGGAAGGCCAAGGACAGCAAGAACGGTAGAGCTGGAAGAGGATGTGCTAGACATGATTGAAGAAGATCGAGGTACTTCTACTCGAAAAATTGCTGACGCTTTGGATGTAAGTAATGGGACTATTTGGCACATTCTGAAGGAAAATTTGTTGTACCCATTCCATATACAACGCGTTCAAGCATTACTTCCTGCTGATTTTCCTCCTCGCATTGCATTCTGTCAATGGCTTTTGCAGAAAATGGTTCAAATCCCTCAATTCCTGATGTTGATTCTGTTCGCCGATGAAGCGAATTTTTCAAGAAATGCAATATGCAATTTCCATATTAACCATGTATGGTGTGACGAAAATCCACATGAAATTGTTGAAAATCGTTTTCAACATCAGTTTTCTTTGAACGTTTGGCTTGGGATTATGGGTGACTGCCTAATTGGACCGGTATTTTTACCAAGGAGACTAACCGGAGAGGTGTATCGCAACTTTTTGGAAAACACGCTCCCTGAATTTCTGGAGGACGTACCATTAGCAATTAGAGATGCAATGTGGTATATGCACGATGGTGCACCAGCCCACTTTAGTCAAGTAACTCGTGATTTCTTAACACAAGCATACGGAAATCGCTGGATTGGCCGAGGTGGACCACACTTATGGCCTGCACGATCCCCGGACTTAAATCCCCTGAATTTTTTCCTGTGGGGCCATTTGAAGTCATTGGTGTACGCTACTCCATTGGAAAACGTAGAAGACTTAAGAAATCGAATCATTGCTGGGTGCAACTCAATTGAAACCGATCCTGTTGTTTTTGAGAGTTCGCCAGTCGATGAGGAGAAGATTGGATTCTTGCATCCGAGCTCGAGGTGGTCACTTTGCACAGTTATTGTAATTTTTGCTTGCTAAAATTGTTGGTATGGTAAAATATTTGTTTTTGCCCTTAAATAAACCCCTTATTTAAAAAAAAAATTCTGCAATAAATGTACATGCACTAAAATGTGTTTTTTTTTCTAAAAAACGGTACGTCCTATTTTTTTCTTGAAAAATAACACGCATAAAATTTCATTATGATCTTTAATGCCGTCTTGGAAAAATCTAATTTTTACTGTTTCTTTTAATTAAACTTCAACACGCTGTAGATCGGTAACGAAGCGTTTGCGGACCTTGTTTATTATAAACTTTTTTGTATAAAATGACCTGGACAATCAACCCCTTTAATATTGCCGCATCTTTTTTAAACACCCTGTATATGGACTAACCGTTCCATCAAATAAGCGTAGCGAGCATTGATATAAACGAAAGAGTGCGATAGCACTACTGACTGTACAACTCGTGGAACACAGAGCGATAGATTTAGGTCACGTGAGGTATGCCAAAAAACGAGGGAGTTTACCATTAGTTTAAATGCATAAAATATGACAATCTGTAGTGTTTTTACTTTTTTAAATGTAATAATAAGAAAATATGTAATGTGATAGCTACATTTCAATATAAGGAACTATAAACTGAAGTAACAATATGATAAAAAGATAAAATAAATTATATTTATATGTCTTTTATAATATATATATATATATATATTCGTATGAAAGTACATGACAGGTACAAAAAAGAAACATATATAAATTATATAACAAAAGTAAAAATATATTTAAAAGGGCCATAACTGCAGGGACCCTTTAAAACACTGCACCATTTGGTCTAGGATGTAGGAAAAACCTGCAGAATAAAAAACCTCCATCACAGCGTCACAAAACTAGAGCTCTTTAGTTGTTAAGATCCAAGCAACAGCCTCTGGAGTTAAATTATGTAAATCTGTGTATCCAAATTTAAACTTAGCTAGAGGACATTCCTCAACAATATGCTTTACTGTTTTAATCTCAACTCCGCAATCATACGCTGGACTCGCAATCACATTCCACTTGAATAACATACTACTGCACCTTCCATGACCCGTCCTAAGACGATTCAACTTACACCAAATTTTGCAAGAACGGACGTACGTAAAATGTCTGCATGAGCTCCCCAATTTGAACCAGCCAACTTCTGTAAGATATTATTTCTTGTTTCAATCTTCATACGCAATTTATCAATATGTTGTCTATATGTTAACGATGTATCCAGAGTAACTCCTAGGTATGTTGGATTAAAATTATGTCTTAGAACGGTACCATTAAAAGATACTACAAGTTTTTTTATGTTTTTCATTATTCTTAAGATGGAAACAAGAAACTTCTGACTTAGATGGGTTAGGACATAACCTCCATTTTCTAAAATAATCACTCAGAATCAATAGATCTTCGTTTAAATTAACTTCAATTTGATTGAAATTATTGTGTTGATAAGCAATTGCCATGTCATCAGCGTAGATGAATTTTCTAGAAGTCGTATCTGGTAAATTTTTATAATAATAATGTATAACATCTTCAATATTAAATAAAAATTTCATTAATTTTGGACGTGTAACAAAGAAAAACTTGGTTCAATTAAAATATGTTTATTACATTTTTAAAAATACATTGGAATGTATTACAATTTTAAAATATAATATAATTTTAATAATTTAAATTTTTAGTAAAATAATAGATAGATATATTTGAAAATACCAGTGGCGTACAGTATATGGATTTTTCTCCAAAAAATTGGTCATATTCTCATATACACATATTTTATGTGGTAAATTGAAGTAAATGATTTTATTAAGGAAATGCAAACAGTTGAAACATATTCTATGCTGTAAAAATATTTTCATTTCTAACCAGGTGTCCTTTACTCGACTTGAACTTCAAAATGAACAAATAACAATGTATTTTGTATTTTATAGATCACCACCCACTTGTTATCCAATTATAGAAATAAAATTAAAACTCTTTAAAAATAGAAAATTTCAATAGTGCGCCCATGGGCGATGAGTCATCGACCTCTAACATCCGGTCTATAGTTATTACAATGGATCGGTATGTTCCATCCGCCGTAATTTATAAATAACCTTTTAAATAAAATTGTACATTTCTATACAAATTGGTTTTCAATAGTATTATAGCATTACCTACGTCTATTTTTAAGACCATCTCGAACGGTAATGCACTATGAAACATGAAGAATATAGCAAAAAAAATTACACATCTTCACGACCGGTTTCCCACCCATCCAACACTTTTAGAAGTTTAACCTGCCTGTCTAGCTTTACAATTCAATTACGAATCCGCTCATTTAAATATGTAACTTCATTCAAACACCCGTAATAGTTGACCGTTCTACTTAGTGAATTATCACGTGCAATTCTTATAACGTTGTACTTACTCCTCACCGCATAACATTAGCGGAATTACCACATAATTCGAACGGAAAACAGCGACTTTCGTTTTGAGCCTGTACTGTCTGCGTTCGCGAGTGGCAGTGTCGAGGTTGCAAGCAGAAGTATAATAATATTATGAATGCACTCGATCAACGTAAAAGCCTGTGCGATCGTTTCTTCTTGAATGATCTTAAGTTGACCTTAACACCAATTATTAAAAGATGACTGACAAATTTTACTCATTAATTCCAATTCTTATTTAGGCAAGTTACATAATAAAAAACAATGTTTTGTACTTGGTGTTTTCGTTTTTAGAAGAAAGATTTGATCAGGTAATATTCCAAATTAATCTGCGTCATTTCGTCTACCAATTGTTTGGTTTACATTTCTCGCCACGGCATATTTGTTTTGTTACTTATCATTTCGATATTTGCCGTATTTATTAGCGTTTCTCTTGGAATTTTCATATTTTTTCCTAGATACTTATTATAATATCAAATCTTTAAACAGGCTGATTTTTTTTCCATTATTTGTATGGGGATCTCGAAAACCATAAGAGATAGGCATTAGGTTAAATGGGGAAAGGTTTGCATCTCTATAAGCCTTATCCAGATACGTTTTTGTCCATTTAAGAAAATTAATGGTTTACTAGATATTTGCAAAAAATGAAAATTCTCCAAACCCTTTTCAATGCTATAACTCTTCTGTTCATAAAGGTAAAAAAAAAATTAATATTGTTTTTAAGACATTCAATTTCAAACAACACCTTCATAAATTTTTAATTTTGCTTAGCATTTTTGAGTTAGCAAGCAAAGTCTATTTTTTACGATATTTGCAATTTCTTAGGGAAAATTTCGACAATATCCTAGATGAATTAAATTTACAGACCCGTACAAACTTACGGTGGTTTCAACACTACGGTGCCCCGCCTCACTATCAGGCACAGTTCAAAAGATATTTAGATGAATTATTTCCAAACTCGTGGATCGGCAGAAATGGTCCTGTTTTATGGTCTGCACGTTCCCCAGTTCTTTCACCACTAGATTTCTTCGTCTTTGGAGCAATAAAAGATCTCGTATATGTGCAATCATATGCAACCCAAGAGGAGCTGTTGGAAGCTGTTATTAATGTATTTGATAGGTTAGATGGGCGCAAAATTAGGAGAGCTATTAACTCAGTGTTGAAAAGGTGCCGTATGTGCTTCGATAATAATGGTGGGTATTTCGAGCATTTAATGTAAATTTAGGGTGTTACGTGTTGTTAATAATTAATTCGTTTAGCGTTTTTATTGTTTCTTGTAGGTACTACATTCTATATTATAAGTTTTTTTTCTTTTCCATGGCAAAACATGATTTTTGTTAAACATAACAGTAGGGTATTGTGCTGTTATTTATTAAAATAAGTGCTACGACCCTTACATCATTGCAAGCAGAAAAAATGCACTCTTAGAATATGTCATAGCTAACTATGGTTTCCATTAAAAAAAAATAGACTTTCTTTGTTATAGCACTGAAAAGGTTTTGGAGAATTTCTATTTTTTGCAAATATCTAGTAAACCGTGCATTTTCTTAAATGGAGAAAAGCGTATCCGGATGAGGCTCTTATAAAGATGCAAATCTTTCTCCATTGAACCAAATGCGTATCTCTTATGGTTTTCGAGATCCCCATACAAATAATGAAAAAAAACTCTCCCTGTATAATTAATCATTGGTGCGTCTAAAAGTTATTCAATTTTTCAATTCATTGCTATTCTCAGACCGTGTTTATAGCGTCAATGCGCGTAAAATAGGCTATCAAAACACTCGATAGGTGGCGCTGAAGGCAAGTTATTAACAAAGTCTATATTTATGAAACAAGGCATAGAAATAGGATTATATAAGTAAAAGAAAAGAAGAGAAGTAATGGCATTTTATATCAATTTTATGAACAATTCAAATTATGTAGCTAAATATTTTTTTGATATTCCCCCAGTACATAAAAAAATTCATTATAAACCTCAGAAATAGTCACTTCTAAATGAATAAATATAAAATTTAATAAGCAATTCAAAAATAAAGCGATATACAGGTGACCCATTTGAAAAAAAATACTCTTAGACAAAAATGTGTCATTCAAGTTTAATCCGTTTATGAATAATACTACCAAAAATTGTGGCCATCACACACATCGTTTTTGAGAAATATAATTTTTTAAAAACATTGAATTTTTCAGAAAAAGGATAAGTCAAAATTTTACCCATAATATTTTATTAGTCTTTGAATAAGAATTGGAAGGGGAATTTAAAAAAATATAATATACACGGGATATTCTACTTAAAAACTTATATAGTCATCCATCAATTTAGGAATACTGTATAATACAAAATAAAAAAATAGCGTGTGGCCACCACAGGACTTTCTTATACGTATAAATTAATTAAATTATATAATTTTAAGAATTTTTTTATACAAAAATTATTCAAAATCCTATTTTAAGTACTTCTATTCGCTTAATAAATCTCTATAGAATGCATACTTTGCAAGATATTATAAAAAAAAAAGTGCTATTCGCTAAGAGTAAAAGTGCTACTTCCGGTGCGAATTTTGAAATTTCATTTATACAAAAAAACATTGTGAATCTAACTCTAAATACTTTTGTACTCTTGATAAATATACACAAAATGCATAATGTACGACATATTTGCAAAAAGTTGTTATTCGGTAAGAGTGTTACTTCCGGTCCGAATTTTCAAATTTTTTTTATACAAAATGTATTGAAAATTATGTTTTAAATATTTTTATATTCGTAATCTACCTGCCTATAATGCATGACTGGCGAGATATTCGCAAAAGATTTTTTTCAATGAAGTAAACTACCACTTTCGGTCTGCCGATTTTACTGAAAATCTAACCAGATCTCAAGAGGGAGACTATACTAGTAAATACAAAATTTGAAATTGATAGCTGTAGCGGTTTAGCCGCTATCGTGGTCACACTCAGACACACATACAAAGACATTTTTTAAAACCACATCTTCGGTATCAGGGGACTTCAAAACTTGGACATCTGCAAAAATCTCGAGGTCGAAAATTTTCATCATCACAATACTTCCTCTTATATACTACGTATAAGAAAGTAATTAAAAGGTGGTTCTAATGAGCGGCTATCATAGGGGAAAATTCCGCTTCAAAATATCAGCCTTTCCTGCGGTGATGACTCACCCCAAACATCGGACTTCATTAATAAAAATCATAACGTGCATAAACACGTCCTTTGCCCAATTGATTTCAGTATAAGGCATTTGACAATCTCATTTGTCACCAGGTATTTCCAGACATACTAGAAAAGTCGAAATTAGCGGTGAATCCCTGGTTCTAACATTATCATATCCAAATGAAATATGGAGTTAAAATACATACTAATATCAAACAATATAATTTAAATTGCGCGCCATTTGTTTTCTGTGCAATATAGAAAGAGTCAATAAACAAAATTATCACATGTAGAGTGAAGAACATCCACGTGCTCTTCACAAAAAAGTAACGCAGAATAATAATTTTTCGAAGACGAAGCCTGTACTGAAATGTTAAACAATTTATTTTTCACCAAATTGGTGGACTTGGATTTGCACATCATGTGGTTTCATTTGTGGATACAGCGCGTAAGATAATAATTCTGTGGCATACTCAATTTCCAAATCGTGTTATTTATAGAAATTTTAACATCGATTGTCCTGCAGGATCATGTGACATAACAACCACTGGACTTTTTTCTCCGAGATTTTGTAAAGGAAAGCGTATACGCCAACAAGCCGGCAACAATCATCAATAACCTCTAGGAAAATACTCAACGTGTTAATCGAGAAATGGAGCCAGTGTTATGGATAATTTTGCTAAACGAAGAAGATCATGGTAAAGCAGCCGAGACGGCCATATGAAAATGATATCCTTTTCCATTTATAGCCGTAGAGTATAGAATTTATGTTGGAATATAAAAAAAAAATCAGTGTTTTATTCAGAAATCAAATCCTATATTTCCAAATGAGACACCTTACATAGTAGTGACTATAAATTGAAAAGAGGAGTACCTCAAGGTAGTAGTTTGGATCCGTTGCTCTACCTTTTATAGTATTCTATACGTTAACGATATGCAACATGGCTTCAGGCACTGCAAATACTTTCAATATGCACCTTACATAGTAGTGACTATAAATTGAAAAGAGGAGTACCTCAAGGTAGTAGTTTGGATCCGTTGCTCTACCTTTTATAGTATTCTATACTTTAACGATATGCAACATGGCTTCAGGCACTGCAAATACTTTCAATATGCTGCCGTTATCACGGTAATTTCAGCGCACAAAAACTTGAGAGGATGCGTTGGATATGTTATGTAAGGAATTTCTACTAATTTCAGATATGGGCCCATAACACACAACTAGTAATAAATGCAGGTGTAACTCCTACCTCCCTACCTATATAACCGAAACTCTAATCTCACACAAAATACAGAAATAATGAACACCAGAGATGATACAATCCGTTTATAACATCTCTTCACGGGAGAGATGGTTACGCTCGCTTCCAGGCCGTGCTCAAGTTATAATCACATTCTTTGTTTGTCGACGGTACGAGCAACGGAAGGAGCGTATATTTACATTAAAACGTGAAGTTTAATAAACCTGTCAGAATGTACAAGGGAGGAGAAAGGCGCGCCGCGGAAAACTCCAGAGACGAAATTCCATTACGTTCCTGTCCCTGATGAGACGGAAAGCATACACGAGTTTTACTATTTACTAATTCATCTTCGAAATGTGTCGTCAGACGACAGCACACGGCGTTATATATGTATCGAAATTCAAAAGACGCAAGGGCGTTTGAGGCACTATACTAAAGCGGTGGAGCTCTTTCATCATCGTTATTATGTTCTGGTTAGTGTGTCGTATTGCAAAGTCGAGTGTAATTGAGCCGCCTTCCTCTTATCAAGTTGCACGTTAAACGTTACTGATGTGGGCGGTTCGGCTATACATATACAGGGTGTAGATAAAGTCTGGAACAAAATTAATATTTCTGTTATCTTCGGTTTGATGGAAAACCCCTGAAACAGGTCGATTTTGTTTTTATCCCGTGCACTTTATAACATCGTGAATTTAATTCTGTCGTCATCTGGTTGCGCGCGGGCGTGACGTCATTAGTTTTTTCAAATGGTAACCCGCCACATTTATTACCCCTTGTCGTTAGGTATTCCATTGTGCATGCAACGGTATAAAAAGTTTGGTACCTTACATAACAATTTTTGGGAGAAAAATGCTTTCAAATTTCAAAAAATTAAAATTTTATTTCTAATGAAAAACTAATCAAAAATTATTTTAAAAAATCAGATAAATTATAATCCGAGGTTTATCTTGGATTGTCGTCAAACAAGACACCAAAAAAATGCCAACGGAAGTGTTCAAATTGTCCGCCATTGGCCATTTGACACTGGCCGAGACGGACGTACCCGCTTTCTACGACACGTCATATTGACAGTTCATTACTTGGTGTTTGAACTTATCCATTCACAATACTTGCTTCATTGGTAGTGTTGAACGTGCATTGCGAAAATGGCGAATTTGAGCGAAAAAGAGCGGATTCAAATTCTCATTATTGTTGGTTGTGGTGATAAAATACGTAGCCATGAAGAAGCCTGTCAGTTTTTCAATGCAGAAAATCCAAACCGCGCACCGATTTCGCGGTCAACGGTGAGCAAAATTGTCGCAAAATTTGCTGAAACTGGTAGTGTAAAAGACAGGGCTCGTCAAGGTCGACCAAGAATTGAGGAAGATAGAAGGGTCAATATTCTCTTGGAACTTCAGGACAACCCCCACACTTCAACAAGGAACATTACCAGGGATCATGCAGTCGATTTTACCACAGTAGCCAAATTGCTGAAGAAGGAAAAACTTCATCCGTACAAACTCAATCGGGTTCAGGAACTGAATGAAGATGACTTCGACCGCCGGCTCGAGTTCTGTGAACAAATCATGCTACGGTGCGATGAGAATCCCGGATTTGTCGACAATGTGGTTTTTAGTGACGAAGCAACTTTTACCTTGAACGGTGAAGTGAATCGCCACAATTGTAGGTACTGGTCGGGCGAAAATCCTCGATGGGTTCGAGAGGAGCACACCCAATACCGGCAAAAAGTTAATGTATGGGCGGGAATAGTGGGAGATCGCATTGTGGGGCCTTTCTTTCTGGACAGAAATTTAAACGCTGAAACATACTTACATTTCCTAAGATTTAGGCTAGTGCCAACATTGGTAGAATTATTTCCGGATGAAAACACCCCCGACAAGCCTCACCCCAGAATCTGGTTTCAACAAGATGGAGCACCTCCACATTTTGGCTGGCGTGTTCGGAGTTACCTCGACGAAATTTTCCCGGGAGATGGATCGGACGAAGGGGAACAATTGAATGGCCTGCCCGTTCGCCAGATCTCACACCACTTGATTTTTTTCTATGGGGTCATGTGAAATCAAAGGTGTACACCAATAAGCCAAATAACTTGGATGATGTGAAACATCGTATCCGCGAGGAAATGCGAAATATTGGTGCAGAGACAATACGACGTGTCGTAGAAGGCGTGTACGTCCGTCTCGGCCAGTGTCAAATGGCCAATGGCGGACAATTTGAACACTTCCGTTGACATTTTTTTGGTGTCTTGTTTGACGACAATCCAAGATAAACCTCGGATTATAATTTATCTGATTTTTTAAAATAATTTTTGATTAGTTTTTCATTAGAAATAAAATTTTAATTTTTTGAAATTCGAAAGCATTTTTCTCCCAAAAATTGTTATGTAAGGTACCAAACTTTTTATACCGTTGCATGCACAATGGAATACCTAACGACAAGGGAAATGTGGCGGGTTACCATTTGAAAAAACTAATGACGTCACGCCCGCGCGCAACCAGATGACGACAGAATTAAATTCACGATGTTATAAAGTGCACGGTATAAAAACAAAATCGACCTGTTTCAGGGTTTTTCCATCAAACCGAAGATAACAGAAATATTAATTTTGTTCCAGACTTTGTCTACACCCTGTATACATACATACACAAGCCCTGTCTCAGTGAAGGTGGTCCAGCCATTCAAAATATGAAATTCGTGAATTTTACTTACGGCAAAGATAAAATTTATTTTATTGTTTTTGGTCTCTCTATATATTACACTAGCCGACATGACTTTTATAACTGACTTAAGAGTCTAAAATTTTATTATTTTGCATAAACAGCATTAGAGATAAAAACTGTATTATACCATAGGATATCACGTCACATTTTCAAAATAAATTTTTTATGTTTTCACAAAGATTAACGTAAAATTTAAAATTATAAAAGTATTGTAACAAGCTCGCGCATTTTCGCGGCTATACCGTGAAGGGCAGCGGCAACTACAAAGGATACGACTAGGGTTTGACGGTTTTTCATACTCGGTTTTAAAAAAAAACGGTTTCTGAAATAAATTTGTCACATTTGAAAACCGGTTTTTAAATTAAAAAAAAACCGGTTTCAAAGAATTCAAATTATTATGTAAAAATTAATTTTTTACTTATTAATTTGATTTGCTATTCATTCTATGCAACGGGCAGCAGACATATTTTTTCAATGTTGGGAGTTGCGTTGGCCAGTGCTTGTGCACTGCGCACTTATGTTATGTTAGTACATATGTGCAATCAGTCACGAGTGACAACAGGTTCGCTTAATCTTGTAAAGTGAAAACTGGAAACAAAAATATAAAGTTGTTATAGTTGGTAAAAATAACGTAAGTATTAAGTATTTTTCTAATTTCTAAGTTTGTATTTTCTATTTTACACTTTAAAACTTTAATTGTATTATATAAATTTCTTCTCTCAAAAATTAATGTAAAATAAAAAGTTCTGACTTCTGTCTATTGGGATTTTAAATAGGGATATTAAATAAAACACAGGGTGTTAAGTTAAATTCATATTTTCTTTCGCAACGTTTCAACATAAATTATGTCTTTATCAAGCTTTGGAATTAGATTAAGAAGATGCGTGTTTTTTCAAAATTCCTGAAAAATGTGTAGATTTCTTTAAATTACATTAATATTAATAGTTAAAATAATAAAATTGTAAAATAAACTTTAACAAATATTAAAAAATAAAATAATGATAACTTGATGAAAATGAATAAGTCGGAAGTTTGGGATAGTTTCAAAAAGTTAGGGATAGACAAGGCAATCTGCAATCATTGTTATAAAATGTTGAGCTGCAAAGGATCATCTACGAGCAATCTACATGATCATTTGAAAGCAGTTCATAAAATAATTATCGGAAAGAAATCAGAAACGATCGGCGAAGATGAAACGCCTCGATCTTTCTCTTCTTCAAAAAAACAAAGAAATATTTTGAATTTTATGAAAGTGAAAAGGAGTAGTTTAGAAGAAATCATATCAAAACTTGCAGCAATGGATGAATTTTCTATTAATAGAATTACAAATAGCTCATTCATACGAGAGTCTCTTCAAACAACAAGGATATTCATTACCAAGAAACAACTCTAGAGTAATGGATCTCATTCATGCGTTTTATAACAATGCCAAACGTGAAACTATTATTGAATTAGATTCAATAAAAAAGAATAGGAAAAAATTCTCTATAACTTTAGACGAGTGGACTGGCAAAAGAAATCATAGATATTTAAACATTAATGTACACCACTTGGCAGAAGATTTCAATTTGTGATTAGTGTCAATAGCTGGTTCCTGTGATGCTCAGAGAACATTAGAATTGCTATCTGAAAGGCTACAAAATTTCAACTTGAATCTAGAAACTGACATAGTTGCAGCAACAAATGATAGTGCTGCTGTTATGAAAAAAATTGGCAAATTATCATCTATAATTAATCAACTATGTTATTCACACGCCATCTACTTTGTCTGACAATTACAAACAATCAGTTTCACAAATTAGAAAAATTTGTAAGTTCTTTAGAAAATCTCCAGTAAGAAACACCATTCTTCAAAATTATATCAAACAAGAAAAAGAGAAGGAATTAAATTTAATTCTTGACTGCAAAACAAGGTGGAATAGTATAGAGGACATGATTGGAAGATTTCTGGCAGTAAAAAATGTGCTTTAGCATTGAATGATATTGGTTCTTCTTATATGTGGATTGAAGCTCAATATCCTAAACTTTTGGAACTTCATAAAGTCTTGGGACCGATTCGTCTAGCAGCTGAAGGCTTAGGGCGACGAGATGCCAATTTATTAACAAGTGGAGGTATATTTGAATTTCGTTAAATGAACTAAAAAATTTAAACACTGAAATAAGTTTGAAATTATTATATGCTTTAGAAGAACGAATTCAAGAAAGAAGACAAGTATAATTAGCAACTCTTTTGCTGTATTTGCAAAATCCACAAAACATTACCAGTTCAGCAAAGAAATCTAGTGTATTTTCTTTAGCTTCATAAACCGAAATTATTAAGTTATCTGGAAAGATATTGTCTAGAACATAGGTTCCCAAAGTGGGCGATAACGCCCCCTTGTGGGCGCTGCAGGTCTAAAGGGGGGCGGTAAGAGACCCAGAAAAAAAATGGGGGCGTTGTGTAAAGGCTTAGGGGGCGATTTGTAATTTCATCTAGAATCTAGGAGGACTCTTAGACACCGACTGAGCTCTCGACTACAGCTTGTGAACATCAACTAATATTAATTAAGAGATTGCTCAAACCAACTCGGTTCGATATTTCTCTCCGAGTAGTTCATATATCTGTCCTGTTTTATTGAATAAATAAAATACAAAACATATCAATCGGTCGCTCCGTTTCGAAACGAAAAGAGACACAAACAAACAAATAAAAAGGCAACTGTACCAATCGGCTGGTTCATAGAATACTTGTTCTTACTTGTTGAGTACGATTGAGCGTCGAATGAGATAAACGAGTTTATGCATGTTTGTCTTATTCCTGTCGGTGCGTGCTGCTTATGCAATCCTATATAAACAACGTAATATTTATTTTATTTTCATTTGCGGTTTCGCGCGTAATAGATAAGCAGTACTTAAGTTCAACACTTATACTTACGTATTCCTCAAAACAAAACAATGTCGGAAGTAAAAAAGAAGAGACGGCAATACTGTGCGGAATATATTAAATTCGGATTCATTGAAAATCCTACAAACCCATCGTCGCCTTTGTGCCTTCTATGCCTAAAAACATTTTCGAATGAAGCAATGAAGCCTTCAAGACTTCAAGATCATTTGAATAAAATGCATCCAGATAAGAAAGACAAGAATGTAGCATATTTTCAAGACCTAGAGAAGAAGCATAATACTCGGCCAAGTGTAGCAAAACTCTTTTCGGCGGCTGCTAAGCAAGATGACGACGGACTTCGAGCTTCGTACAACATCTCTTTGTAAATTGCTCAAAAAGGCAAACCACACAACATCGGAGAAGTGTTAATTTTGCCAGCAATAAAGGAAGTAATAACTACTGTGCTTCATAAACCGGTCGCAGATATTATCGGAAAAATTCCTTTGAGTAATAATTCTGTGCAAAGACGAATTGATGAAATGGCCGGAAACATAGAAGAATCATTGTGCAATCATCTGAGGACTAGTCAATTCTCAATTCAGCTCGATGAGTCCACTTTACCAACTAATGAAGCATTGTTGCTGTCTTACGTGAGGTTTATTAAAGATGAGAAAATATGTGAAGAACTATTGTTTGCTAGAAATTTAGAGACCGATACAAAAGGCGAAACCATATTCAATACATTGGAAAAGTTTTGTGATGAGAAAGAGATTCCCTTGAAAAATATTATATCAGTTGCTACGGATGGCGCTCCGGCTATGACAGGGTGCCATAAAGGCTTCATAGCGTACGTAAAAAATAAAATTCCAGATGTCCTTGCTGTACATTGCGTTATTCATAGACAACATTTGGTTGCTAGAAATTTAAGTGAACGACTATTTCAATCACTGCAATATGTCATCAAAGCAGTCAATAAAATCCGTAACTGCTCTTTGAATGATAGATTATTTCATCAGCTTTGTGTTACTAATGACGAAGATTTCAACCGTTTGTTGTTTCATACCGAAGTTCGTTGGCTATCAAGAGGCAATTGTCTGACTCGATTTTACAACCTGTTTGACTCTGTGATAGAGTTTTTGGAAACTAAAGATACAGAATTGCGCAACAAGCTCATTACATCAAAAAATGATATAGCTTACATGACAGACCTGTATAAATTGTTCAACAACATGAATCTCCAACTGCAAGGCGATGAACTAAATTTAATTAAAACAAAAAATGTCGTTGCTGCTTTCGCAGCCAAACTGCTTCTACACAAAAAGAATATGGGCAGACGTGAGTTTCATAATTTTCCGAATTTATCAGTATCCTGCAGTAACGACGACTTGTTTGCCTACTGCCAACATTTGGAAAAGCTCCACATTGACTTCACCGAACGATACCAGGATATTTTGAACTTGGAAATACCAGACTGGGTGTTGGATCCGTTTTCAAATGTCAACACAGCAATATCACCACATCTGGAAGAAGAACTTATAGAATTGACAACGAACGAGGAAATAAAAATCAAGTTCAAAAATGGCTACCAAGAATTTTGGCTACAAAAACCGATCCCGCAATTGTACCCTGGATTGTGGTCAATCATTCAACGATTCTTGGATTCTTGATAGCATTCCCATCGTCATATTTGTGTGAACGTGGATTTAGTGCTGTAGCAACGCTGCTTACTAAAAAGAGAAATCGTTTGCATGTTACCGAACGTGGTGACTTGCGGCTGTTCTTGAGTAAATTGGAACCTGATATCAACAAACTTATTAAACAGCATCAGATTCATCCTTCACATTAGTTTTTATATTAGAATCGATTATGTTTGTTTTATTTTGAATTTTGAATAAAAGATACTTTGTCTGAATACTATAAAGTTGCGTTTCAATAATCATTCTCATTGGCAGGTGTAGCCCGTAAAAGTTAACTTGAGACCTGAGCGCCGTTGTGTACTACCTACTACGCTCAGGTCTCAAGTTAACTCATTCATTCTAAACGAGACTTTTACTATAACCCATAGTAAAAGTCTCGTTTAGAATGAATGTTTAATCTCCGCTAATATAGCTCACAATAATTAATTTAATTTGAAGTTATAGTGGTTTTTGAGTAGGTGAAAAAATGGGGGCGCTAAAAAATAATTTATTCTCAAAGTGGGCAGTAGGCAAAATAAGTTTGGGAACCACTGGTCTAGAATATTTCCAATTTTTATGTTGAAACCGATTCTAATGAAGAGCAAATCGAAGAAACTACTCATCAGTGGAATGCTTTTTTAAAGGAAGCAATGAAAAAATCAATTCATAAGTTTCTTGAAGACCCTGGAGAAAAACTTACAAATCCAAAGACACTGAAAGCTGAATTTTCATTATTTGAGGCAACGAATTAAAGAACCAAAAACTTAGATTTGTTATTTGATGCCCTGAACACTATAAAACCAAGCTCAGTAGCTAGTGAACTAGTATTTTCAATTTCAGGCAATATGTGTCCAAAATAAGAACAAAACTTAGCCACCGCTCAGTGGATATTTTGTTTTTTAAAATCCTATTTTCTTAGGAGAAATTATTATATTACATAGTGATATTTGAAAATATTTATTAGTGAAATATATATAAATATTATTTGAAATTTTTGTATGAGTTTTCGTTATTTTGTGTAAGTAATGTGTAATCCTTAATATGTTTTTTATATTTTGACTTTGATATTGATTTCGTTTTTTGTTATTTTATATAAATTAAATAAAACATTTTTCCCTATTCTATTTTTTTTGACAAAAATTCGAATACCGGTTTTTCAAAAAGTCGGTTTTTGTATAAACCCTAACCATCAGTACCAAATAAAAGAACAGCAGCCACGGGCCAGCTCTATTCTTGGCGAATTTAATACAGAATTTGATCCGTTAGTGAATTCTAATTTGGTGATTCTACCACCTCTACACATTAAATTAGGATTGATTAAACAGTTTGTTGAAGCACTAGAAAGAGAAGGCAACTCTTTTAAATACTTAAGGGATAAGTTGCCAAAGCTGTCTGATGCAAAAGTTTGCGAAGGAATATTTGTTGGCTCACAAGCTAGGAATATGTTCAAAGATGAAAATTTTTAACGTACCATGAATTAATTAGAGCTGGCAGCATGGACTTCTTATAAAAATGTTAGCAAATATTTTCTGGGAAATCAAAAGAGTGAAAACTACCAAGATATCATAGCTAATTTGTTAGAAAACTATAAAGATTAAGGATGCCGAATGTTGTTCAAAGTACATTTTTTGCATTAACATTTGGATTTCTTTTTTTTTGCTAATTTAGGAAAGACGTGTGATGAACAGGGAAAAAGGTTCCATCAAGAGATTGCAGAAATCGAGAAACTATATCAAAGTAGGTGGGATCCCGTCATTATGGGAGATTTTAGCTGGGAAGAAATAACTCTATGCAAAACTTTGATCTATCAGCAATTTTCTTTTGTATGCAGCTAATTGTTTTTGTATTCTTGATACTAATTAAACATCAGGGCCGCCGCGTGGGTGTGACAAAATTGTTCGCCGCACAATGGGGGGCGCCAAAATTTATGGCACTTATAGTTTTTTAATTTAATGTTACTTAAATACAAGTTGTTAATTATACGCTTGCAATTTTGCATGTTTTATATTTTTTCTACTCCTATACTCTAATTTTATTATTAGATATGCCGAACCTGTACTTTAATGTGGTCCATTACGATACAGATTTTCATTATGATACAAGTTTATATCCAATAGGAAAACAGATCTTTCATTACGACACAAGTTTATATCCATTAGGAATGCGACATTCCAATATTCAAACAATATTCAATATGGCGACTGCATATCTGACAGATATACAAATTAAATAAATGTGACAGTTCTCTGCAATTTACAAGTACTTAAAATTTGTGCTTTTTTGAAAATATAAACGGTAAAAATGAGGGATAATGACAGTGAAATGTAAAATTTGAGTCCACCAGAAATTATGGAACGAGCCTTAGTAACCACGAACAATTTATTACCAGTTAAATTCGCAAAGGTGCATGGAAAATTTTAACTTCAATTTATGAAATGGAATGTTCAAAAAATAATGTTTTATTATGTGGTCGTAGAAAAAATAGTGTATGCAACTCGCATTTAATGGCTATTAAGACACTCGTATGCATTACAATACTCGGCTTCGCCTCGTATTGTAATTTTCTTACTCGTGTCTTAATAGCTATCATTAAATGCTCATTGCATAATATACTATTCTAAGCAAAAAAATGGGATTTTATTTTTATTTTATATTTTAATTTTGTTTTACTTTTACTTTCGTTTCTGCGGGTTGTTTTCGTTTGTGTAAAGCAAAATTTGATTGCCGATACGAACAATAGAAACACGATCCGTGTGGAGTTCGCGCTACCACACGAAAAGTGTTAAAAATCTGAGAATTTGTAACATGTAAGAACAGGAATTGGGAATGTTTTGTATCGGCTTATATTTATTCTTTATGTGCTGAGAAGCTGTTGCGGCTCAACGTAGTTGTTTAGTATGCCTTTTTTTTGTAATGATAATACATACATTTTTTAAATGTGGCAACCAAAAGTCACCAATGTAATAATGTAATAATGTGGCGGCCGTCAACATCAACATCTGGTTTGGAATTTCATAATGAAAATGTATCTCAAAATGTAAATTCATCAGAATATGATCAAGAAGAAGCCACGATTGTACCAATAGTAAACTTAGATGTTGACGTAGAAAATTCGCCTGGTAATAACGTAATATCTCAAAACGAAGATTTTGACTTTGAATTAAACGATCCAGCTACCTGACCTGATACAATTTCTATAAAAATTAGAGATTATTTAATTGAAAATGACCCTCCCCGCTTGATAACTAAACATTTTCCGAGAGATAATAATGGCAGAAAATTTTTAGAATCGTTCTATTATAGAACATTACCGAATGGAGAAAAAGTATTTAGAAATTATTTAGTATATTCAAATTCCCGAAACGCAGTTTTTGGCTTCCCATGTAAACTAGTCAGTGAGAAGCATTCACATCTTATTAAGGATGGATGTTATGATTGGGCACATTTAACCAACATTTTGAAAACACATGAAAGCAGTGCATCTCACCTTAAACATAGTTCAAAATGCAGTGAACTCAAAATGTCTTTGCGTAAGTTATGTACCATTGATGCAGCTCAACAAAGAGTTTATGATGCAGAAAAGGTTTACTGGCAAACGGTTATTGAACGGCTTATTTATATTTAATGCAATATTTAGCCCATCAATCCCCTTGCATTTAGACGTTCTTCGAAAGAGTTTTATTATAGTGATAATGGAATTTTTTTGAAGTTGGCTGAAACCATAGCAAAATTTGATCCAATAACCGCTGAACATCTCCACAAACTTCAAACATGTCAAAAGAAGAACATTGCTCATTACTTATGAGATCAAATTCAGAATGAAATTAAGCATTATTTTCGAAGGAATTAAAAATCATTTATTACATATGATTAAATCGTCAAAATATTACTCAATAATTCTGGATACTACACCTGATGTCAGTCATACCGAACAGTTGACTGTTGTATTCGATTTGTTTATAAGAACGAGGAAACCAATAAAGCCCAAATTGCAGAACATTTTTTAGCATTTCAATCTGTCGACGACACTATTGTACAGGGTCTGTTTGAATTCATAAATGGACATTTAAAATCGTTGGAACTAAATTTATCAGATTTACGAGGCCATTCTTACGATAATGGTGCTAATATGAGAGGAAAGCACAAATGATTGCAACAAAAAATTATTGAAAATAATTCGAGGGCACTCATCCACTGGCTCTGCGCATTCTCTAAATTTAGTTGTAAATGATGCAGCTAAACTTCCTTCGAAACAGTTAATTTCTTCGGAGTAGTGCAGGAGCTTTACAACTACTTCTCTTCATCCGTTAAACGTTGGTCTATTTTGCAACAGTAAGTTGAAAATCTAACAACCCAACCCAACACCAGATGGGAAAGTAGAATTCAAGCTTTAAGACCGTTGAAAAACGATTTGAAGGGAATTTTGAGAGCGTAATAAATATTCAAGAAGATCAAACAAGAGACAAGGAATCAAGAACTCAAGCAAAAAATTTGATTCAGAAGGTTTCCTCGTTTAAATTCATTTGTCCCATTAACATCTGGCACGATATTTTAAATTTAGTAAATGTGGTAAATAAAATAATGCAAAATTCTAAATGTGATTTACAAATCATGACTGACAATTTACAAAATCTTAGAACTAAATAATCGTAGAGCAGATGAAGCGTATGAACATGCAATTGCCAATGCAAGTATCGTTGCTGATGATTTGGGGGTGAATACTGATTTTCCACAAAGTCGTAACAGGTTTAAAAAGAAACTATTCCAAGATGAACAAACCGTCGAACCAATCAACAATTCAAGACAAAAATTTAAGGTTGAATTTTACAATATAATGTTAGACACTGCTATTTCTTCAATTACTGAAAGATTCAGTCAATTAAAAGAACATTACAATTGCTTCAAGGTAGTATACTATATTCCTCATTTAAAAAACTGGAGTGACAATGAATTTTAAAACATTGTAAAGAATTAGAACAAAAATTAACGGATACTAAAAATGATAATGAAAAGGACATTGATGGGTTAAATTTGTTTTACCAAAGAGCATATCACCTCCTATTGATGTTTTAAATTATATTTATGAAAACAATCTTATCGATACATTTCCAAATATTGCAACAGCTTTACGCGGATTTCTTTAACCCTACCAGTTTCGGTGGCTACTGGAGAACGAAGTTTTTCAAAACTTGAAATTATGAAAAACTACATGCGATTTACCATGGCGCAGGAGAGACTATCGGACTTGTCAATTATACCCATAGAGAGCGAAATTTTGGATAAATTAAATATAAAGGAATTGATAGGAGCATTTGTAGCTGCTCAAACTAGGAGAATCAATATTCGAATATATTTTCAAATTTTTATATTTTACTTAAAAAACAATGTTTTATCATTGTTTTGTTTTTAAAATTTATGTAATAATAAAAAAACAATAAGACAAACGTGTTTTAATATATTAAAGCTTTTCAGTTCGAAAGTCAAATTTTGAATACTATAAAAGAGTATTTCACATATAATGTGCAACAGAACCCCATAAAGGGACAGGGGCGCCAAATTTCAATTTGAACAAGGGCGCCTAATACCTAGGCGGCAGCCCTGCATATAGGGTGTTCAATTTAAAAAAATAAATCTTTGCGCCGATGATTTCTAGATCATCCTGTATAAAAGCGTATATAATTTTAAATTGTAAAGCAATGACAACCCTCAACTACAATAGGAGCATTTTTAATTATATTTATAGTGAATTTAGTTTGCCGGAACACTGATTCACCCTGTATATAATACATATATATGCAATAACGACCTGGCAACAATCTATTTTATTATTCCATCCTTCCTGAGAACATCAAGAAGGGTGTGTACATTGCACCCACAGAACACAGCCACCCTCTCACGTACACCAATGTATGCCGTAGAGACTACCAGCGGGTAAAGAGGGTGAGTCGGAGGAAGAAGAAAACGTGAGATGAAAGCAAACGGCAGAGGGTGGAAACAGGTTTTGATAGTCTGCAGGCTCGGCAACGCCGATGGACCCACGCCAGGAACGATGTTAAAATGAAATACATAATATTAGACGGGTGTTTCGAACATGAGGATGTTGCTTATGGTTATTATAAAAAGAAACTACCAAGACCTAAGTGTAATATTAAGAAACAAGAACGATAAATGATAATTATTATATATAGTAGGTAATTTGTTAAAAACGAATGTTATTTTTCTTTCAAAATCAATTTGCACTTTATATACTCTTGAATAAAATAAAACAATACAATAAAAAAATATGGAAACACGACATGTGTCCGGCAAAACTAATAAAAACAACGATAGCGTTAATAATAACAACAATCTCAGATTAAAAACGTAGTATTCAGCTGGTTTAGAAGCGATGTTTGTGTTTGAATAATAATAACACTGAATAATACATTATGCGAAAGCAGATGTCACAGGATGAATATCCATCACAGGGAGATGATGAGAGACAATTTAACAATTTAAAACGCCGGTTCCCTCTTGCGTCTCGGCACGGCAAAAGGTCTCCACTCGGTGCACACTTTAAATATAACATAGAGACGAATTTTGGCCGAGTTCCCGCCTCTCTAATACACTCCCGGTACATTTACAATTATTACACACACAGATGTGTGTGTTTTGTATACGAACATGTGAGACGAGAACCGAGCAGTTTAACTAACGCCACGACATGCCGGCAGTATCCGCCTGGCTTGACATTAAATAAATGTAATATGCAGACTTACCGGGTAGTACATTCCCTGGGGAGGAAGAAAAAAAGCGCCTGCACCCCACAGTTTGATGGCTGAATGTGACTGACTTGCATAAAAATATTAGACACTGCACGTTCCGCGGATGCCGTGCACGAAATATACCTTCCAGTACACTCAGACGCACATGCGGCAGTACCTCAACTCTTCACGGCTTTGTCTGGTGATAAGTGAAAAACAAAAACGCAAAGAAACACCGACGCTGAACGCAAACGTTTGGCTCGTGTCCGTTTCTTGTGCGATGTTGCGAATGAATGAAATAACGAACGGCTTGCTTGTCAACTACTCTGTGTGAATATTGTGTGTTTGGTGTGTGATATTCAGACAACAGTCAAGTAATACTAACGGCGACGATGCAAAACAACGCCCGATCAGGGTGCGAGCTGAACTACCCTGGCGCGGTCGCGACGGGAGGGGCAGAAGCACACACTGACGGGTGGTGGGGCCGATCAATGAACGCAGAAACGCGCGCAAACGTAGTAGATACTAGGGACACACAGTTGGATATTCGGTGAACGGTTCAGATGTTGCTCGCGCCGCTATCGCCGGTTACCCGTATTTCTTCGTTTTTAGGCAACGTGGGACGAGTGAGCGCGTTTTTCTTTTTTGCAAGTTCTCGTGGTATCGCCCTCCTTGCTCCTACTAGATGTTATTTCTAATCTAAAATTAACTAATTAGGTACACGAAAAGTAAAAAAAATAAGGTGACCAGATTTCGAAATTCACTAGGTATATATACATAATTTATTAAATATTTTTTTTACAAATAAATTATTTTATTATTATTGTTATTGTGGTGGAGGTGGTAATATATATAGATTATATAAAAAAAACAAATAATTTTTTGTTTTATTTTTTAATAGTGATATACAGAGTGGTTGGATTTTCATTGTACACTCAATATTTTCATTGAGACTATCATATTTAAAAAAAATAAAAACGTGTCTGATACTATTTTTTACCCTCTTTCTAATCCTGTGAAATAGGATAATGTCGTTTGAAAAACAAAAGATAATGTTTTTTTTTTTTTAATTGAACACCCTGTATATTATTGGATATTTTGATAGCTTATTCAATTCTGAATATAATATCATTTATTTTTTTTTTTTCGTTGGGCAATGAATAACGCCATAATAACAAAAAATAAAAAAGAAAAAGTATGCTTTGAAAATATGGCCGGTTAAAAAACAAAATATTATTTAAATGTCAGTTAGCATACCAGTTGATGAGGTGACACAGTTTAGTGATTAGTGAATCATTAGTGATAGTTTCTCTAGATTATTTATTAAAAATGGAATTTACTAATGCAGAGAAAGCAGATATGTTACGATGCTTTTATTTATCAAATGATAACTGCCGTCAAGCTGCAAGTATGTATGTTAATCAATACCCTGATCGAAGGCAACCGCATTGGAATACATTTCTAAATTTACACACTTCATTAGTGAGGTACGGAAGTTTTAAAAAAATAAGAAATGTAAGAAATAGAAATATAAATCAAAACGATGCAGAAGGAGATGAGATGATGAAGTAAATATTTTGGCGTATTTTAGAGCATACCCCCACTCCTTCAACTAGAATTGCTGTACAAGAGCTTGGCATCAACAGGTATAAAATCATGAAAGTCCTTAAAAAACACAAAATGAAACCCTATAAAATTCGTTTAGTGCAAAATTTACAACCGCCTGATCTGCAAAAACGGATGAATTTTTGTAATTGGGTATTAAATGCTGGAAGGCAGTACTTGTCACACATTTTCTGGACGGACGAGGCAAATTACCATAGGAATGGTGTGTTTAATAAACGCAATTGTCATTTTTGGGATGACGTGAATCCTCGTAGGATTCAGCAAACTCGATGCCAAATACGTTTTTCTACAAATGTCTGGATAGGTGTGATAGAGGATCAGTTATTAGGACCCTATTTTTATAACGGCACACTTACTCAAAATCGATATTTAAACTTTCTTGAAACTGAATTTCAAGAATATTTAGACAATCTGCCTTTAGCTATCCGGACACAAATGTGGTTCCAACATGACGGCGCACCACCGCATAATGCACAATCAGTGACGAATTTTCTACAATTAGAATTTGAAAATAAGTGGATTGGGAATAAAGGGCCACATTCATGGCCTCCGAGATCACCTGACCACTCAATATTAGATTTTTTTGTCTGGGGATTAATAAGAAATAAGGTATATTGCACTCTGTCGAATACCCTAGAAGAACTGAAAAATAAAATACAATTGGCAGCACAGGAAATTACCCCGGATATGTTAAGAAAATCCAAAAATAATTTATTGCACCGAGCTCAGATATGTATCAACCAAAATGGTGGCCATTTTGAACAATTTCTTCAATAGGATATTTGCTTTTTTGTGTTATTTTTTTTCCATTGTTTTTTTTTAACCAATACATAATGTGTTTTTTTATTTTTTGTTATTATGGCGTTATTCATTGCCCAACGAAAAAAAAAATAAATGATATTATATTCAGAATTGAATAAGCTATCAAAATATCCAATAATATACAGGGTGTTCAATTAAAAAAAAAATTAGATTATCTTTTGTTTTTCAAACGACAGTATCCTATTTCACAGGATTAGAAAGAGGGCAAAAATAGTATCAGACACATTTTGTTTTTTTTAAATATTATACTCTCAATGAAAATATTGTGTACAATGAAAATCCAACCACTCTGTATAATATTTTTTTTTTAATAAATAAAGAATAAATCAAAACGCATTCTTAATATTTAAACAAAATAATAAATATGTAACCCTTCTAAATTATTTTAATGAAGTAGCCTTATAATATCTCTGAAGCATGAATATTTCTTGGAACATCTGTTTCTTTTTACTTTCTTATACGTAGTATAAGGAAGTATTGTGATGATGAAAATTTTCGACCTCTTGAGATCAGATTAGTTTTTCAATAAAATCGGTCGACCGAAAGTAGCAGTTTACTTCAGTGAAAAAATCGAATTTTGCCAATATTTTGTCAACTACTAAGTTTAAACAAATTTATAAAGAATTCATATGTACTTAAAATTAAAATTGAGAACAATTTTATTTAAAAAGTTGTTCGAAATTCCTACCGGAAGTAGGTTTTTTACTCCTATCGAAAATCAGTTTTTTACGAATATTTCGCAAATCATGCTTTTTAGACAGGTACGTTACGAGTATAAAAGTATTTAAAACATAATTTTCAATATCTTTTGTATAAAAAAAAATGTCAAAATTCAGACCGGAAGTACCACTTTTACTCTTATCGAATAGCGATTTTTTGCAAATATGTCTAAGTTATGCATTTTTATATATTTATCAAGAATACAAAAGTATTTAGTGCTAGATTTGTAATATTTTTTGTATATATGAAATCTTAAAATTCTGACCGGAAGTAACACTTTTACTCTTACGGAGTAGCATTTTTTTTTAGAATATCTTGCAAATTATGTATTCTATAGCGATTTATTAAGAGAATAGAAGTACTTAGAATAGGATTTTGAATAATTTTTGTGTAAAAAATTTCTTAAAATTGTACAGTTTGAAACGCTCATACGTATAAGAAAGTCGTGTGGTGGCCACACCTCATTTTTTGATCTTCATATAAAAGTCCATGCAATTTTCATCAAAATTTATTTTGGTGATTAATGTACAATTCAGAGTGTCCACTTTAAGCGTGTCTTATCACTAGTCCAAAAAATTGTTCATAATGCTAAATACTCGATCAATTGCAACATTAGTGTCAGGAAGAGAAAAGAAAAATGCTGGCAAATTTTAAAACATTTGTACAAGGAAAATCGGTTTCTACAAAATTGCACAAATTTTCCAGTATTTCTACTCTATAACAGTATAAGATTTAAAGTATAAGTATATCTTAGAAATAATCATTTCTATATCAACTGGCAAAACATCAGCTGATGTTCTTATAGTGTTCTTGATAATATGCGCTGAACATCCGACTTCAATTAAACTATGGTTAAGGTTTCGTTTTAGTTTAAACAAAAACATCATTTTCTCCACGTCTATCTGCTTCTTCAAAGTTAGAATTCGTATTATCGGCACAAAAACCAATAACTATAAATTTATATTATTTTCTTCAAGACAGGTATAGTTAAATAGTTGCTGACAATATCGGATGTATCACCAGGTAAGGAATTAAATTTTAAAATTTTGAATCTCCATAACTCCAGTCTATAAATCTAAGGAGTATTGGAAAAAGGTTTTATATCCTTGTGATTGGATACGTCAATTAAGACTGAAACATAGAAAAGTTTTTCAAATCATTGTGCAAAGGTCTTAAAGCGTAAGGCATGAACACTTTTAGTATTATTACTTCGGCTATGGTTCGCGCATATTTAAATTTAGGCTCAAATGCCACTTGAAGCGGCTTGGACGTTAAATCCATAAGCGCCCCATTCACTGGCGGATCGGTCCGTCCAGACTTGTCCGCCGACCGATCCGCTAATGAATGGAAATAAACGACAAGTCTGAGATCGGTCGGGTTAGGGTTGGGGGTTCGCTGTTTTGACACCCGAGCGTACGACCCGACCCCGACAAATCTGAGCTAATTGCCAATGTGTGGGACCTGTCGAGACTTGTCGCGCGACTCCAGAAGTAGAAGGTGTATAAAAATAATAATAAGCTATTATTTAGTGCCGTGAATTCCTTTATTATTATTAATTGAAATGTCTTTTGAAGACAATAAAGTGTTTTGGGAAGGATTTATTCTTCTGTATCAAGAAAATCCTTGCTTGTGGGATGTTAAAAGTAAGGATTACCGCAATAAGCAAAAGAAAAACGCGGCATATGGTGTGTTAATCCAAAAATGTCAAGAACTTTTTCCACAAGCCAATAAAGACTTTGTGGTAAAAAAAATTGCCTCTTTTACGGTCATCTTTTCGGCGCCAAATAAGGCGCATTAATGGTACAAAAAGAAGTGGTGCGGGTGCAGGCGATGTACCAGAAAGTACCTTGTGGTACTTTGATCTATTATCATTTTTATTGGACCAAGAAGAGTTGCGTCCGGCAGTGTCTTCGTTATTAGAAGAGAATAGCTTGGATTCCCAATCACATGTATCAGTAAGTATTCATGTTTATTCAACTACAATCTTAAATTTTTAAATTACGTGGTGTGTTCATTATTAATACCGAGTGATCATACATTATTGTGATGTTAGTTGCAAAGTTGGTAACACAATCCCTCAAGTAATGTTGCACAAAAGATAAAGTGAACTTTGGAAAACTGTATTTTGACAAATAAATAAGAAATTCTCAAGTAAATCAATGCAATGACGAGGAACTTTACCCGACAATATTGAATGTCACATAGTGTACCCATTACCCAAGTCTACCAATTCACTTAAAATATCACAATTCTTACTAATCACTCGATATGTAATCCTATCTTAAACATCAATTCCTGGCTACACTTAATCTACAAATCGGTGTTGGAAGTCAACTGCACCCACATTATTATAGTACTCTTTGTAACCGTTTCGCACCGCCTTTGCGTCCGTAGTGGGAAAGTCTTGTCTGGACACTTCCAAAGACACTAGGTCACCAGTTGTATGTCTATCACCTAACAATATATTTCCCGTGCTAATGTCTTCTATGTCTATGTTCTTCGGTTGAATATATGTAGCAGTTTTTCGACGTAAGAAGTTGTGTAGAACACAGCTTGCCATTACGATGTCGTCGACTGTATCCACTTTAGTCGCTATTGGTGTTAGCAAGACCCTGAAACGGTTTGCCATGATTCCAAAGGCATTTTCTACCACACGTCGTGCCCGGGAAAGTCGGTAATTAAAGCATTTTTCTTGATATCCAATTGTAGGCGTTTGTCGATAGGGTGTCAGAAAATTAGTCCGAAGGCTAAAGGCTTCGTCGCCTATAAACACAAACGGTAATGGGTTATCAAGTTCTGGCATATTAACTGGTCGTGGTAGTTTTAGAGAATCTGTGGTTAATAATTTATAAAAATCTGTATTCTTAATGACACCTCCATCAGATATTCTTCCATTAGTTCCACAACTTACATAAATAAACTCATAATTAGCATTTACAATTGCAAACAACACCACACTAAAAAATCCCTTATAATTATAATAGTATGAACCACTTCCTGGGGGCTGTTTAATGGCAATGTGTTTGCCGTCTACGGCCCCCAAGCAATGTTCAAATTGCCACATGTCCTTAAACTCGTGTGCTATGTGGAGCCAGTCCTCCTCATTCGATGGAAACTGAAATCAAGCTATGTATCACAATAAGTATTCCTAATTGTAGGCAATTGGCATTTACAGGAAACTGATTCATACACACAAGAATCTCAAGACGCCACTGCACATTCGAATTTGTCACCAGTTTTGTCACCCGAAACACCCCCAACTTCGAGCACATCAAGCTCCCGCAAGAAGCGACCTCATGAGACTACCCCCTGGACAAAGAAGAGACAGCAGTTTTTAGATGCGTCGCTCAGAATTTTAGAAAAAGAAGATGTAACGCAGCCGTCTGTTATCGAACCCCAAGAAATAACATTTGGTAAAAATGTTGGGCAACAATTACAAGACGTTCAGGCAACAAGGCAGAAAATAATAGCCCAAAAGTTGATTTCAGATATACTGTTTCATGCTAAATTGGGAAATCTGACTGATTCGTCGCAGATTTCTTTGGGGTACCAACCAGCACCATACTCATTCGTCCCATCCGTTCCACAAGCAGCAGTATATCGCCAAACAGCCAACAATTATCCAACTGCCACTCGGTCAACGTTTAATGAGCCCACCGCGTCCTATACATCCCAATCAGAAGTGTCGACACCCCAAACATTTGGAAACGAGTTGACACCTTTAACTCCGGCGTCTACACATGGGGAAATGATGCGAGAATTTTTATGTTTTAAGAAATGAAATAATTCATAACTGGTTGTTAAGTATGAAACAATAAAAGCTTTTTGCCAAGTCTCTTTTGTATATGCCTTTCTATACTATACTAAATATATAAACATAAGTATACTTACACATAAGTATTTTTTCCGGAGGGAGTGATATATTGCACGACACGTTTCTGGAATAATTTTTCCCAGTAACTGAGGAGAAATTATACAAGAAAACTTCAAGTCCTCAAAACTTCTTCCTGTTGCCACTAAACGTTCTTCAGCACTTATTGCATCTCTAAACAAAGTGTTCTTCTTTTCTATGAGAGGTGCTACTAGAATTAATAATTCTTGAAATATGTCATAGTCCATTCTAAGATAATTTATAACGTCAAGTGGTTCGCATGATTGGATGCACTTCAATAAGCGTAAATGGGTAAATTCTTCCCTCTTTTGCAGCCACTGTTTTACCCAAATGCGTTTTTTCTTTTTTTCTTCATCACATAACATCAATGTACTAACAGCCAAAACAATTTTTGCCTTCTTGGAGAACACGGGAGGCATGTCTATTTAATAATATTCGTCTAGGGCTCACCACGTTCAGTGTATGACTGAACCCGTTTGCGGTTCGTGCATTGTCCGGGTAATGTGTGGACAAATGTGGATAAGTCGCATGTCGGGTCGCGGTTGGGAGTCGGATCTGGGTTCGTATAGTGAATGGGGTGCTATAGACTTAAAGCTATGGTTGTGACTAAAATACTATGATATTTTTTAATAACGAGCTAGATGCAGCAGCAGAGTTTGACATTTTATGTTTATTACTATTTGTATGAAGTTTAATATCTGTACGTCCACTATGGCCTATTGAAAATTTCAAAGAACTTGTATTGCACCGTACACGGAATTGCTTATAGTTTTGTCAATAAACGCGTATTCCTTCTGCAAATCTTTGTTCAATGTACAATTTGTTTTTTTTTCAACCCATTACTAAAAAAATCCGTGGTTAAAATACATAATAAATTGATTTAAACTACAGTAAAACATACCCTTAGCACGTCTGTAAGTGACAGTCTGAACTCTAACTGTGAGCTACGAACAAAAAGTCCCTGCAAGATAAACTCTAGATGGGAAATCCCATCTCTAGATGGGAAATCCCATCTCTAGATGGGAAATCCCATCTAGAATCATGTGCGCTAATGTAAATTCCGCCGATGTAAAGTATTCGTTAAAATAAAACAAACAGCAGACATTTTTGTTTTTCTTATTATGTTTTTGCATTAAATTGAATACAAACGAATAATTAAGGCTTCGTTGGGAGTACTTTCTTATAATTCAAAATTATTTACTCCTACATTTCACTCTCAAAGTTGGTAAAATTTACATCATAACAGAGGTTCAGAAACTTTATTTTAAAAACTAATTCCAGTCGAGCATGCATTGAGTCTTTGTTTATTTGTGTTTTAAATTTCGTTTTGATATTTCGTAAATAAAAGCGGTACTATTGTTTTAACGAAACCTTGTAAAGTTCAGAATTTAATATTTATGTTTTAGTAAGAAAGTATAAACATACATTATCAGTAGCGCCAGAAGAGTCAAATATAGGGACAGGGGGGGGGGGGGGCAAAGTAAAATAGATTAAAGCTATATACACCTTTATCATTAAAAATACGGTTATAAAAAATAAACTTTTATGTTATTTTTCTAATCGGAGAAAAGTAATAAGAGATTTCTTCTGTTTTGAGAAAATCTATTAATTACTTTTTCAATAAATGTGCCTTTGCTTTTATATTCAGATTCTCTGTGAACGCTGAGCATACAGAGACCAGAAAGTCTCCTTGATACATGGTTGATCTCAACCTGGTTTTTACCCGTCGAAGTACACTAAAAGATCTTTCAATTGTTGTAGTAGGAGGTAAGGCTAAAAAAAATTTTAACGCTTTTTTGATTCAAGGAAAGAACTGGCAATATTTATCTATTAATTCAATTCAAGATTGTTCTCGAGTTCAGTCTCAGCATCGTTACTTTTGACTTTTGAAACCCACATTTCATTCCAAGTTTCGGCTTAACAATTCAAATTTTTAATTTCATACTGTTTTGAGATGGTATGAATGTTTGATCTTAACAAACTAAATATTTCTGCCTGTGTGAATTAATTGCGGGTGAAAAATGGACAAAGCAAATGTACTGTATAATCGAATCCAGATATGGAGTAAATAAAGAAATTCGAAAATAATTTTCAGCATTATCAGTACAGTAGTTAGCCCTTTGTGTTTGCTTTGCAGCTAATCTAGAGGCATTTTCATATCAATGTCAAATTTTCTTCCGGCCAATACATATTTTTGAAATATATCTTTAAAGTAATTCTCTGCATCAGCCCTGTGATCCTTCAGAATAGATAAAAGTAATTGAATATGTTTCTTCGTCGATTTGCTTGTTACATATTACAAACAGGCTCCAGTTTAGCACTATAGAGTGAAATAATATGCAAACACACAATAAATGTAGGAGTGGAATTTGCGCATAATAACTGGTTGGACTTCAATCGTGTATCTCCATTTATTTCCATCGTATATGAAAAATGTCCTAGGGCGTTTCTTATTTCTTCAACATGTTCCGAAAATATTCTAATAGACATACTTGGCAGACCATCTAGTTTCACAAAATAAAGAAATTTTGGGTACATATTTTCTCCGACATGGACTTTCGCGGAAAAAGTTTTTTTTACACTAGCTACTGAATTTTGTACATCCTGGATTTTATTTAAGTCATTGACCACCAAGTTAAGTGAATTATTTTTATCCACGAATCTTACTCCATCGAGAGCTGCTCAACATCAGAAATATCAGCAAATTCATCAGCTAACAATGAAAAACATTCACTATTGTTTACTTCTCTAATAATTTCACCACAAATATTAATTAATTCATTCTGAATCTGGTGAGAAGTATATTTAGCATTTTTTGCACAATGTTCCATATTAAGGTTATTTTTTTTTAGATTTGTTACAATTTCTGAGTGATGATTTGGATCAAACTGGAGGTAAGAGTTTTTAGGATTTTGTGTTTGAATGGCCTGTTATTTTAGTGATTTGCAGAACAATTACTCCCGCTTTGGCTAATGTTGAAACAGCACTTGCTCGATTTGAATGATTGGTATTTTTATTGTCGGCATTAAGGTGAATTTTGATAGCTGAATTTCTGGTCCATTTAGAGCAGTGGTTCCCAAACTTATTTTGCCTACTGCCCACTTTGAGAATAAATTATTTTATAGCGCCCCCATTTTTTCACCTACTCAAAAACCACTATAACTTCAAATTAAATTAATTATTGTGAGCTATATTAGCGGAGATTAAACATTCATTCTAAACGAGACTTTTACTATGGGTTATAGTAAAAGTCTCGTTTAGAATGAATGAGTTAACTTGAGACCTGAGCGTAGTAGGTAGTACACAACGGCGCTCAGGTCTCAAGTTAACTTTTACGGGCTACACCTGCCAATGAGAATGATTATTGAAACGCAACTTTATAGTATTCAGACAAAGTATCTTTTATTCAAAATTCAAAATAAAACAAACATAATCGATTCTAATATAAAAACTAATGTGAAGGATGAATCTGATGCTGTTTAATAAGTTTGTTGATATCAGGTTCCAATTTACTCAAGAACAGCCGCAAGTCACCACGTTCGGTAACATGCAAACGATTTCTCTTTTTAGTAAGCAGCGTTGCTACAGCACTAAATCCACGTTCACACAAATATGACGATGGGAATGCTATCAAGAATCGTTGAATGATTGACCACAATCCAGGGTACAATTGCGGGATCGGTTTTTGTAGCCAAAATTCTTGGTAGCCATTTTTGAACTTGATTTTTATTTCCTCGTTCGTTGTCAATTCTATAAGTTCTTCTTCCAGATGTGGTGATATTGCTGTGTTGACATTTGAAAACGGATCCAACACCCAGTCTGGTATTTCCAAGTTCAAAATATCCTGGTATCGTTCGGTGAAGTCAATGTGGAGCTTTTCCAAATGTTGGCAGTAGGCAAACAAGTCGTCGTTACTGCAGGATACTGATAAATTCGGAAAATTATGAAACTCACGTCTGCCCATATTCTTTTTGTGTAGAAGCAGTTTGGCTGCGAAAGCAGCAACGACATTTTTTGTTTTAATTAAATTTAGTTCATCGCCTTGCAGTTGGAGATTCATGTTGTTGAACAATTTATACAGGTCTGTCATGTAAGCTATATCATTTTTTGATGTAATGAGCTTGTTGCGCAATTCTGTATCTTTAGTTTCCAAAAACTCTATCACAGAGTCAAACAGGTTGTAAAATCGAGTCAGACAATTGCCTCTTGATAGCCAACGAACTTCGGTATGAAACAACAAACGGTTGAAATCTTCGTCATTAGTAACACAAAGCTGATGAAATAATCTATCATTCAAAGAGCAGTTACGGATTTTATTGACTGCTTTGATGACATATTGCAGTGATTGAAATAGTCGTTCACTTAAATTTCTAGCAACCAAATGTTGTCTATGAATAACGCAATGTACAGCAAGGACATCTGGAATTTTATTTTTTACGTACGCTATGAAGCCTTTATGGCACCCTGTCATAGCCGGAGCGCCATCCGTAGCAACTGATATAATATTTTTCAAGGGAATCTCTTTCTCATCACAAAACTTTTCCAATGTATTGAATATGGTTTCGCCTTTTGTATCGGTCTCTAAATTTCTAGCAAACAATAGTTCTTCACATATTTTCTCATCTTTAATAAACCTCACGTAAGACAGCAACAATGCTTCATTAGTTGGTAAAGTGGACTCATCGAGCTGAATTGAGAATTGACTAGTCCTCAGATGATTGCACAATGATTCTTCTATGTTTCCGGCCATTTCATCAATTCGTCTTTGCACAGAATTATTACTCAAAGGAATTTTTCCGATAATATCTGCGGCCGGTTTATGAAGCACAGTAGTTATTACTTCCTTTATTGCTGGCAAAATTAACACTTCTCCGATGTTGTGTGGTTTGCCTTTTTGAGCAATTAACAAAGAGATGTTGTACGAAGCTCGAAGTCCGTCGTCATCTTGCTTAGCAGCCGCCGAAAAGAGTTTTGCTACACTTGGCCGAGTATTATGCTTCTTCTCTAGGTCTTGAAAATATGCTACATTCTTGTCTTTCTTATCTGGATGCATTTTATTCAAATGATCTTGAAGTCTTGAAGGCTTCATTGCTTCATTCGAAAATGTTTTTAGGCATAGAAGGCACAAAGGCGACGATGGGTTTGTAGGATTTTCAATGAATCCGAATTTAATATATTCCGCACAGTATTGCCGTCTCTTCTTTTTTACTTCCGACATTGTTTTGTTTTGAGAAATACGTAAGTATAAGTGTTGAACTTAAGTACTGCTTATCTATTACGCGCGAAACCGCAAATGAAAATAAAATAAATATTACGTTGTTTATATAGGATTGCATAAGCAGCACGCACCGACAGGAATAAGACAAACATGCATAAACTCGTTTATCTCATTCGACGCTCAATCGTACTCAACAAGTAAGAACAAGTATTCTATGAACCAGCCGATTGATACAGTTGCCTTTTTATTTGTTTGTTTGTGTCTCTTTTCGTTTCGAAACGGAGCGACCGATTGATATGTTTTTTATTTTATTTATTCAATAAAACAGGACAGATATATGAACTACTCGGAGAGAAATATCGAACCGAGTTGGTTTGAGCAATCTCATAATTAATATTAGTTGATGTTCACAAGCTGTAGTCGAGAGTAGGGATGGGACATCGGTGGGTAAACATCGATATCAAACATCGATGTTAACATCGTTGATCAACATCGATGGTTGCAAAATATCGACTACCAAACATCGATGTTTTTAAACATCGATAATTATATTTATAGATTTATTTTTTGGCAGTTTAACAAAAACTTTATTATAACTTAATTAATTTACGTCCTTAACAAAATGATATAAAAGATATCACTATTCAAAAAAAATAATAAAAGAAATATATACATTTATAATATGTAGTTAACTTTAGAAACTACTCAAAAAAAACTATATAAAAAAACAATATTATGCAATTACGCATGAAACAACCACATGACTTAAATCGTCTGATACTTAAAAAATATATACATTTACGTGTATCAAAGCTTTTTAAGAGAACGATTTTTATTTGGGATTTTATAGTCTTGCATTTTTTTTTGACTACGCTGGCAAATACCGAGATACATATGGATATGGTTTTATATTTCTGATGTGTCATCTTGCATTTAATACGTGTATCGTCGTGTATGATTGTACGCACTAGGGAATTTCCCGAAGAAGTATACATCGGTAATGTCTATCTCCCTTCTTTTTCTATGAAAATACGTTTACCTCCTTCACTTATTCTGCATGCATACATAATTTAACTTTTATTCTGCACATTAAAAGTACTATAAATTTATGTATTTAATTATATATTATTTAAATATTTATACTGAGTAATATTTAAAAGAGCCTAAAATGAAATATTCGAATTTATATGATATAGCACTGTGAAATTTAAATACTTCTTTTATTCGTAGACAATTTTACATCCTCGTAGCCTGTATGTGAGCTGTTAATTTGGAAACATTTTTGTATTTGTCAACAGAGTACGCTGTTTTATTTTGTGATTAGTGCAAATACATTTTGTCAAGCTTAAAAGTTCGATGTTCACTATATTTCTTCTAACATCGATAGTTTATCGATAAATCTAAATTGCAAACATCGATGCAAAAACATCGAACATCGATCCTAAAATATCGATGTTCAATGAACATCGATGTTTATCGCCCATCCCTAGTCGAGAGTCGAGAGCTCAGTCGGTGTCTAAGAGTCCTCCTAGATTCTAGATGAAATTACAAATCGCCCCCTGAGCCTTTACACAACGCCCCCATTTTTTTTCTGGGTCTCTTACCGCCCCCCTTTAGACCCGCAGCGCCCACAAGGGGGCGTTATCGCCCACTTTGGGAACCTATGATTTAGAGAGTTAATTTGCGGCATTCCTTGCCGCCTTCTGGTTCAAAATACGGATTCACCGTCAAAAACAATGAATCAGAAAGAATGTTTGGTCCTCTTTTCTTAGAATTTCATAAAACAATCTAACAGGACATAAATCAGGTTTTTTTTTAGTTTCCGTGTGCCACTTACTATCGTTAAGTTTCTTATCTCCACTCTGGGCTGTTTTCGAAAATATCGGATTGTATTCGAGCCTACCTGTAGATGTTCCGTCATTATTTTTTTCTGTTCTAAAATAATGAATTTTACACTGTACAGTCCCCCCCCCCTCTCCAAACCAATTCAACAATATGGAAAAATTTTTTCTGCAATACATTTGGTGTGTTCTCGTCCAATAAGTTCATCATGTTTATAATTTCTTCCTTAGTTAAAGCAGTAGTACCCCACTTGGCAAAATCACAATTTTAGAGAAGGATGAAAATACGTATTTGCTAATGTACATAGAACAAGTGAGCATATAGTGATTTTGCCAAGTGGAACTCCTTTTTCTTTTATTGGGATTGCTTTGCAGTTCTTTTCTTGTTGCGTTTTTAGCATTGCGAGCTGACTGAAAAATAATATCCATAAACGGGTCAAAAATTATGCCAAATTCAATGAAATATTGTTCTTGAATACATTTTGCAGTAGTATTCCAGATAGTTATGATAACGTATTCTTTGTAGTCTGTCCCATCTCTTTTCTTCATATTACAGGCCCAGTCTTCTAGTATACTGTCAGAAATTAATTCTCGTTGCCATGGAAAATCAACATGCAGTTTATCTCCTAGCAAACATACCTACTATGGTAGAATTACCGAACGGATGCAGTAGCAACAGCGCACGCGAAATGCGTCACTAGAACGTCATACGTAAAATAAGGCTTACTGTTGGTTCGTTTGTGACCGTCCTTGCAAACGAACCAATAGTAAGCGTTATTTTACGCATGAAGTTCAAGTGACGCATTTCTTGTGCGCTGTTGCTACTGCATCTGTTCGGTAATTCTACTAATGTCATGTTTTTGACAGATGAATTAAATTATAAAAACCTTCGTATGTTTTTTAGTACAATTCAAGACGTTAGAAATAATTCCTATAAATTTGCTTCGGCAGGAACCAATACAATCTCTTAAAAATATATCATTTTGGCGCGGTATTTGAATCACTCTTTCATATTCTGAGACAAGGTATAGTTATAATAGGAGGTAACAGTTTGACTAAAAGACTAAATAATGTCGGACATACCCTTTATAATTGGTAATTACGTTGTGCTTACAACAAAATTTGCCTTAAAATATGCAGAATTTCTCTTATTCAAACTTACAAAAAAAATCCATTCTAAAAACTGTCCAGGAGCAAAAATACAAAATGGAAATAAAAACATGAAAAGACTCTAAATTCAGACTATATGGATCAATGCCATTAAAAACATCTAGGATACCATTCTTCCGTTAATTTATGAAACTATAATATATAAACGTCGCTAACCCGTGTTGATCATATAACCTCAAAACGCAAGAGAAAAAGAACAAATACAAATTATAAACATTTGTCTATTTAGCGTAATAAAGAAGTATCAAAATACGATCTACATAATAATATTCTATAGTGGTTAAAAAGAGATAGAAGATATTTAAACTTTTAAGGATCTGTCATGCTGCGGAAATTATACGATATATTCATAATCAACCAACGTTTGACATTTTTTGCGTAAAATGTCATACTGACATCTGGAATTTGCAAATAGTAACTTTACAACTACCAATTATTCCAGAAAGTCCGAAAATATATAGCATTGCTGTGTCTTTTCTTGATCATGCTGAAAGTTCCGAAAAATAAAGAACTTGTGTTATATAATCATAGATGGCGCAAGTGTTGTTTTATTTTTGTTATCATATAGCATCATCCCATTTTAGATTTTTATGGAAGACAAATTATGCACATACATATCCATAACACATACATACAATTACTAAGAAACATTAATGTTTGTTGTACTAAGAGAAGATAAAAGCATACAATTACGTTATCTTTATCGTATAGGTTAAAAAGAATGAAACTTGGTTGGTTCTAGGACCCCGTAGAACAGTCTTTAATCGAGTATTTCATATTTTTATACCAATATACACCAACGTATTTATTTTAAAGATTACATACAGAATAGGGTTTGGTCTGTGTATGCTATATAACTTTAGTAAATGTCACTAAACGTTACCGACTTTTAGAAATATTGTAAGGTAGTTAAAACTTGTTTCTATCTTACGCTGACATCATATTTTAAACAGTCAATCGCAAGTCGCCAATAGAATAATGAATCTTCCTCTGTTAGGGGTATGGTTGGGTGCGTTTATTTTGACTGCGCGCTATTTGAAAATTAATGTATAAGATCTACCATATCTGTTATACACGCACGAAACAGCATGACGCCCGCAACTACATGCCACTTTAATTTTATTTTTAGGAAAAATTATAAATCAACGGGGCCTGCAAAATTTCGATAACTAATTGGCCGATCCCGTAGCAAAATATTTAACAGATTAGTGCGCCGTTAACCCAGTTCTTCCTTTGAAGATGTTCGCGACTCCGATGTAACTGGAGAAAATTGAAACATCAACACTGCTGATTTATTATATAAATACTTATAAAATCGGATCACCTACCAAGGAATTTACCGAAAATATTGTAACATTTAATATCTGTTGATTTAGGTTTTCTTTATAGCGGTTTAAAATTTTATATTTATAATTTTGGCCATTTTGTTGGCAATTCTGCCTTTAAATTTCAATCTTTTAAATTGAATTTTAAAAAAATGGCATGCTTATGTTTATACTTTATTTAACGAGCAATTCAAAAAGATGGTCTATGGTATACTATATTTCATAAAACTTAAATCCAAGAGAGAAGAATAAAAACAAATTAAAAACATTTGTCTTAGTATTTAGCGTATGGAAAAACTATCGAAATTCGATCTATACTCGTACAGTGAGCTCAAAAAGGTTGGAATAAATTCATTTAAAATTCAACCTTTAATTTTTTTAAAAAACACTGGGACCCGTCAATTTTTATTTTAAGATGGGCATTTTTTAAACTAATTTTTGTTTATACAGGGTGACTCAAAAAAAAGATTTCATTTGACACTTCAATTTTTTTTAATTGAAACACCCATTTTTTATTTTATTTTCGGATTCTACGTAAAATTTTGATCACATTTCATGTAATATAACCTAAGTCTAAGTTAAGTTCTTTTCTAAAATAATCAATGTAATTTAAAAAAAAAAATATTTAATTCTAAATAATAAATGTCTCAATGATTCTTAATTAAATTGTGAAATATTAATTTAAATCAAACATTTACTTTTTGAGGGTATTGTGTGTGACACTCCATAATCCAATGCGGGTTTTCTGTAGCCCAATAACGGAAATTTTGCCTATTCACGGTTCCGTTTAGGCAAAACGTTGCTTCATCCGAGAACACTATTCTTCGTGAAAATTGAGGATCATCAATACATCTCTCCATCATTATTTCACAAAATTGCATTCTTCTATCTGGATCGTCCTCATTTAGTTCATGAACTAACTGAACTTTATAGCAATAGCGCGACTAACTTTATGGTTGTTCTCTTCAATGGATAATAGCACATTCAACTGCACATCTTCTGAAATAGTAGGCCGGCCTTTTACATAATTATCTCTCACATGCCCCAAATCCCTATATTTTTTTTCAATTTTACTAATAGTTGATTGAGATATAGGCGCTCTGTTTGGGTATTTATTGTTGAACAGTTCGGAAACTTCCAGTTGGGTACGCATCCTATCTCCATAGCCAATCATCATTAGTATTTCTATGCGCTCCCTTTCATTTACTCGTGCCATTTTACAGTTAAAAAAAAACTACTTTTATTAGAACTTTTATACAAATGTTTAAATACTTTTGACAGGGAATGAACTTCAACGTCAATGTTAAATAACCTAGGTAACAGATAAAAATGGTATTAATGTTTAAATATTTACAGTTTCAGTAAATTTGATTATGTTTAACTCCTAATATGTACAGTTTAAATGAAAAGAAATAAGCTAACTTAACTTAGACTTAGGTTATAATACATGAAATGTAATTGAAATTTTACGTATATTACGAAAATAAAATAAAAAATGGGTGTTTCAATTAAAAAAATTGAAGTGTCAAATGAAATCTTTTTTTTGAGTCACCCTGTATAAACAAAAATTAGTTTAAAAAATGCCCAAAAATTGACGGGTCCCAGTGTTTTTTTAAAAAAATTAAAGGTTGAATTTTAAATGAATTTATTCCAACCTTTTTGAGCTCACTGTATAGACTGGCCGCTAAGGTATCCAAGATACTTCGTATATGAATTCAATGACTAATTTAAAGCATAAATGATTTTATTAATTTTTCTCGAATTCCTAACGGTTCTTGAAATATCACAGTTTGAAACTGAAGTGAATTACTAGAGGGTTTAGGAAAAAATGTGGTTATTTTAAGAAAAGCGAAATGCCAGTGCAATTATTAAAGCTGCCATATTCATTTCTTTTCCGGTTCTTGAAATATCGGATTTTGAAGTTGGCAGATCGTATGGAGAGATCCAACAATTTTTTTTTTATTGTGTTCGTTAATTGTCATCACTGACAGTTAGTTGCCTAGGAAAAAGAGAGGGAGTATAGATGGCTTACTTTCTCACTAAAAAGTGAACCAAATTTCAGCACCATCAATAATTCCCTCACGGGTTCTTGGTAAAATTCTTCGTAGGAATCTGTAGAGAATGATAACACTCTAACGAGCGGGAACTTTGAAATTTCTTGATTGCAAATTATTAAAGTATGAAATTCATGTGAAAATTAGCATCAATATTCTTTGGCGTTATATTTGCTGGAACATTAACATGTGTCTGCAACATTAAACGTCAAAATATTTGATGCTAATTTTACATGAAAAACAAATTAGTATACGAGTACGTAATGATAGTGAAGTATCGTAAAATCTTTTCTGTATCTAAGTGCTACTGATGAAACAAACGTAATAGCTCAAAAAGGCAAATTCACTACGGTTAACGCATAGCCTTAACCATAAATATTTTGACATTAGTCGTTATAAACAAATATGTAGTTCTAACCCTACATTTCGATGCAAGGATTCTTCATTCTACACATTCTCCTATAAAAATGTAATTATAATAGACGGAAATAATAAATAATGCAAAATTTAAACTGTCAAAACACAATACTAAATTGATTCTATTGTGGCCGTCCTTGCAAACGAACCAATAGTAAGCGTTATTTTACGTATGACGTTCAAGTGACGCATTTCTCGTGCGCTGTTTCTACTGCATCTGTTCGGTAATTCTACTATAGTATGTGTTGTATTTCAAAATTAGAAAACATTGTTTATTGCATGCTTCTATATTAATCGTCAACAATACTACTACCTTAGTAATTTAAAGAATTTTGTATCTGTAATAATAAGAAAGTTGCCAACTTAATTTGGATCATACTGTATAGAGATTAGTGTAAATAATGATTTATATGGATTTTGATGAGCGTCGTTTATAATACCTCTTATAAATCTAGAGTTGTCCGTGACCAGTGGTTTCATTTAATAATTATAAGTGTTTAGTGAAATAATCAGATCTACAGGTTCTACGTTTACCACGAATGCGATAAAGATGGTTTGGTCGCATCATAAACAAGACTACATTTGCATTGCAAAGTGTAATATATTGAATTATAAATTGGATACAGGTAGGACAGCAATGCAGCAATAGAAAATTAGAAAAAGAACATTGAGCACTTCTAACTTATTTTATCATGATAATATTTTAGACTATTTTTCTTACCTAATGTGAGAATGTCATGAAAAGCATTATGTATTTATTCTCGTTTGAAATATTTATTTTATTTAATACCTAATATACAATGCACAAAGCATGACGAAATTTCGTATTAATATCCAATTCTCATTTTATTCAGTTCATCAAACACAGTCAGCAATGTAAGTAAACTCCTGCACGAGTTCACTTAATTGAGGTTATGTATAGTAATTATTTAATTATACAATTATTTTTATATCGACAGTATACATATAATAAGAATAAGTACACTACTTACCTCTTTATTGCACAAATGACCCACTCGCGTGGCTTTATGCAGTATTTTTATTATGGAAAAGAGTATCAATGAATTTTTATTTAATATTGTTGTTTAAAAACATCATTTAATTTATTACGCACACAAGTTTTAAAATAAAATGATTACATTTCGATAATTCGACAGTAGGTAGGTATGCAACTCTAAATGCATCACTTGTTAATATTATTAGCTATAAAATATTATCATTGTCAGATAACATGGAATTCTAATCTAATTATAAAGTAACTCAAGAGCTCAACTCTTATATTCTGATTTGTTTTGACTGTATAATAATAAAGTATAATAAAGAAGAGTTTAATATAAGTGGATACGATCAGAAAACATCTAAAATTTTAGAGATATCAAGTCTCCCTCATTCTATGATGGATTGTGTTTTTTTCTTAATCACATGTGCCTTGGTGGCTTCTACGTCAATTCCGGAAACAATGTCGACATTATTAATTTCATTCATGTGTCATTTTGGGTTGTTGCGCGCTGTTTATTTGTCATAATGAATAAAATTGAATATTAAATTACTACAAAACAAAGAAAACCCCTAAAATTGATTCGTTTTTATGAAGAAGTAATGATTCTAGGTATAAGGGGATTATTGACCTAAGTCAGCTAACGAGACTACGGATGTTTTGGTTTTGTATAGTGGGCAAATACTACAATGCAAATAATGGTAGTTTGCACCACAATAAGTTTAATATCTAACTAATTTGAGATTTTGACAGCACGAACGTATTTGTAAATATATGTATAACGTATATACATATACGTACATAAAATATTTTTAATCTGTGATAATTTTAATTTAAACCCAAATATGGAGTGTTTAGTTGTAAATCATTTTTATAATACATCATATCTGTTTTAAGAGATTTAATAAAAGAAGTATTAATGTTTCCAAATAGCAGCAATTGCATTAAAATTGAGAGACAATCGACAGAAAATGAATATACATTCTTGACCTATGATAATACAAAATTATTAATATTTATAGAAATTACTTTATACACTTCCTTGTACCGTGATATAAAGTGTCTAGGTCGAAGATGGCGTTGAATAACACCACTCAATATAAATGCATTTATTAAATACATATCAACCTCACTCCGTGTGTGAAGATCTAAATAATATGATTAAATAAAGAGAACTTTTATAGAAAACATCTATTTGTAGTCAAATTTGGACAGCAATTTCCATTCCGTTGGCCAGAGTTGGGCGCCAATTTCGATTTCAAAGTTTTAATTGGACGAAAAGGAATTACGGGAAAAGCTATCAGATACCCGCAATTTCTTAATGGTATCAGTTAGGTTAATTCTAAAATTCAAAACGTCTGCAAAGATAATCCCAGAAATTTTAGAGAAAAATAAAAAGTATGAAAGTGAAAGGAATATGAAAGAAATAAATTAAACAAAAACCAGATCTGAGATATATGGACAACTCACTATTCAGAAGAATTTGGAAGGCAATAAGTAAGAAAGAGAAAAAGAGAAGAAAAATGGAGAAAATAACTACGGAAGAACTTGAAGAGGCATATCGTGTACCAGATCTGAGATATATGGACAACTCACTATTCAGAAGAATTTGGAAGGCAATAAGAAAGAAAGAGAAAAAGAGAAGAACAATGGAGAAAATAACTACGAAAGAACTTGAAGAGGCATATCGTGTGCCAGATCTGAGATATATGGACAACTCACTATTCAGAAGAATTTGGAAGGCAATAAATAAGAAAGAGAAAAAGAGAAGAACAATGGAGAAAAAACTACGGAAACTTGAAGAGGCATATCGAATATAAAATAAGATAAGCAGCATGTGAAGACAAGGTCAAGTCGAAAATATTCAAACGGACGGGTGATGAAAGAAATATTGAGAAAAGACTCTTTTCCTCCCAATATTTAAAAAAGGAGATCACACTTATTTAACATGCTAATCTTCATCTTCCATAGGAATCGAAATATACATAAGAATTATAGAAAAAAGATTGAGGAAGGAGCTAACCAGCAAATTGGGAGATAAACAGGCAGCATTTAGGTTATATTGATCAGCAATGACAGCAATCTGTGTACGTTGATCTAAGAGCAGCATTTGACAAGATAAAAAGAGAGAAGTAAGAAAGCGATGATATCACACTAGAACTCCATAACAAACTTTTAAATGTCACAAAAAGCATATACCGACACACATAAGGAAAAATATAAATAAATGGCCTAAGATTCAGGACATTCTAGTTTTATAGAGTCTCGAGGAATAAAACAAGGGGATAGCCTTGCTCGCTTATTAATAGAAAAACTCGAAAGGTGAAACAGATAAGACAGTTATTGGATATAGAGATCTGGCACCTACTAAAGGAGCAATTATAACAAGCGAGCGTATCCCAGATACCGAAAGTGCCAGAAGACGACAAAAGAGCACCAACATTTACCATCCCAAATATATGAGACAATATTAGGTAGAGATGAGATAGAAATGACGACAAATACAATACCACTGAAAAAGCATCAAAGTCAAGTGGAAGCAACGGAAATGAGGTAGCTGAGAAAAATTTCAGGAAAGACGAAGTAAATTGAAAGGAAATTTTATTGAAGCTAGAAAGGAGACAATTAAACTAGTTTGGTCATGTGTTGAGGATGAACCCAAATAAATTTCCAAAAAAAAGAAGACCGAAAAAGAATTGATGAAAGAGAATTGAGAATATATAAAAAGAATCAGAATACCCTAAGAGAGATGAAGACATTAAGGAAGCAACGGAAATGAGGTAGCTGAGAAAAATTTCAGGGAAGACGAAGTAAATCGAGAGGGAATATTATTGAAGTTAAAAAGGAGACAATTAAACTAGTTTGATCATGTGTTGACCCAAATAAATTTCCAAAAAAAAGAAGACCGAAAAAGAATTGATGAAAGAGAATTGAGAATATATAAAAAGAATCAGAATACCCTAAGGGAGATGAAGACATTATCGAGGGACTGTGGGGAAAGGAAGAAATGGATAAGTTCAATAACTGTAAGATATTCGTGAAGAAAGAAGACTATGTTTACACTGACAAAAAAAGTTGAGCAAAATTAAGATATTTCTTGAACACGAGGCCCATCTAGTAGAAGATGCATAAAGGCCATCAAGGGTGAAATGAAAATTAAGACAGCATGATTGATCTTCTTGAAATAATCATTTCCCATAAATAGGAAGGCGCCGGAATCAATTTAAAATTAGGAAGGATCCAGTTTTAGAAACAGAAATAGAAGCTAGAATTTATTTCCAAAGCAGTATTTACTTTGAATTTCAAGAATCTCTTTTCAAATTTAAATGCACCAAAGCAATATCTCAAAAATAAACCCTTCAAGTCGCCACCGTATAAGCTATCGTCAGAAAGCATGTGTTCTCATCCCCCTTGCAGAAAAACTGCTATAGATATATTATTTGTATTCTAATTTTCCCTTCTAATACAATCGTATTTTCTAAAAACGGAACAAGAAGAATGTTGTTATCAGTATTAACTACCACGAAAATGAATCAAATCACTGAAGCAAAACAAAAATAGAGATCTACGAGTATCTGGAGAAAATAAAGAGCAAGAAAGTAGATTATTGCCAAATTCAGTTAAATGACATATCTAAGAATAAAAAATCAGGAAAAGAAGAAAAAATTTAGAAACTGCATCAATATTTAAATAGTTATTTACGAACCAAGTGCGAGAAGACTATTTTCCCGCATGAGCTCACTTCGAAAGCACAAGCGAGTGCTTTTAATTGCGCGAATGCGTGGAAGATGTCTTCACGCAAGTGGTTTGTACAATATTTTTTGTTCGAACATTAAATTAAAAAAATATTATTGATTAATGTCATTAGTATCATACCTAACCTAAAATAGATTACCTAATTAATTTAAGCATTTCATGTAACGTTCTTACACAAGGCAAACATGAGGTATTTATGCTTATATTTATAAATTTATCGTACATTTATTGCGTTTTTTGGTTTAATTACAATTTCTTATGAACTGCCAATATTAATGTCGATGTAGTCAAATAAATGGCGCTTGAATGTCGCGTAAGATGTCGTCAAATAGATGGCGCCACAAATTTATTGGAAGAATTTTAATTATTACTCCTATTTCCCCAACTTTTAGTGTAGAATAGTCGGGGGGAAGTAGTATTTTATAGACTAAATTTTATTACTATCAAGTTAGATTTTTTTTAAGTGTCCCAAAGAGCCAGTGTTTTTTTTTCAATTTCTACAGTTGCCTCGACCGGGAAATACTCTTTCCTGGTCGAGCGACACATGCGCCAAATGTCACTTTACAGGCGATGAGTACAAAAAATAAATTTAATGGTACATACACAATACACAAATACAATACAAATAGTGAAATTTGCTGGTATTTTCATTATTTACAATTTACAAAATCAGGAAAAGAAGAAAAAATTTAGAAACTGCATCAATATTTAAATAGTTATTTACGAACCAAGTGCGGGAAGACTATTTTCCCGCATCAGCGCACTTTGAAAGCACGAGCGACCGCAGGAAGCGAGTGCTTTTAATTGCGCGAATGCGTGGAAGATGTCTTCACGCAAGTGGTTTGTACAATATTTTTTGTACGAATATTAAATTAAAAAAAAAATTATTGATTAATGTCATTAGTATCATACCTAACCTAAAATAGATTACCTAATTAATTTAAGCATTTCAAATATGTATAAGGTATTTATTCTTATATTTATAAATGTATAGTACATTTATTGCCTTTTTTGGTATAATTACAATTTCTTATGAACTGCCAATATGAATGTCGATGTGGTCAAATAGATGGCGCTTGAATGTCGCCTAAGATGTCGTCAAATAGATGGCGCCACAAATTTATTGGAAGAATTTTTAATTATTACTCCTATTTCCCCAACTTTTAGTGTAGAATAGTCGAGGGAAGTAGTATTTTATAGACTAAATTTTATTACTATCAAGTTAGATTTTTTTTAAGTGTCCCAAAGAGCAGGTGTTTTTTTCAATTTTTACAGTCGCCTCGACAGGGAAATACTCTTTCCTGGTCGAGCAACACATGCGCCAAATGTCATTTTACAGGCGGCGAGTACAAAAAATAAATTTAATGATAGGTACATACACAATACACAAATGCAATACAAATAGTGAAATTTGCTGGTATTTTCATTATTTACAATTTACAAAATCAGGAAAAGAAGAAAAAATTTAGAAACTGCATCAATATTTAAATAGTTATTTACGAACCAAGTGCGGGAAGACTATTTTCCCGCATCAGCGCACTTTGAAAGCACGAGCGACCGCAGGAAGCGAGTGCTTTTAATTGCGCGAATGCGTGGAAGATGTCTTCACGCAAGTAGTTTGTACAATATTTTTTGTACGAATATTAAATTAAAAAAAATATTATGGATTAATGTCATTAGTATCATACCTAACCTAAAATAGATTACCTAATTAATTTAAGCATTTCAAATATGTATGAGGTATTTATTCTTATATTTATAAATGTATAGTACATTTATTGCCTTTTTTGGTATAATTACAATTTCTTATGAACTTCCAATATGAATGTCGATGTGGTCAAATAGATGGCGCTTGAATGTCGCCTAAGATGTCGTCAAATAGATGGCGCCACAAATTTATTGGAAGAATTTTTAATTATTACTCCTATTTCCCCAACTTTTAGTGTAGAATAGTCGGGGGGAAGTAGTATTTTATAGACTAAATTTTATTACTATCAAGTTAGATTTTTTTTAAGTGTCCCAAAGAGCCAGTGAAATACTCTTTCCTGGTCGAGCAACACATGCGCCAAATGTCATTTTACAGGCGGCGAGTACAAAAAATAAATTTAATGATAGGTACATACACAATACACAAATGCAATACAAATAGTGAAATTTGCTGGTATTTTCATTATTTACAATTTACAAAATCAGGAAAAGAAGAAAAAATTTAGAAACTGCATCAATATTTAAATAGTTATTTACGAACCAAGTGCGGCCAAGTGGGCAAATTAAAAATAGCATTGTTGCATATTTATTACTTTGATTTCGCAGGTGACTTTTACTGATTTTATTGGAAGGAAATCGAGCCTCTAAAGAACAGGTAACCTGATAAATATATGACCATACCACAGTGATAACGATGTTTCCTTGCCACAATAGGTAAACATAAAAAGTTGGATATGGTTCAAACCTCTTTGTAGAAAGAAAAAACATGAACAGATTGATATACACTATCGTTGCCTACCGCTTGCGTTGATTATATCGGCAAACATTAATAAAACCCCTCAACTATAGCTTTGTTCCAACACAAAATCACAAACAAGCCAGAGCCAATCAAATGTTGTACCTATAATCAATTGGAAACATGTTTGTGATTTCTCTCACCCAATGAAATTGCTTCTTACTAGTTCCTGATTTATGTCGAAATAATCCTTGTATCATTCTTTTAAGCTACTTTATACCTAGTTGGACTTACAGCGCAATTTTAAAGACTCGCGTCTGCGTTATTTACAAATCTTATCTATCCGATATTGCAGATTCTTTTACAGTTAGACATAAACATAACATACAAGCAAATATATTAAAGAAATAATTGTTGTTATTAAAATTCGAAAATCATACCCATATCTCCTTATCAATCGCTTCCCATTCTTTATTCAACTCCCAATTCAAAACTAGCTTATCTTTAATACAAAACATTTTTTAAAAAAAAAAAACTTAACAACTCCTAAAATGGCGCTACTACCGATAAAGTAAACAAACATAATTCCCTACACAAATAAAAACAAAAGACTGTAAGACGACAAATACAAATGCGTGTAGTTTTTGTTTTTATTTAGTTTTCCCTCTTAATAAGTAAAAAATAACAATGATAATAAAACTATCTTTTACAACTAAGTACCTACATTTTTATTAACAAATAAATAAATATTTGCAAAGCAAGAGTGTTAATATTTCAATTGGGAGAAACGCACAAGGTTTTCGGAAAATATTGTATCTAGGCTCTACAGGTAGTAAACATTGAGGGTCAAATGGCGGGACAAGGATTATTGCCTCGACACATGAAAATCATCCAGGACCGGTTTATCAAGCGTAAGTTGGGTTGATGATGTGCGAAAGAATATCGAAAACCGATCGCCAAAAGTAAACACGTTCAAATTACATGGGAACTTTAATGTAACTATACTGAAATCGGTCTATGGTATCCCAATGAATAAGCGCAATGGGAGACAAAACGCTCCGCAAACATTTATTACTCTAACTCAACGAACGGTTTGGCTTATCATTTCCTGTACAGTGATATAAGCAAATATATAACTTACCTTTGTCTGATTACCGCTTGCTCTTTGTCTGTACAAAATGTGGAACCCTAAATTGCAGCTTGGTCACTGAAGAATTCAATTACATGTTAAAAGTGTTAAAACATTCAAGCAAGTGGTTGTTCTAGAAGCCAAGCAACGACGCATCGATTGAAAACGAGAAAACATGGATGATGAGGAGAACGGAGAAGCAACAGACTGGAAAAGGATTGAGTAATACTGAAGAGAGATCGACAAACAATACATTGCGCACGCATTTGACGGTGTTCGCAGAACCTTCAAATCGATTTTATAAACGTGATAAATGTACAGAAGAATATTTACGAAATATGATATTGAGACGCGATAGGGACCATGTATTTTAAATTATCCGTTATAATTTTATTTATTTGCAATTTCCAGGCCATGACCGGACAACAGAAGGTGGTTTACACATTTACAGAATTTCCATACAAAGAAAGCAGCAAAAATGTTAGTATTTGTAAATAAATATGAGTGTGTTATATCACAATGTCTATATTATCCCAAGTCGTTATAATCTTTACTACAGGAGGCGATGTTTAGAGAATACGAATCGGCCTGTGAAACTGGTTGTTCCGGTAAGAGAGGTATATCAAAAGTGTTATGTATAAGGCAATGTGTGTCCCCATCCTGTTATAGAGATCTTTATCAACACGATCAGGTATATTTTAGTTTAAACCATTCCAAGTTTAACATTTTAAACTATTCCCTTCTTTGTTGCCTACATATTTTGGACGTAAACAGGTGAGTGTATTTTTTTTAACGGGTACTACAGTTAAATATTAAAATATGCATGTCCGGACAATTGAATATTAAATTAATTACTTACTTAAATCTATTTGTACTGAATTCAGTAGTATTGCATACCAATGAGATCAACATGTTTATGTTATCGATAGAGGTTATGTCATGATTAATTATTATTATGGATGTATAACAAATACCCAGTTTATCTTTGCTAGAGGATGGTATTAATGAATATCCTACCATGTTATTTTTGTACAGTGTATAAAGTAAACTTAAACTGCTTATTGTTTGATACCAAGTTGTATAATGGATGCATTTATTATATTTTAGGGAATTTTATGTTTTTAATTTCTTACCACCACTTCAATTCAACACAATTATGAAATTTAGGGGATTTAAGTATAGGAGACAATTATTATCGTCATAAACAACTTTTACAAAATATGTAGGTATTTAAAATTACAGGTTATTGATCATGTTAGCAAGGTTATAGTTTCATAGGGCGATTTCAAAAATTAAACCCGGGCATTGGTATTACAACATGGTTAGCACAAATGCGTTCGTTAATTCAGTCGGGTAAAAAATCCCGTATTCGTAAAATCAAAAAAGTAACTGGGTTCAACAACCCGCTTCGGTTTTCATAACCCTGGTAAGTGAATAGGGTATTAGCACAGTATAAACATACTGTGGTACTAGTGTAGGTTGTTTTACTCCCTTTTCAGGCATAAGCTTACAAAGCGTTAGTGTCAATATACAAAACTAATATTTTTTTTCTTATACGAAGCAAATTAAAATAATGAGGTGTGGCCACCACACGACTTTCTTATACGTATGAGAGTTTCAAATTATAGAATTTTAAGAATTTTTTTATGTAAAAATTATTCAAGATCCTATTCTAAATACTTCTATTCTTTTAATAAATCTCTATACCGTATGTGTCAATTTTCATTAGGTATAGGGATTGAATGTTTACGTGCGATTTATACGTATACAAGTAATGCGTGGCAACATGGCACCCCTACTGTTCGTCACCAATCCCGGCAACAATCGACATCACAACGATTTTCTCCGATCTTCCCACTTCTCTCCACCAGATTTTACATTCAATGTTTAGCTGCGAACACGTTGCGATCTAGTCTGCAATAAAAGCCGTCTTATTACTGGAACGAGAAACATCAAATGGCCGCCGCGATCTCCTGATCTAGTAGTTTATTATTATTTTCAGAATCCTTTTTTATTTACCTTATTTTTAATTTTATTAGAATTACGCTTTCGTTTGTGTCATGCAGCGTGAACGCAGCTTAATAATTCTCTGCATTTACTGAAAGGTAAAAGAAAAACAAATCCTTGCAACTCGTAAATATTATTTCTGAACGCATTACAAACACCCAAGCCGGTGGTCGAATAGTTACTGCTACCACGCTAACTTGTATTTACGTGCATGCATCGGTCGTGCTGGCATTGGAAAGGAAAGAAGGGGTAGGTACTATGTTGCCACGTACTGTACCTATGGATTAATCGCCTATGGCTAATGAAAATTGACACATGCTGTAGAATGCATACATTGCGAGATATTCGAAAGAAAGTACTACTCGCTAAGAGTGTTCATTTAAACAAAAAAATCCAACTCTAAACATTTTTGTACTCTTGATAAATATATATAGAATGCTCAATTTACGACATTTAGCAAATCGCTATTCGATAAGAGTAAAAGTGTTAGTTCCGGTCGGAATTTTGAATTTTTGTTTATATAAAAGGTATTGAAAATTAAGTTCTAAAAACTTTTATACTCTTAACGTACCTGTCTAAAAAGCATGACTTGCAAAAAACTGATTTTTGATAAGAGTAAGACACCTACTTCCGGTAGGAATTTCGAAAAACTTTTTCAATAAAATTCATCTCAATTTTAATTTTAAGTACATATGAATTCTTTATAAACTTGTTTAAACTTAGTAGTTAACGAAATATTGGCAAAATTCGATTTTTTTCACTGAAGTAAACTACTACTTCTGGTTCGCCGATTTTACTGAAAATCTAATCAGATCTCAAGAGGGAGATTATACTAGTAAATGCAAAATTTGGAATTGATAGCTATAGCGGTTTCACCGCAATCGTGGTCACACACTGACACAGAGAGAGAGACATTTTTTTTAGAACCACTTTTTCGGTATCAGGGGCTTCAAAACGTGGACATCTGCAAAAATCTCATGGTCGAAGATTTTCATTATCGCAATACTTCCTTATACTACGTATGTGAAAATAAAAGCAAAACCCGGATAAATTGTATTGTCCCACAACTGCTCTACTTTTCCATGAAAACTTTTCCTTTTCCTCATTGCATTGAGTTGCATATACAGTATAGTATCATCATCGTCGGATTCAAGTACAATCTATTTGTTCGTTTGTTTTGCCGGTATAGGCTATTAACTATGAACATATAGGTATAGGTTTACGTTACGTTACTATGCGTAACTGCAAGTCGCGTTCGGAAACGGAGATTATACTAGCAAATTTTGCATTTGCTAGTATAATCTCCCTCTTGCGAACTGATTAGATTTTCAGTAAAATCGGCAGACCGGAAGTAGTAGTTTACTTCAGTGAAAAAATCGAATTTTGCCAATATTTCGTCAACTACAAAGTTTAAACAAATTTATAAAGAATTCATATGTACTTAAAATTAAAATTGAGAACAACCTTACTGAAAAAGTTTTTCGAAATCCCAACCGGAAGTAGGTCTTTTACTCTTATCGAAAATCAGTTTTTTGCAATTATTTTGCAAGCCATGCTTTTTCAACAGGTACGTTACGAGTATAAAAGTATTTAGAACTTAATTTTCAATATCTTTTGTGTAAAAAAAAATTCAAAATTCGTACCGGAACTAACACTTTTACTCTTAGCGAATAGCAATTTTTTGCAAATATTTCGTAAATTATGCATTCTATATATATTTATCAAGAGTACAATAGTATTTTGAGTTGGATTTGGAATATTTTTTGTATAAATAAAATTTCAGAATTCGGACCGGAAGTAACACTTTTACTCTTATCTCACAAAGTATGCATTCTTTAGTGATTTAGTAAGAAAATAGATATCATTTGGTATAAAAAATTAATAACTCAAAAACTGTTGGCTCAATTTTAGAAAACGAAAAACAGTTGAATAGCAAATTTAAAACAGTACTAGAAAGTCCAAAATATATAGTCATTTAAAAAAAAATCATGAATTTCCGGTGAAACCGTCAGAGTTTATATATTTTTAAAATATGCACCAAGCTTAGCTACCATCAATCTTCCACTAATTGTTTTTTCTGTTATTTAAAACACAAAAGAGCAATCAAAGAAGCGGCTTCTAATGATTCACCCTGTATAGAAGTATAAGACATAAAATGCCTATATGACAGTAAACTTGGCAGCTCTCGAGTACAATTAATATTAATCACCGCTAACAGCAATATTAATTTAATGGAAAATTTTAATAGCTATATAACAAGGAGAGATGCCGACCTTTTCGGTGTTGTAATGTTTCTCGGGTAGCTCATTCATATGTTCATGTATTAACACGCCTGTAATTTGTCAAATACGAGATTTGGCACTAGCGCCGGAAAAAGATATATATTTATAAATGCTGCCAATGTTTTGGTAAATTACGTGTACAATTTTCATGCTCGATTTAGTAGGTGCAGTTTCAGCCAATTTTGTTTTCAATCAGGGTTATTTTCTTCGTATGAAGTGAGCAGAGAATGTAGGAAGTCATAGATTTTTTTGTTGTATCATCAGGAAACAATTCTCCTGTCGCACCAAAGTTGGTCAAAATTATTTCAAGGATTTTTTAAAATTAAAAAAATATAAAATGTTGACCAAATCTAAGTGTAATAATATACAAAGTAACAGTATTTTTAAAAGCCACAAAAAAAACACTTTTAAATTATAAAAAGGCAACTTCGTATGTTTTTCCTCTTTTTTTTTTTTAAATTCATATATATAATTGAAAAGGATTTTCGTATATGTTTATAATTTTAATTTTTCACAAATATTTTAATTCAAAAATTATTTTACCTGCATTTCACTTGCTTCCAAATTTCCGTTTACCTCCGGATCAACACATAATAAAATTGTCCATTTGATAATAATTTATAACTAAGAAAACTTAAAATAATGTCGATTTCAGAGTATGTAGTATTATGTAATGTTAATATTTTAATTACAAGAAAAATCAGATCTCATGATGTTTGTTTATTAATAATTAATCTTTCCAAGATTGAAAATTATTAGGTTTCTTTAAAATCCTAGTGCTGATTTTCACTCCTATAATTGGCGCAGACTTTGGCTAAAAATGTGAAACAAAATGCAAAAGGAAAAATCTCACCACAAAAATTAAAAAGATATAAAAAATCTATATACGTATTTCGGCAACTAAGTTGGCATCTTCAGTAGAAACCTGTAGAAACACAGAAAATAGTGTTAAACGTAGTGTTTTTGGCTAAGGTGTAACTTTAGAAGATATGTTTTTTACCAAATCACCAGTATTATCCAACTGGTGAATTTTAATTTTTGTGGTAAGGGATTTTTCCTTTTGCACTTTGCTTCTGATTTTCACTAGTTTTGAGTGTAAATTGCAAAGTTTATGGTTAAATCGCTTTGGTAACTGACGTGCTCCAATAAATGGCGTCGAGTTTGAGATGCTGGAAAATTTTCCCAGTCATGTAACATAACCTAAAAGCTATTTCAAATAGCCATAAATCATAATATTCGTACACCTTCTAATACCGCTTTTGACTGGCATGCACCGATTGGAGTGAGTGCGGATTTTATGTTCGGCTGGGCTTGTTGTTTTACACTTTTAAAGTTTCGTGTTTTCGTCTGGACAAGAAAACTGAAAAGGTTCGCACTACACAGAGTGTGGATTTTTTGCCACCGGGTGTAGGCAGTGGTGCCAGGAGTAGAGAGTTGGAAATCCCCAGAAGCCCTTCTAAAAATTCCCTAGATTTCCCTAGACATTTTCTTTCGGATAATTTCCTCGATTTCTTTATTTTTTCACTACTTTGATTAATAATAATACAAAATACTTATAACTTTATTGACTTCTAATAACAAATTTAATTATAAATAAAAATAAAACTACTTATATAAATTTTTATGCGACATTGAAAGATTGACAACAATTATCTTTATTGCTAGAAAATCTAATCACAGAAACTGCATTTAGAGCCTCGCCACTTATTGTATTTCTCTTTTTGGTTTTAACGTCTGTGACTACTGAGAATACTCTTTCAGTTTATGCGTTGCTGTGCGGCAAACGCATGTACAATTTGGCCAATTTTACAACATTAATGAATTCATATTCATCTTGGAAATTTTTGCACGTGTCTAAAATATGCCAACATTCCTCAACTGAATATTCCAAAAAAGTCGTTTTCTGATCATCGTACTCGGTAAAATAAACAGCAATTTTCTTCCATTCAAAATTGATCTTATTCCATCAACAGATGCAAACTTACTCCAAACTATTTAAGCGACTTTAAATTATCAGGTTCATGTGTACTCAGCGCAAGGTTTTAAAAAAAATAGGCAATCAAAAAAAGGATCTGTCAGTGACAAACGTGACTGTAAATCGGTGATGCTATCATCAGAAATTCTAATCAAGATTTTCGAATGGAAATTTGGATATCTTCAGGCAAATTTGTAAGTACAGAATTACATTCGTGTCCCAAATCTACCGATTTTAAGTCAATAAAATTTGTAGGATCTTTACAGTTAATATTCAAGTCATTAGTATGTTCCGGTTTAATAAAATGTGCAATTATGTTTCTAAAAATTTTTCTTGACTCAGATGACAAATTGTGAATTTACAACTTCTTTGCTTGAAATAAGGCATTAAATGTATTGAAATAATTTAAAATAAGTTTAGAAATAGTAGTATGGCTTTTGTACAAGTGTTGCTCAAAAATGAATTGTGCTATTTTGCTCTTGTCTTCTACAGTAGTCAGTCTAAAATAAGGTATTAAAACTTCCCAGTTGTCAAGAACCCTTTTAATAGCATGTTGCATGCTTAGCCATCTTGTGGCAGATAATTTCAAAATTTTTTTCTGAGCAGCATTAAAAAAATCTTGCATTTCTGCAAGCTCGGCCGTTCTTTTCTCAGATATTGAGAAGTAACTAGCTACGCTACGAACAAATTCTTCAGGAGTACGTGGCAGTTTGGAACATGCATTATTTGCTATTAATACTGAAGAATGACAAACACAAAGGACAACAATTAATGCTTCAGTTTCCGATTTTAAGCGCGTCATGAAAGAATTAGTTTTCCCTAACCTTACGCTAGCATTATCAGATGCAAAACCTATAATATTTTTTATAGGAATATTTTTGACCTCTAAACAGTTTTTAAAAGCAGTAAATAAATTTTCTGCAATACAGTTTCTTGCATCAACAATAATTAATTCTAATATTTTGTCAGATATTTTACCATCAACATCTACATATTTAAAAACACACAACAATTTATTTAGTGATATGTCGGTACTCTCATCAATTAAAACACTAAAATGTTTCTGTTTCAGCAGATCAGAAAGTTCACGAATTTCTTTTTCGGCAATAACATTTTTTATAATATTTACAGTTTCTGTTCGCCCTAATTGAATATCTTTTAAAATGTTAGAATCGGGAAAGGTCACTTTTAAAAGTTGCAATCAAGTCGATAGTCTCTCGCTTCTACGAAAAAAACACGAGGAGGAGGGACGAGGTGCCTTATTGTGAAAATATTCCCGTGAATACCCTATACTCGTATTTCAATTTGAAAAAATTACCCGCTTCGTACGTACTTATTTAGTTAGTTACCTACCTTGAGTTTTATACTTCATACAAATCTAACACTATGATACACTAGATGGCACTGAGCAAAACAGAAGAAAAGTATAAAAAATCGAAAAATTTAGACAAAATAAAACTTGATTTTTTTTATTTCCTTCAAAGTTCGTCCAAAATTCCCTAAATTTTGAGTAAAATTCCCTTTTTCCCTATTTGATCAAGAAATCCCTAGATCTAGGGAAAAATTCCCTAACTTGGCACCACTGGGTGTAGGTGGCGGTGTCGTTTGAGTTTACTACAAATATGGCGGCGTTTGGAGGTTTTGATACAACACTACTTATTTGTGAAGAATTTCTATTTACATCCAGTAGTGATTATTAGTGATATTGACGAAGAAGCAAAATTAAAAAGATTGGGTGAAATAAAAAGAAATTCTTCTTCTGAAAGAGTAGATATTTAAAATAAAAGTGTAATAAACATATTTCACAAATATATATAATTAATAAAGTTCCTTATTTGTATAAGAATATTCCACTTATACAAATTTAAAAAAGAAATATAATTTCTTATTTTACTGCCTATACAATTTTTTAAACATAATATAACTACATTTTTATTTTAACTAATGTATAAACTTAAAGAAACATTAATATCAATGAAAAAAAAATTTAGAAAGGTCAAGCCTTCTGTATACAGGGTGTACCACTTATACTCCGAGGGCAAATATCTCGGAAACGGATATTTGAATTTTGTAAAAGCAGTTACTAAAGAATGTGATTGACTCTAGTTTGCTCTCACAATTGTGTTTTATTATGTGAATATATAGATGGCGTTGCGATGAAAAGAATTTTTTTGATCGCCATAATCTTCATTTGCTTTTTTTTTTTTTTTTTTTTTTTTTGGTAGGGGGAAAATTCTTTATGGACATCAAGTGCTAGGTCTATTGCTACTTGATAGTGTGGGACTCCCAGTCGACGTGTGCAGTAACTGGTATACCCACTAAAAACCACCCTGTGGCGTTTCTCCTTAGACATCCATGGAACCGTCTTCTTAGACTTCAACATCATGAATGCCCTGAGTTAGCTATCTGCTCCTCACTCCCTTTAGCTTCTAAACTGATCTCATTTTTTCCTCCTCTTCCTTAGTTTTTATAATTGTCTTAATCATCCTATGCAAAATGCCCCAGAACTGGGGCATTTGCTTTTTATTTGAAAGAGTATTAAAATTAATGTGAATTTTATTATTTGTGTTAGTTTCCAAAATTTAACGCTTTCATAGATATTCGTCTTTAAAAGAAAGTAAGAGTAATTTCAATTTTTGTCTTTATTTCGTTTAAATATTTAAACGGATGAAATATAACTAGCAAAGATGTTCAAAATAGTTGCCTTCTTGATTGCTACATAACGTATATCGCCTTATTAGTTCTCTTCCGCAAACATTTAACAATGTATTTCTATTAAATTTTTGAACACTTGCATAATTTTATTATAAAGGTATTATATCGGTTATGGGTTCTTTGTAAACTTCAGCTTTCAAGTAACTCCGCAAGAAAGAATCTAACAAACTTTCGTGCTGTCATTGGTCGAAATGTCGTGCTCGTACTTGGTTCGTGTGATTTCGTGCAGAATTTAACGAAATCACACGAACCAAGTTCGAGCACGACAATTCGACCAATGACAGCACGAGGTCGGAAAACCTTAAGGACTATAATCGCTTGGCAGTGTATCAATTCCCCTTACCCCACCTGCAGTTGTTGCGACCACTTACCTCGCCTACAAACTGCACTCATGCTTCCTCTATTATATTACAATCTCTTTGTTTTATATCTATTTTCACACTATGGGTGTCCTCATTTCGTGAAATTTAGCTTGAATATCATTTGCAACTAGGATCCACAAATCTTTTCTCGTTGAAATCGTTTCATTGGACCTACGACTTTTAAATATTTTTCATATTTTAATAATAAGTACTTCCATCATCCCACTGTATACCTGTTAATGATTTATAGGATTTTAAATTCATATTCTTACAATACTTACACTCTTTTTCCTTATTTTCTAACCCATTACTTTTCACTTTGTTTCGTGTTGCAGCTCCCTTCATGTTCTTTATTCACGTATTCATATATTCTGTGGATTGAATTACTCATGTATTCACAACAGCCGCATTTATAAACTGCATGTTTGTTATAATCCATATTTTCTTATTTATGCTACAGTCTGTGTTTATGCTTTATTATTTACAAACAATTAAGATTATTATGGTTGAGTCGCTCTCGCAACCGACATGCGCCACTAAATTAAAATGGCGTCAAATTTGAGAAGTCGCAAAATTTTACCTGTCAAGTAATATAACCTACAAAAGCCATTTCAGGACGTCATAAATAATAATATTCATACACATTTTGACATTTGTTATAATTGTCATTCAAACATTATAAATCTGTCAACAGTGCTTGCATACTAAACAGCATAGCCAAGTATTAAATAAAATTAGTGTTGAAAAGTAATATTTAATACCTTTATTTATAATATTTAATTTGCAACCGGCTTTCATGTAATAGTATTTGACCAGCGGAAGGTATACTTATATCCTGAAACATTAATTAATTAGTTCAATTTTATTGTTGTGAAATTGTTCCGGTCGATGGTAATTTGTAGTGGCATTGAATCGTCGCCTTTAGTTCGTACTTGGGCCGTGTCCATTGGTTGCCAAGGGGATTCAAACTGATTCAACTATGTATATGTATTTATAAGTGTGATTTTTATGTTGCAGCTGGAAGATGGTGAGGTTGACGTAAGACTAAACAGCTTCAAGGGATGTTTTATTCAACGATACAACAGATCTCGTCCTTAATCTCTAACACCGATAACAATACTGTACAACAACATACATAGAAAGTAATGTGGAACACTATATCTTTTGTTTCTGTACAATAGGCTTTCTAGATATATAATAACAGTTCATGCTATAGACAGTATGATTCGTTTCCTGTTCAATTTTTATATATATGTATATATAGAATAACACATTTGGTAATTATAAACATTTGTATATATTGGTACATGTATATGCAAGAAGATAATAAAATAAAACAGTGACGAGTTAATTCGTAGTTTGTATTCATTCGGAAGTAGATAGGAAACCAACGTTTTATACAGTATTAATAAGTTAGCATTATTATCATTCACATTCACATATCTCGTTAGTGTATTTATCGTTTGAAGGTATCCATTTGTAAAGGAATGTTAGTTGTATAAAAAGAAAAACATTGGCAAATATATACGAGGGTAGCACCGTTTGTGTGTGAAAGAGTATGCGCTGAAACAAATATTTCTTACCGCTTCAAGTCTCGTAACTCTTAAATTTCTTTTAATTAACTGTGGTATTTATATTATAATTATATACAACTACTTTTTAAAACTTTTCGTGACGTTACATAAAAACAAGCTGAAGCTTTAAAGCAATGCGGAATATAGGGAGCGATAAAATGACAGCTGACAACTAAGTAATATTTGATTGGTGTCATATTTATTGCTGGCATCCATATCGCAATGTAAGTATTCTCCAATGACGCCACTTCCTCTGATTCGTCATATTTACAGCAAGTAGATAATCATACCCTAAATAGTAAACTATAGGTACTATCGCGGCATTTGAAATCCGGACGATTATATATTTATTTTCACTATAATTAATCATTGTAATTCGGTTTTTGTATAATTGATTGTCGTGTAGATGACAGCATAGTGACATTTGGACAGAAGTAAATATTCATACCTACCGTTAAAAGCTATAATCATATCAAACAAATTAAGAGTCCAATTTTCTCAACTTAATTATATTAAAAATACATATTAAGAGACAAAATAAATTACAAAACGTAACAAATTCTTCGGTGTACTATAGCGGCATTTGAAATCCGGACGATTATATATTTAGTTTCACTATAATTAAATATTGCAATTCGGTTTTTCTAAAATTGAGTTGTTGTGTACCGTGCCTTCAAATACTTTACTCATTAGAGTAGGCTGTTTTTTAAGTAATCAATGTTGGTGTACATTTTTCAAAACTTCAATACATAATACTTAAGGGTCCTATATAGTGAATCTGTCAACAATGGAAAAATAGCAGATTTTAGATGCAAGAAAGATGAATAAATGAAGAATTTAGTAATCTACCCCGCTGAAAAATCAAATTTAGAAAAAAATTATCGGATTAAAGAAAATTAATTAATATGTCAAAATATTAAAAACAAGTTTTCTCAAAAAGCCTTCGGAGATTTGTTTGCTTGGGTTCACGTTATAAATTGGATAAAAAGCTACCCCGCTCTGCACTTATTTTTCGTTCAACTATTCTTTACTGTGTTTTAAATCAATATAAAATTAATTAAAATTAGGCAACCCACATTACAATGAATTGTTATTCTAGTAAAAATCTTACCCCGCGGTTACAAATGTGTAAATATTTGGTCATAAATCAATTTTTATTCGCTTAGTTATTGAGTTATTTCAAATATTTATTATATATTCCCTATGTATAATAAGTAGTCGGACATCCTTGGCTTATTAAATTATGTGCTATGCAACCAATATTACATTTCCGATCCACTATAAGGAGCCTTAAATTCAAATTATAGACGCTTGTCATGGCTTTCATTCAGCAGACGGATCGAGAACCGTTCCTACTCCAACTGTTGACTTCACAACAGTTGAGTTTTTGCTGGTCAGGACCATTCACCTTCCATTTGGTACTTTTCACTGATGCCATATTTTAGAATTATAGAGATCGTAAAAGGTTGACAGTACCGCTTCATAGTCATGGTGTATTTGCCGCATATGTCATATTCTGAAATGTATTTCGTCCGCGCGCCATCTATTATTTTACGTATGAACTATTTTCAAGAATTTTTGTCAAGTTTACTTGTTTTAATAACTCAAGAAATACATTCAATAATTGATAATATCTTAGATTCTTCATCTTGTAGACACACATTTATACGTCTTTAGATAAATGAAAACATTTTGAATCATTTCTTCGGTTACAGATACAAAAATAAGCCTCAACAATAAACTTATCTTGTTCTTCCGTAAATGGCATTGTCGATTTCAATGCAAATTTAAATTTAAGCAAAAATGATTATATTCGTATAAACACAAAAAAAAATAACTTACAGTCACAACGAAATGTGCCTTTTGTTGCTTTGAGAAAGACTGCTTCTAATGTTCAATTAAACGCAGTAAACCAATGGAAAAAGAAACGATAAAAAGCTTATATGACTGACAATTATGTATGAATGACAGAATATTGGATTGACAGCCACTTTAGCGAAGTGAATGACAGAATATTGGATTGACAGCCACTTTAGCGAAGTTATGTACAAACTAAATATTCATACTACAACAATGAACGTGTGGCAAACTCGTGCTAAAGTTGATATATCGATAAAGCGGTCAACCATTTACGATCTCTTTGTACATATTACCGAATAAATAATAATAAATTGTTTTTCTGCATTAAGTTTCAGCGTAGTTTTTAGTGTAAGGGCCAAACTATCAAAATTATGCGTGTGTGCCTGATTACGTGCACTGTCACCAACCATTAAAAAAAAGCATGGCCATTTCTAATGAGGATAGTATTTAAAGGCACGGTATATGACAGCATATTTATTTATTTTATTTGGACATAAGCAAATAGAGGTTAGTACATACGTAGTGTTAAAAAGCCATCTTCAAATCAAACAAATTAAATATCCGATTTTCAAAACAACGTACATATATTAATACTGTTTAATGTTACTTTATGTAATTAAATAAGAAAAACACTTGTTTTCATAAAAAATATTATCTTTTTATAAGGCTTGATTATTTAAATAATTATTTGCTACAAATTTACTTCTCACAATAGATTTTTTTGTCGTTTGTACAGAATAGCAATAGTTGTGTATTACTTCTTGGAACATTAATATTTCTTCACAAATACGACTAATTTTACTAACTTCATCAATCTTTTATAATAAAAAAATATTTCACGGGGCAGAAACTTTGCAAGGCGAAAGCTAAAATTACATTTTAAACAAAAATATTATCATATTTCCCTAGAAAATTGATGAAAAATTAGAGCAGGTTATAATTCGACAATTCATTCATGAATTTATTTGACCGTGTAAACACTGCATAATGTAAAGAAGCCGTTGAAACCATATAAAACAAGGTTATGGGTTTAAGTGGATAGATATATTTCATTTAAATTTGCGTCTTCTGAACCTGTGCAAAGTAAATCTGACATTTAAGGTCCACCTAAAGTTAAGACACGCTAAGTGTAAGCGGTACAAACCGGCATTAGAGTATGTACCATAAACGCCGCAGTATTTGAAAGCAATCACTTTGTTTACAAATATCAGGTACCAAGCACAAACTAAACAACCCAGACCGGCAACTTAATCCTAGATTTTATCCAGAGTACCCATCCTTGTTTAGCAGACGTAAATTTCAATACTCTACCATCTTTGTCAGATTCACTGAACTTGGAGATGAGGTGGCGCTAGGGTCATCGAAATGTTTGTTATGCTGGGGTTATATGTCATTCAAAACTACATTTCAAATTTGACACGTTTGACATATTTTTGCAATCCCTTGTCGTACATCGTATAAATTAAAAGTTGATACAAATATGGTGTCCAAGTGTTTAGTGTGCGGGTTTGGACAGGATGAAGTTAACAAAATGCTCTGGTTTCCTGCAAATCTCGACAAGTGAGTATAAATATTGTACAATTGTGCTTTAAATATGTATATTACAAAATTTCTTAGTCATCATATTAGTCCTTTTTGCATATTATTTTTTTTAAAATTCAGGCAAGGATATGGGAAAAGGCAATGCGATGGTTTTTACAGGAGAAAACCTCGAGAATTATAGGATTTGTGGAAGCAACCATTGGCGTTCTACTAAGAAATGTATAAATTTCTTATAAACATTTTTGACATGCTCTTTGCCTCGCTGGTTTGAAGCCTTTTGATTTGTGTATTAGTATTATTATTACTATTTTGTTGTTGATTTTATTTTTGGCAATCTGTATAATATCAATTTTATATTTTGGTACATATTCGTTTTGTTTTTATTTTTCATATTACACAAGATTTGTATTATTATTGTCTTCTCATTACTGATTGTGTAATTTAATATTATTATGTTTTATTGTATAATGTATATACATCAATAAAAACTATTATTATTATATCCCTATGTTTTCCTTGACAGTTTTCACTTATTAGATTATTATATTTCTCTTAATCTTATATAGAGTAGTAGTTTATTGTGTCTAATAGGTCACCGTAAGAGGGATGTTATAATACATGTAAGTAAAAGATTAATATTTATATTTCGTATCACATATTTAATATGTAACACCACAAAATTACACACAAGATGCTCAAACTATGGCTATAATTGTTACAGTATGTAATATTTATTACCATAGTTTTAGTAACTTTTGTGTTTATTTCTGTTACATAAATAACGTATTTAATAAGCGTATTCTAAAAACAAGCTCACTTCAAATTTCGCGTACTTCTTTCTTTCTTCGTACCAAGTTCACTGATGTGTGACAAGGATAGAAGATCTTGGATATTTTTTTTTCAAGTAGTTGCCGGTCTGGGTTGTTTAGTCTGTGTACCAAGGTTATTCACTATAAATTACTCAGCGTTTATTATCGTTATTATTGCATATACAAAAAAATGTTTCAAATAAAAGTTGTATGGCTGAGACTAAATTTTGTTTGTATGCTGTCAAAAACACAGTGGCGTGCAGACACAACGGGAATACCCAGTATATTACTAAATTCTTTTTACTCAGATTTCAAAAATATACTACCGATATCTTAAACCGTTTTCGAGTTATTGAATGTCGAATATCGTAGTTACTGTACTATGGAAAAGTTAACATTATTAAAGTGAGCTATGAAAATGACAATTATTGTGTTTGATAAATGACATTTCCATTTTGACTATTTTATTGAGGAAATGTCATTTATCAAACGCAATAATTGTCATTAACGATGATAAAGGCTGGGTAATTTATAATGAATAACCTTGTACATTAAGCGGGCGGTATCGTTTTTTATTTTCATGTCTAATTGGGAATATAAATACGCCAGCTCTACAAAATAAATTGTTTTCCTCATAATTTGAGAAACATGAAATAATTGTTTCCAACGCTAACTAAATCACTATTATTTTATTTGTGCACCCTTCCGTTATTACACATTCAACATACTCCAACCAGACGTTGCCAAATTTATTTTTGTCTTTTGTTTTGTTTCGTCCAAAGAATGGTACAAATATACCGGATTTCCCAGAGCAGCGGTAAAGTCCGTTACTGGTATCTAATAATGTAGGTAGCGAAAAATGTTTTAATAGAAAAATTTTATGTATAAAATGAGACCTGCAATTAAAAATATTTTCTTTTATACAGAGTGTTCGAAAACGAAGAACATAAACTTATGCTTTTTACTTTCTTATACGTTGTATAAGGAAGTATTGTGATGATGAAAATTTTCGACCTCGAGATTTTTGCAGATGTCCACGTTTTGAAGTCCCCTGATATCGAAAAAGTGGTTTTTAAAAATTGTCTGTGTGTCTGTCTCTGTGTGTGTGACCACGATAGCGGCCAAACCGCTGTAGATATCAATTCCAAATTTTGTATTTACATGTATAATCTCCCTCTTGAGATCTGATTAGTTTTTCAGTAAAATCGGTAGACCGGAAGTAGCAGTTTACTTCAGCGAAAAAATCGAATTTTGCGAATATTTTGTCAACTACTAAGTTTAAACAAATTTATAAAGAATTCATATATACTTAAAATTAAAATTGAGAATAATTTTATTTAAAAAGTTTTTCGAAATTCCTACCGGAAGTAGGTCTTTTACTCTTATCGAAAATCAGTTTTTTGCGAATATTTCGCAAGTCATGCTTTTTAGACAAGTACGTTACGAGTATAAAAGTATTTAAAACATAATTTTCAATATCTTTTGTATAAAAAAAATTTCAAAATTCAGACCGGAAGTACCACTTTTACTCTTATCGAATAGCGATTTTTTGCAAATATGTCGTAAGTTATGCATTCTACAGTATGTCCACGGATAGACATCCCAATAGGACAAATGGACCAAAAATTTCGTTTTTCGACAAAAAGTCATTCTTGATAAAAAGTTCTGCATCTCGAAAAAATGTAGTCTACGAGGAGAATTTTTGTTTTTTTTATACAGGGTACCCATAAAATATAAAAACATGAAATACCATCAAGAATAAACTACCTTTATTTATCGGTTTAAAGTAAAATGGCTAATAAGAAAAAGGTTTTAAATCCTATTCAGTGCTTACATAAGAAACGTATTAAACAAAAAGATTGCACAACAAAAAGAACTACATTGCACAACACAAAGAACAATTATTTATTCAAATACGCCTCCCCCGTGTTCGACGTATTTTTCAAATTGCCGTCTAATGTGATCATAACTTTTTCTTACCTCCTCGAGGGAAATCATTTGTATTGACTGTAAAATCCTCTGTTTCAAAATATCAACATTATTTTCAATGGGTTGTTGAAAAGTTAATTGCTTTAAACGGCCCCAAAGGTACGCGTCTGAAATCGTGAGGTCAGGACTCCTCGCAGGCCACATAACTGGACCGTACCGGCCAATCCATCGATCTCAAAATTTCATGTTAAGCCACTCTGTAACTTCGCGTGCACAATGCGCTGGGCACCCGTCTTGCTGATAGTACATTTGTCCCCTGTACTGTAATGGCAGCTCATCTAACTTATCCGAAAAAAAGGTTTGTAGCATTTCCATGTATGAATTCCTGTTGCACGTGTTCTCAAAGAAAAAGGTCCTATTATTCCAAAATACGATATTCCACACCATACATTAACTTTTTTAAAATATTGGCGATGGGCAGGAATTCTAAATTTGGGATTTTCTGTGCTCCAGTATCGTACGTGCTGGGAAGCCATTGTACCATTTGTTGAAAAAGTCGATTCATCAGAGAATAAAATAAGTTTGTGAAATTGGTTATTTTCATTTAAAATTTTGTCCCCTATCCATAAACAAAAATCCAGTCGTTTCGCATGGTCTCCATCTTCTAAAGCTTGATTAAAATGCGGTTTGAATGGGTAAAGCTTATTTTGTTTTAAAATTTTTTGAATTTGACTTTTTTGGACGATCTGCAAATTTCGGGCTCGTTTCCTTAGTGAGAGAAGTGGGTTCTCCGCAACAGATTGTAAGACAACAACGGTAGCTGCATCATCCTCATCAAACAGTTTCTTCTTCCTTTTTAAGTTTTCCACCGACCCCGTGTGTTTGAATTTCTTGATTAATTGCCGAATTGCATACGTCGAAACATAAACTCCAGGAAACTTTTCGATAAATCGTTCTTGTACATAATTGTAAGAGTTTCCACCGGTACCATAACACTGCACCAAAAATATTTTTTGTTCAACAGACAGCATATTTATTTTAATATTTTTAAACGAGATTTATGACAACTTCGTGACATTAAAATAATATCATGACGTTTTGACAGGTTATTTGTGATAAAGGATACCTGCATTAGGTGGGATAGGTGGAAAAGGTAAAACTAGAGACTGTTTAGTAAAAATGCAGCTTGGGCTCTTTATGTAAGCACTGAATAGGATTTAAAACCTTAAGAAAAAGTTATGATCACATTAGACGGCAATTTGAAAAATGCATCGAATACGGGGGAGGCGTATTTGAATAAATAATTGTTCTTTGTGTTGTGCAATGTAGTTCTTTTTGTTGTGCAATCTTTTTGTTTAATACGTTTCTTATGTAAGCACTGAATAGGATTTAAAACCTTTTTTTTATTAGCCATTTTACTTTAAAACGATAAATAAAGGTAGTTTATTCTTGATGGTATTTCATGTTTTTATATTTTATGGGTACCCTGTATAAAAAAACAAAAATTCTCCTCGTAGACTACATTTTTTCGAGATGCAGAACTTTTTATCAAGAATGACTTTTTGTCGAAAAACGAAATTTTTGGTCCATTTGTCCTATTGGGATGTCTATCCGTGGACATACTGTATATATATTTATCAAGAGTACAAAAGTATTTAGAACTGGCTTTGCAATATTTTTTGTATATATGAAATTTCAAAATTCGGACCGGAAGTAACACTTCTACTCTTAGCGAGGAGCACTTTTTTGATAATATCTTGCAAAGTATGCATTCTATAGCAATTTATTAAGCGAATGAAAGTACCTAGAATAGGAGTTTTGTATAAAAAAATTCTTAAAATTGTATAGTTTGAAACGCTCATACGTATAAGAAAGTCGTGTGGTGGCCACACCTCATTTTTTTAAATGGAATGCTTACCGTTTTTTCTCATTATTTTAAATTAGTACATTTACAACTGTTTCTAAGATATGACGATTTTTCTTCAAAAAAAAGTACAATGTTATATCTGAATAAACCCAAATAGAAATTACTACAAAAGCTGTCAAATGCAATTCACCTGATGAATTTGGTACGTTTACAATTTTCGTCGAAAATGACTGAATAAGAGTAATTTAATATAATTATAAAATTTTAATGAACATTCTTTGAAATCTCGAAATAAATATTAACTTCATGTACTGAAAAGATATCTGTACTAATTGAGCCCGTAATAGATCTTTCTATTTACATTATCAGATACCAATAATGGAATTTACCACTTAGCTAGGACACCCGATATAAAGTATCTATGTTCTGGGTCAATTTTTGACTACGTTGTTGCTGACGTGAACGTGGTCAACGAAAGATATTATAAAAACACCGCGAGATCAAAAATTATATTGATAAAGGTTTGCCATGGAAAGTAAACCGTCTATCTTAAGTTATATGATTAAGTGTCATACTGTCATTATATCACAGACTAAACAAACAGACTGGTAACTAAATCCCAAATTTTATCAAGATTACGTCTCCTTGTTTAGCAAATGAAAATATCAATTCTCTACTATCTTTGTCATTATAACTGAACGGGAGATGATTTTTTTGTTATGTTGTGGTTATACCGTTGATTGAAGGAATACATATTATTCCTTCAATCAATGTATTCCAAACAATATTTCAAATTTGACCTATTAATGCAATCCTTTCTTGTTGTACATCATTTTAAGTAAGTTGATATTGATCGCGAGTTAATGATTAAATAACTAAAGAGTGAAAATTTAAACTCATAGGAATATATAGCGTTAGAGTGATTTCATGTATTATTCTGTAAGTAATAAACAGAGATTTCTGACAATAATAAAATCTAAGTATTCGTATTTTTTAAACGTACAAGTTGAGGGTATGTGTGATTTGTCCAATAGTTGTGTGTATTTTTCTAATACATTAATAACGTATTAAAGACATAATCTAAAAACAAGCTTATTTCAAATTTCGCGCCAATATGCTGCTAGCGCCATCTTGGCTATTTTTTTCCAAGTAGTTGCCGGTCTGGGTTGTTTAGTCTGATTATATTTTCTCTCTGACAATTTAAGGATATAACTTAAGACAGACGTTTTACATTCCATGGCAAACCTTTATCAATATAATTTTTGATCTCGCGGTATATTACCGACAGACGGAAAGAGTACTGACATTTGAAGATTCTTTACATATAAGTATAATCGACGATGCGTCTGTACGATATTTAATTACTTTTTAATGGCTCAACCAATCTTCTTGATATTCTCAGACTATATTTATATCGTGCGCGTAAAATAGGCTATCAAAACATTCGATAGGTGGCGCTGAAGTCAAGTTAGTAACAAATTCTATACCTATGGACCAACATAACTCGTATTCACAATATATGTTGGCTTAGTGAGAAAAAGTAAAATCAGAAAATCTGAACACGATAGGTGGCGCTGTGGTCGAATTATTAATAAATTTTATATTTATAAATAGAAATGATTTATACGTACCTACACAATACGTATTCGCGATCAATAAAATTGTGCTACCGATCGATAGATGGCGCTATTTTTTTTTTGGTAGAATTGAGTTTTGACATACAAATATCATTTCTCTTTGAATATCGACATAGGTCATTTTTCGATCCCCAACCAAGTCAGCAGGGGTCTCACGTACCCTACAAAACTTCGGCTCGGCCCCTAGGTTGCCTTCCATACACTGGAGAATTAATAGTCCGATGGCCCTGAGCCTTTCCCCACTATTCAACGAAAAATGCTGCCTGTATAATGTCGTCTTCCAGGGAACTGGATAGCATAAACCCTGGAAGCAACTCATGCATTCGAAGTAATGGAATCCCTCTTCATTCGTTTAACGCATCTCAGTAAAAAGAAAAAGTGTTCCAAAACACAAAAAAAGCAACGACCTCCTCAGTGCAAAACTACCAAAATTAATTATTATTTTGACAAAACGTCACTTAACACTATAAAAATTATTGTTTTAATTTTTCAAAGCTTACTGCTCTTTTTATTTTTAATGGCGTATTTATGGATTAAAATAAGTTTTAACAATAATTATGGTTTTTTATTTTATTTTATAATGGAGTGACTCAAAATTGTTGAATTTTATTTAAAAAAAAAACAGTAAAACAAAAAATCCTTGTATATTCATCTATTTTGGACAATATCTCTTTTTCAAAAAAAGGTAATTTTTTTTTTACCGAAATGTTGAAGCATTAATTCTCTATTAGATCATCCAAAAAAAGATATATTGCATTTAACTCTTCTGAGAAAAAGCTTTATATTTGCTTATAATTAAATTAACGCAATCTAACGGCGATGGCAAAACTCAAAGCTACAAAAACAAAATCGCAGTTTGTAGGGCAGTAAAGCTCTTTTAAATGAGACGAAGCTTGTTAAAATCGGTTATGTCAAAACGGAAAAAACATAGTTTGTTTTAAAAAACATTTCCCCCCACCACTTTATTTTACTAGATAGTCAAAAACTATTATAGAATGTGTAAGGAATAAAATACAGATATTTTCGATACCTCTCCATTAGTTGAAAAACGAAGAAATTCCTAATTTTAGCCTTGGTCATAAATGTTATGCCCCCTGTCATATGACTATTAGTATCTGAGATATAAACGGCGGCCATTCTTAGCTGACGACGCCGTACAAGTTCAATTATTTTACTCTGTGCGTTCTTGATCGGATAATTTCTATTACTCATTTACAGACAACTGCGCTGTTATTAACCTATTATGTTTCGTACTGTTATCGTGCATATATCAATCTACATACGATTATACGTCTGTAGTTATCCGTCAGTAATCGGCTTTTTTTAACATCAATTATTGACCACATCTATGTCACGAATAATGCTCTCAAAAATTGCGTCAGAACAATTTACATATTTATACAACATACTGTACGTATTGGGTGCTTTCTTTCACCCAAAAGATTACTAAGCCAATGATCCGGATTTCAGTCAAACTGAACGGTTGCGCTTATTTGAATTCTGAAATCGTGTTCTTTTACGATTAGCAGATTTCGGAATCTAGAAATTCTAACCTTAAATATTGATTGCTTGGAGGGAACGTGACAGAGAAAATAAAAATTTTAGAAGCAATAACGGAAGATTTTCACAAAGCATGTATTACTTATTCCACTGGAGTACAGTTTAATGTGAACTTCACAAAATATGAGATAAATTGAGGGGAAAATGGTAAGATATAGTTAATTAATAGTTGTAATTACAAAGGTCAGTCAATATCTAATGCCTCCTATTTTTTTCTACCTAAATAAAGCTAATTAAGTGAAAAAATTGAATTTGGCGCTATTTCTCAAACCTTCTTCTACAATCCACTGCAATAGTAACTTTCTGCGTCAACAAGTGTCAGCACTGTTAGACGATGGGTTCGCCACTGTCATTCATCTGCAGTCATCCGGCGTTCACCATTTTTCAGTCTTCCATGAATGTGAATGCGCGTTTCACCTTCTGCATTCAATAATTCAATTACAGAACGCTGTCTAATACGAATATCGATGTCGGCCATTTTGCAAACGACTGCAGTGCTGCCACTTGTTGACGCAGAAAGTTACTATTGCAGTGGATTGTAGAAGAAGCTTTGAGAAATAGCACCAAATTCAAATTTATTGCTTAACTAACTTTATTTAGGTAGAAAAAAAAGGTGGCATTAGATATTGACTGACGTAATAGTTACTATAGTGGAGATCGTGCCTTAAATTTGCTTTTTGATTTCAGATTTCATCTTTTCCGATGAAATTCTAGAATCGGTGGAATAGTTTTCTAAATGTTTTACATGTTACCCACAGCATTGTTTCGCTTACCATTTCTTTTGCAGCATATAACAATAAGTAAATTACCTACAAATGACAAACAAATCGCGATTGCGCATGAACGTTCTTTTGACTATGTATTGAGTTGAGCGCGGATTTTGAATCTACGTCAGTTTCGTTGTATTAGTAATCCTTTGATCGAACGAAAGCACCTTTTATCAAACAACCTTTAGATTTGGAAGAATACGTGTTAATTTTACGTTGAAATTTTTAAATTCTGATACTGCATTAAATCTTACTCCCTCCACCCCACAACCCACCCCGCCCAACTAGAACAATCCAGCTCTCTCTCTCTCTCTCTCTCTCTCTCTCTCTCTCCCTCTCTCTCTCTCTCTCTCTCTCCCTCTGTGTGTGTCTCCCTTTCGTTCGTATACGTAAAAATACTTTACGCTAAAAATATTTTACACTTTACAATATCACATTGTTAAAAAGTACAAATTAATATCAGTTTTGTTTCTTCGGTGAGGCAGTAGTTTCGTGATTTGCGTGCAACGCGCTTAAACTGCACTCTGCGCCTGCGCCTCACCCATCCCGTTCTCTTGGAAATTGCCCGCGATCAGACTGACTTGGTCACCGACGCTGCCGCCGCCGCCCCCCGCAATGTGCATCTCCATCGGTGGATCCGTTTCCAGACTGTGCCTCGGGGGCGTCGGACTGTTCTTCGTTTTCGGTTTCTTGCTGAGACCGCCCAGCTTCGGCAGATGTTTCAGAGCACTGCTGCCCGATCTGCCCCTGAACTTGACCTTCTCCGCGTTCTCGGGACCCTCCTCCACGATGGAGTTCAAACTTTCGCCGCCCTCATCTTGGATCGGTATGTCATCTGAGAAGAGAAACCATCTCAGCCTTTACCTTTTTTGCCTTGACAAGAAAGAGGATGGTTTATAGAGGAGAGGAAACGATGGGATGTGTAAAAAGTATATGAAAACAAAAGGTACAATACAGATGATTCAGATACTGTGTACGGTTGAAATACATAATTGAAAATTAACAAAAAGCAATAGCCCTTACAACACAATACGTACTCGAAACTCTGAAGAATAATTATGTGCTGTCTGTTGCAAATAAAATGCGAATTTAGTTAGGCAACCGAGTCAGCAGGGTCTCACGTACCCTACAAAACTTTATTTTCTATTTCGGTTGCTATAAAGTTATAATTAATTAATATTTCAGAATACAGGTGTTCCAGAAATAAAAAGACGTAGTAGCAGGTATGTAAAGCCCGAACAGAAACAGGGCCAAATATACCGCAATAACGAAGAAATTAAAAATTTAATTTTTTGTTGTTTTTTAGATCAAAAAATTACATTACGGACCTGGCACAGAATGTATGTTTATAAATACACGTAAGAATGCTCATTTGTAAATAGAAACGAACACGCATTCATAGAAAAATACGCTTTTATTTGATAAAACGGGAAAAAAACGTTAAATCGTACTCATTCATATAAAACATATTTTTTTGCCCGACCCACTTTATTGCAGACAATAAAAGATTGTTTTTATTTTTAAAATAGGAAGGTTGTTGCTCTTTAATGTGTTTGTAGTCGGAAAGAGCTGATTATTATTATTTAAGAATATTCAATAAATCTTAGTTTTTCAAGCCTTTATTACAGTAAATATGAAGAATGTAATTATTTTTTTCTAGCAGGTGTAAAATTAAAGTAATTAATGGTTTGATATTTATTATGAAGTATCTATTCCCTCTCCTTTTTTTTTAACACAAGTAATATGGTGGTTCTGAAAAGGACCGATTGTGAAAGTGAAGTAGGTAGATATTTAGTCCAGGGTCGGCGTAAGGCCAATTGAATTCTTTATTACTTTTTTCTGCCGTCTGCGCACGAATAAAGACTTGATATTTTGAGGGTACAATCTAGCTTCCAATTTCTGCTACTCCGTCTTTTTATTTCTGGGACATCCTGTATATAGCTGCCATTAGTAAGCTACTATTACACGAAAGCCAGTTGCAAATTAAATATTATAAATGAAGTTCATAAATATTACTTTTCTATACCTCTATTTTATCCAACACTTGACTATTCTTTTTGTAGGCAAGCGTTGTTGACAAATTTATATTGTTTGGATGACAATTATAACAATTCTCAAAAGGTAATTATGACAAATGTGAAACGGTGTATTATATTATGACAGTCCTGAAATGGCTTTTGTAGGTTATATTACTTGACAGTTAAAACTTTGCAGCATATTATTACCAAATTTGACGCCAGTTTAAATTATTGGCGAATGTTGATTGCCAAAGCGACTCAACCATAACAAACATGTACAAAGAATAAAACGCATATTTAAAAACATATTTTAAATGTTCTAGTTAGAAATCAGTGTACCCAACTTCAAAACAAAATTTCTAAAATGTTCGAACAAAGCATGTCTCTTATTTTAATTTTTTTTTGTACTTTTAATACCCGAAATAGAAAAAAATAGTGTTTAAAATACACGTTTCATAAGACATTTTGGCCACTTGTTCTTTAGAAAACTCGCCTCGCGTCTCATTTTATAAACTTGACCGCATTCGCAAAAATCCGGTTTTATGAAACTTGTATTTTAATGTACTACCATATGATCATATATTTCTACCCTCTAGAAGGCTATGACATTTTTCTTTTTTAAACTTAAGTTGGTACCATAAGGTAAGTTATCTTATTAGGTTATACCGCGCGATCATTTAAATTCTAAATTAGAGCAGGCTGTGAAATTTAAATTAAGTTGGTATATAAGTACTAATTTACAATTTGAATTGTCAAAGTGACGTTTCACAATGTTAATTAATCAATAATTGACATTCTAGACAACCTAATAAAAAAAATCCCGCCTGCTATAATTTAGAATTTAAATGATCGCGTGGTATTATACTGATGATTAAGTGTCAATTAATAAATACATTAATGACAGATGAATTTTATTTGTCAGAACATACCAACATAATATTTTCAAGAAATAATTTCATAGCCTTCTAGAGGGTAGAAATATATGATCATATTGTATTATGTCAGGTGCGAAATTTTTCGATATTTGCAGTTATACATAATACAAATATGTGTAATATAATATTACTGCTTTCTTTAGTTCATCGGAAATTAAAATCCGTAAGGTTAAATTTCCATTATATCTCAATTTCAACACTTGTTAACGGAACAAATGTTTAGAAAGAGAAAATGAAACCTCAAAATAAAATATTAAGAAATGCCAAATCAAAAGATAAGTAAAACCTCTAAATGGTAGCCACTGAAAAGTCAAACAAAAGTAAAAAAAAAGTTTATTTAATTTATGTATTTGTTCGTTGCCGATGGTAGTGGTCATTTTAAATTACATTACATAAAACCTTGGTTTTATTTGTTTTGAAAAAAGTGTATTACGTCTGCGACATAAATTATGAGATTATAAACTAGATATAGTCTGTTCATCGATATAACGGACGATCTATAGACAACGCGGTTTTTAGTCAATGCTACTGAAGATGACAACATAATTGTCGAAATACGTATTTAGCCTTTTTGTGCTTTATTGTGGTTAAGATGTTTTAGTGTTTTTGGTTGATTATTTAGAATTGAATTGCAGGTATATATTGATGATAGTTTAACTGATAAATATATTAACATTAATATATAACGTGAATATTAATACATACTACCTTGAAAATTAGCTTTTAATGATTGTTGGATTAGCATTTCATGTCGTTGTTGAGAAAACAATTTATGATCACTTTTGAGGAGTGCAGCTATTAGGAGGGTCATTGCTACGTGTTTTTCCATATCCACTTTACGAATTTGTTGAAAAGTGGCCGTAAATAGAGGGTTTACTGTACATATATAATGAAAATATGAAACGGACAAGTTTTTTGTTTCTATTGAAATAAATACTTGTACTGAGACTGTACTTGACTTTTATTTCTATTATGGAATAGAGTTTACACTCATGTTAATAAAGATAAGAAATAATTCCACATTTAAAAGAGGAAAATATGGTTATGTAAGTATTTAGTTATCTAAAAATATTAGTCATTAATATTTAGCAATATTTACAACAGAAAGAAGTTCAACAAACACATATTAAGTATTTGTAATGCAATCGTAGAATTAAATTGACATTTACTAGTAACCTCTTACTCGTAATAGAACAAGAGAGCTGTTCAGCTATATTATCTATGTTATGTCTGTTTTATTTGATGGATATTTTTCCATATATCATTCAAAGATGTCACTGTTGAGACACTTGTACATATGTATTGTTGTAGTAAGGGCTTTTACCTTGACAATTTTACTTTTATACAAGAAAAACTTATGAATTTCACTAAATAATAGCAAGTAGAACTGAGCAAAAGCATACCTGGTAATTTCTTGGTTCTGAAAGAAGCATTGGTGATCATAGACTTGGAAACATGTTGTCTAGTAGAAGGCCTCGACGGTAGATATGCTGTAGGTGATCGATGTAGTAAGTTTTGAATAGCACGTGTTGCCAAGAGAACATCTGCAAGTTAGTTATAACATTTCTGTAAAACACCAGGCATCTTCGAATGAGTGAAACATCTAAAATACCTGCGTATGTTTCGTACGTAGCTCTAGTTGTAATATCGTGTAGGGTTTGGGCAACACCGCTAGCACCCCTTTGTAGGCCGTGATAAACGACTTGTATAAGTTCTAAAAGTAAAGGACTGGAGACTACTAAACGAGGCACTGTACTCATATAGGTTATGCTGTCGCTATCACTGGACGTACGATTACTGCCAGAATGGAAACCTTGCGTTACTAATCTAAAAAGTAAATGTCAAATAACTGTGTTTCATTTAATATATTTTATGTAACGATTACTAATATTCATACTTTACCTGGAAATTACACGACAGCTATGCTCTACACCCTGCACACATACATTAGCTATCTGTTGATTGTAAAGAAACATTAATGCAGTTACGACACGTTGCCGATTCTGAGCATTTAGGGATTCTACTTGGGGCAAGGGACCCCAATTTACTAGTTTTGTATTACATTCTTCCCATCTTCTCAAGGAATTCTCTGCTATAAAAGATGGTTCTAAATTGGAGGAATCATGATATATAGATGATTGTGCTATGCTTGGCACTCTAAAAGATATAATTCGTGGCTGACCCTTATTGTCAACGATCTAAAATGAAATTTTATGACAGTTCAGAAAGTATCCAATAACAAATCAATTGTGCAAAAAGTTTATTAATAATCGATGATTATTTTGTTTTCATTTACCTCAAGATTATATAAACTAAGTAATAAGGTTTCGACTTCAGGATATATTTGTCTTGCTGATAAATGCAACCAAATTAAACTTGGAATATACTGCATAACGAATTTTTTTAAATGTTGATCACCTGACCGATAAAATCCCAATAGTTGCTTACAAATTTTCTCAATAATCTAAAAAGTAACAACATCTAGTACAAATTACGGGGTTATTAAAGAAAATATTGCTGCTTCTCCGACTTACACTTCCTCGTTTGCTTTGTTGTGGTTCCTCCAGCAAGACATACAGTGCAATTATGACCTCGTGATTGTTTTCCTGTTCTGTAGCGTAAGTATGAATCTCGCTCTCGGTTAGAGCTTCGAATTCTTCCATCCATTCCAAAACCAGAATATCTGCCATAATTACTTCTTGTTTATCAAATGACTAGAATACGCAAGGTTAAATGTTTTGCAAAATTTTCCCTCTCATGTACAGTCTCTTTTCTCACGTTCCAAGGTGCAAATATTGTCAAACGTACTTGAAATTACAAACATCTATGCGAGTTTTTCAAAACTGAAAGAACTTTCAATCCTTTTAAATTAAAATAAATTACTGTCAAAAATCATGCAAACGTCAAATTAGTAATAGTGCCAATCAATCATGCCAATGCAGAAAAAAATAAACTTACCATATTTGAATTAACATTAAAATTTGGGTTTGAAAATAACAATTATTTATAAATTTCTATATACGGTCATATTTACATTGAAAATTCGGTAATATTATTTGGAAACGTGTGCATGTTCTTTGTTTTACACGCCACTACCAAATATATGTAATTTTAAATATGTAAAGGCGTTAACAATTGTGGAGAAGCACGTAAGACGATTTAAATTTATGATGATTGCATCTTATAGTAGCTGGTAAATTCAATATTATCAAATCGTTACTTTATTAATATATTATCATTATTGACTGAATAACAATTAAGTACATGAGGCTGCTAATAAAGTTCATCATAAATGCTGTATGTAGGTGCTAGGGGAAAAATAAGGAAGTATTGATATCTCCATTGGAATTAATGGAAATGAAACACTCCACATACAAAGTTTCTACCATAACATAGTTTTTTTAGGAAAATAGGTAATTTAGGTAGGTATGTTATTTTAGAAAGGATATAAAGGGATAAATAAAAATAAATATAAGGATAAAATAAACATAATTTATTAATAGGTGGGTAAACGAAATACACTCTTTTTGGATAATATTACTTGTTTTACCTATTCAAGAAAAAATCAAGTATGTAGCGATTATAAAAATGGTACTCTTTATCACAAAATAATTTTAAAAAGATATGAATTACTTTAAACAAAAATGATGGATAATTTTCTAGTTTACAGTAATTTATGTAGATAAATGTTATTTTTTTAATCACTAGGAGAGGATTCAAGAAAGTATCCAAGGTTTGTACAAAACTAGGATGACCAGATTTAAAGCGGGACACCTTTGATCGTATATTCCCTTCCCGTTTTCCCGCCGTTCCCTAGCTTGCCGTGCATTCTTTCCAAAAATCGGGACTTTTTTAAAACGCTGCGGGACTCTGGACAAATTGTTAAAAATCGGGAATATCCAGCCAAAAAGCCAAATGTTTATTTGGAAGTTTTGCTCAATATATATATTACACCTTAAAACTCCTGAGTATAATATTAACACATAAAAATATGAAAAAACAAAATTCAGGATTTTCAACACTGAGAAAAAACTTATTTAAAATTTAGTAAAATTCAGGATTATTCTGTTCTGATAATCACACGTAGCTACAAAATGGGGCAAAAATTCCACATAGCATAGCCGGTTTAATTTTTGTTTTCTTCTGATTTGATTATTTTGCAGTGCGTCTTGCTCGTTGTACATCTTGTCAACTTCAGTTTCTAGAACGCGATCAAAATTGGCACTAAACAACTATAGAAATTGACAGATGTAATGTAATAATCGACGAAATTGATTTTAGATGTAAAACGAGCTTATCAGTAATTTTGGTGACCTTCAATTTGAAGATCGATTTCTGTAGAATTACCGAACAGATGCAGTAGCAACAGCGCATTTGCCCGTTTAAGCTATTACAAAAATGCAATGTTGCTACTGCATCTGTTCGGTAATTCTACAGTTCAATAATTAACAGATGTCAAGCAAGCACTTATAACAGTTTTAAGTATAAAATAAATAATCTAACTGAAGGAAAAATATTAGAAATTATCATTCATTAGTTACCAAGAATTACTTTGTTGTATACCTTATTCCAATAAGAGGGAGACGAAATTCTGAACAGACCCAAGTGAGTTATTTCTTATTGGTTGACAGCAAGGCGAAATAACACCATACTACATTCGCTTTTTGCTATCAATTGTCAAACATTTTGACATCTCTGACATTGTTTGTTTAAATGTAATATTGGTTGCATAACACATAATTTAATAAGCCAAGGATGTCCGAGTACTTATTACTTATTACACATAGGGAATATACAGGTGTCTCTAAAAGGTGCGGAAAAAACGCTACCCCATTTCTGAGGGCGATCTAACCCAACTTACCTCAGTCCAAAAGTGGATGCACCATTGCACTGAATTGCCACAAGAATAACACCCAAATTACAGAAGCATAATATATGTGTCTATATACGGAATGAATTTTTTATATCCAGATTACTCATAAACGGCTGCTCCAATCAACTCCTACCAGGTATACCTTTTCTAGGTAAAAAATATTGGAGAATAAGAATTTTTATTTAAAAGTTAAATACAATGTGTCTCAAAAAAGTTAATACGTTTTAAATGGATACAATATGCCGCAGGTGGCGCCCTCTACATTTTGCAATGAAAATGAGAGCAGATTTAAATTTTTTACCCCACGAACAAGGATTTTTGAGAAAACTTGTCTTTATTATTTTGACATATTAATTAATTTTCTTTAATCCGATAATTTTTTTTTAAATTTGATTCTTCAGCGGCGTAGATTACTAAATTCTTCATAAGTTGACGTTGAAAGGTTTTCTCCAAATTTAAAATCAACAAAAATATCTTGCATCTAAAATTTGTTTTTTTTTCATTGTTGACAGATCCACTATATTGGACCGTTAAGACAGACGTTTTACATTCCATGGCAAACCTTTATTAATATAATTTTTGATCTCGCGGTATATTTAATAAACTAGTGCTTGAAGAAATATTAAAATTATTACAATTTAAAGCAGTGCAATTATTGCTTTACATAATGTGTAAAGAGTTTGACAAGGTTTATTCAGTGCTTTCTAAATGTTATTGTCAATTTATTATTACAGAACGTAGAAACATATGAATATTTCAATTTACTTTTTAAATTTCACATGTGTTATTCACCGAATTGTAGGCTACATTTGAAAGTAGGTATGTTTTAGTTTTTGCAATACAGAATATCTTGCACTGTCATTACTTCTTGGATTATAAATTGAAACTTTGTCATCTCTCTTCTGCTGCCGATTTTTGTCCACTATCCTACGGAGACATCTTCCGCGTTGTTGTTGTTTGTACCATAATTTAACACAGATTAGTTTATTAACACAGTTGAGTGTGAATAAGAGATTTCCAAGAGTGGTGGAGATATAAGTGGTGTTAATGATGAGGATCCTTGGATAGGAGTTTTGTGGAGAACTGGATGTGGTGACCGACTATACAGGTGTCCCAGAAATAAAAAGACGGAGTAGCAGAAATCGGAGATTGTGTAAAAACGTACCCTCAAAATATCAAGTCTTTATTCGTGCGCAGACGGCAGAAAAAAATAAAGGATTCAATTGGCCTTACGCCGACCCTGGACAATAAATAAACACCTGCTTCACTTTCACAATCGGTCTTTTCAGGACCACCATATTACTTGTGTTAAAAAAAAGGAGGAGGAATAGATACTTCATAATAAATATCAAACCATTAATTACTTTAATTTTACACCTGCTAGAAAAAAATAATTCCATTCTTGATATTTACTGTAATAAAGGCTAGAAAAACTACGATTTATTGAATATTCTAAAATAATAATAATCAGCTGTTATATCTAATAATTAGCTGTTTCCGACTACAACCACAATAAAGAGCAACAACCTTCCTATTTTAAAATAAAAACAATCTTTTATTGTCTGCAATAAAGTGGGTCGCCCATCTGGGCCAACAACCGACTACATAGCTGCGTTATCTAGACGCATCGGGCAAAAAATATGTTTTATATGAATGAGTACGATTTAACGTTTTTTCCCGTTTTATACAAATAAAAGCGTATTTTTCTATGAATGCGTGTTCGTTTCCATTTACAAATGAGCATTCTTATGTGTATTTATAAACATACATTCTGTGCCAGGTCCGTAATGTAATTTTTTCATCTAAAAAACAACATAGAATATTAAATTTTTAATTTCTTCGTTATTGCGGTATATTTGGGCCTGTTTCTGTTCGGACTTTACATACCTGCTACTTCGTCTTTTTATTTCTGGGACACCCTGTATTTAATATTGATATTATCAATTAGATAATAAATTGTTTGAAAAATAATAAAACATCAACAGACATGTAAAAGAAAATAATTTAATAAAATGTTCGTAATACAATTCTAAGACATACAAAATTAAAAACAATAGTAGGGCATAAATGACAATGCAATTTACTGTATAAATAAAAGTAAAGTGTAAAAGAAAACATTCACCACAATAGAATTCAAGTTCACATATGTAATATACACATTTCAACAATAAAGCTGAATAGAATTTAAAGTTAAAGCATAACATTAAAGTCACTTTATCTACAATTAACATTTGCATTGCCGTCGCCAGTATAATAATTGTTTTATCAATAATACATATTATTTGCAATGCACGTTTAAGAGAACTTAAATGAAATTCTTGTTAAACAAATATCTAGAAGGTCTGTAATTCTAATGGGGTTATACAATGGATAAGCTGAATTTATTGAGAATAAGAAAATTTAGTACACTGTGAAAAATAATCATGCAGTGTTTATTTAGTCATTTGACGTTTAGTTGTTGAAGTTACGTTCATTATAACTCAGCTACTTATTCTTTAAGAGTAAAAGAAAATGGAACTAACAAGACAGCACCTTCGAATCATAATTTACTATGATTTTAAAAGAGGTGTAAGCGCTTATGAGTGCAAAGAGAGTTTATATTCAGTTTTTAGGGAACAAGCACCTTCCTTGGCTACACATTTACCAATAGTATAAGGAATTTGAACGCGAAAGAAATTCAGTTCAGTATCAAAAAAGAGCAGAGCGTCCTCTTACGGCTGTTATCTTCAAAAACAAAAACATTACTGCTGTTAAGAAAAGAGGACAAAAAAGCCATTTAGCGGTATGAACTCAAGATTAGATCATCTGCTCTTAAAAAAATCATAAACGATCACCTGCATTTTAAAAAAGTGACTTCCAAAAAGCAGAGCGTATGATAATTTGTCATGAAACATTAAATTTTTTAAATAATGGCGGGAAACAAACTTTTTCCAAAATAGTGACAGGTGACGAAACTTATATTCCCTATTTCGATCATCCTACACGCCAAGAGAGTCGTGTATGGATTCACGAAGATGAGGGCAATCCTACAATGACTAAGAAGCAACGAGCTACGAAAAAGGTTATGCATGGGGTATGTAACGGGACGGATTATTTAACCTACCTTGTAGAGTCATTTATATTAAATATTGAGGGCATAGTATCTCAGTATTAAGAATCTTAACTCGTAAATCAATATTCAAGATTAAAAAGATAAATGTATTCCTTTTTTAAACCGACCTCGAAATATGTTATTTGGTAATTTAAATGTTAAATCTAAATTTATATTAAAAATAAATTCACTTGTATGAAATGTAATTTTATAAAATCTGTTATAAATGTTCGTATTATTGGTACATCTGAATGGACTGTTTTATATAAGTATTGTACATATGCATGACATCATCGTATGGGGAAGTGTGGACAACATTAAGTAATCTTCACGAACACGTGTACTTGGCATAGTCCAGAATAGGGATGGTCGCTTGATGATTTACGGCGGCAACGAATATCATTGGTTACGACGCTAAAGAAGTCTCGAACTTTCCAGAAAACGAACAAGATATGAAAAAGAGGGGAAGGACGAAAAAAGTAAAAGGAGGCATTCGTGGAATACCGGCCTATGGGACCGCTCCGAATCAAAAGGTGTATGGTCAGTGCCGGCTAAGAAAGTGTATTTTCAAAAGTGTTTAAGAGGCATTGTACCAATGATACCAGTTTTATAACTGCCAAAATTAATAAGCGAGAGTGCTTACTTGCTAATCGACAGAGTATCGGAAACTGAAGTGGCAAAAGAAGCCCAGCTGATTGGGTCACAGAAGCTCCCGATAGCCACGTCAACCTACTGTAATAACCGACTAATCGACTAGACCTCGTACATTAAGAACATTTAATATAATTTAACGAGGATAAGCATTACCGCAATACTTGCTAACAGAAGTGCATATTTAAGCTTTTCTCCGATGCCCATATACGGTAATAGACGGACAATGTTAATGCACCCGTGACGTCAGTAATTTAAATAGGTTAATATTGCAATATGTTATAAATAGTAGTGTAAGTTGGTTTTAAGGCATTCACGTTAGATTCACGATTATTATTGATTAACGTTCAGATAATGTATTGACTTTCAATCCGAACATGTACATTAATATATACATATAGTTAGTTAGTTAACGTGATGCGTTTTAATTAATAATCCTCTCAACGAATTCCCTATCTCGATCCGATTCAAGAGAGCTAATCGAGATGACGATCGAGTAAGGGTAAGCCCTAGGACCAGGCCTATCACACTACGTAGTGATTAAAAAGGTACCAATTACTATTTAATAGCTAGCTAAATAGAGAGCTCATATAAATAACATATTTTGTTCAAATAAAAGGCCACATTAACAGTAAGATTTAAACTAAGTTATTGTTTGTTAGATTAAAAGTAAAGTCAATTTTAAACGTAATACAAATATATCTATAGTAAGATCCTGTCGTAAGTACGAATTAATGTATGTAAATTCCTCTATTTTTTGCTATATTGAATATATGTATTGATTCAATTTTGCGAGTTTTATTTGAAATATAATATCAGTCTTGTTATAACTTGTAGAGAATAGTTCAAAGTAAAGGAAAGAGAAGGAATACATTTAGACAAGAAACCTCACGAACGCTGCGCTTCGAGGGCCGGTTTCCCGGTGTCTATTAAAACATAGAAATACGAGTTTCTCTTGAGTAATCTCTAATTAGAGCTACTGGTATATAAAAAAGTAAATTCAATTGTATAATTAGTTTGATGTTTTTGTGATGTAACTTGCCCCCTTAGCATTTGGCTCTATCTTTTAAATCAAAGCAGCTACCGAGTGGTAGAAGGAGCCATGTCGCACTAATAATCAAGGACGCTGTGGAAGAAAGAGCTATGTGCCCATAACCCCTTCAACCGCTCCAGAATGTATCTTTTTAATATCCCGTGCGCTACAAGCGGTACATAGTCCCACAACATAACCTTAAAATACTCTAATGACAGTGTTTGTGGCAGTAAGTTTGTATGAAATGAATTTAAATGAAAAAATATTGTCTCGAGGACAACGGATGGTGCAAAAGGTTCTACAAAGTGAGATACAGTGTGAGGCAGGACCAAGCGGAGGTATTATTATATATTACACTCAATATTGGGTATATAATCAACTACCACTTTAATTTCCAGTTTGTCTTGGGACTTACGATAGCGACTATGTCTACCAGTCGAGTGGCAGTGACTATCAACCAAGTCAATCAGAATCAGAAAGTGATGATGAGTATAATATCTACCATAAACCTAATCAGTTAGCACCAGAAGGAGAACTGGAACAAAATATGGATTATCAGTCAAGTCAGTCAGAACCAGAAGAAGAAACTGAGCAAAATATTGCTTCTATTGTTGACGTTGAAGGAATGTTGAATAACAATGATAAGAATTTAACTGTTAGAGGTACTAAAAGGATTAAAACATTCCCTATTAAACAGAAAACCACAAGTACGCGAACTAGAAACACAGAGTTGTGGAAAAGACGTGCTGAAGCTATTCGTAGAGAAAAGGGACAAGCTTACACTTCATATAAAGGGATTGCTGTACCACCTAAAAGCATTTGCTCAGTATTGTTATGCACTGAAAAGTGCAAATTGCAATGCAGTACAAAGTTCAACGAAGCTAAACGAAAATTAATACTTGATGGTTTTTACAATCTTGACATAAATTCCAAAAATGCCTTATTATTTAGAAGTATTACTCCTATGGATGTTGCACGCCCACGTATAAACACTACTAAACCTAAATCTCATTCTTACAAATACTCAGTGGTTTTGGACAATCAACAAGTGTATGTGTGTAAATCCGCGTTTTGTGCTTTATATCAAATTAGCCGCAAAAAAGTAGACCTCATAAAGGATAAACTGAAAACTGGACAATCCGCTCCAACCAAAGATGCACGCGGACGTCATACGAATAGACCACACAAGATAAGCGACGCTGTAGAGCAAGCTATAATATCTCACATTAATAGATTTCCTACAGAACAATCTCATTACTCACGAAACAGTAATCCACATAAAAGGTATCTTGCTCCAAATCTGAATATGTCCCGCATGTATAGATTGTATATTGAAGAGTGTAAAGAAATGAAGAAAGCAGACAATTTCTTAATCAAAAAGGCTACATCTTCAAAAATTTTCTCTAGTAAGTTTAATTTATCCTTTAGTCACCCTAAAAGTGACACCTGCAGCAAATGCGATTCTGGAAAGTCGAATGCGGAACACCAAGAAAATGTAAAATTAGGCTTTGAGTTGATGTCGAGAGACCGCGAAAACGCCTTGGAAAACGAAAATGAGTGCTACATAACGGTCGACCTGCAACAGACCATGCCTTTGCCGAAACTAACTACGTCAAAGGCGTTCTACCTAAGACAACTTTGGTTTTACAACTTGGGCATTCACGTTATCACTACTGAAGGGCACCAATCAGTAATGCAAACTTGGACTGAAGATGTAGCCGGCAGAGGTAGTGCAGAAGTTGTAAGCTGCTTATGGAATTTTGTGCAAACTTCTAAAAGAGTAAAAAATAAAACAAAACTTATAGTGTGGTCTGACTCATGCGCTGGCCAAAACAAAAACTTCCACATGATTTGTTTCTACCAGCTGCTGGTATTGGAAGGTATTTTTAAAGTGATTGATCATAAATTCCCAGAAGTAGGGCATACTTATCTAGACTGAGATAGGGATTTTGGCCGCATAGAAAAAGTTCTGAGAACCCATAGCACTGTATTTACCCCTGATGAGTACAGACGAATCATTCAGTCTGCGTGCACAAAACAGTCGACTGTTAACAATATGGAAAACCACTTTCGTGATGTGGAGCGTTTACCAAATACATTGGGCCTGGTAAACAAAAAGAAAAACTTATTGAACGAAAAAGTTCCATTCAGGGATGGCATAAAGTGGATCCGTATTGAAGAGTTCGGTAGCTACTTGTATAAGGAATCATACGATGAGTATACCCCCTTCAAAAAAGTTTCATTATTCAAAAACACTCCATCAGAAAATTATTCACCCCCTACCGATGTTGAATTTGCGAGACTTCATCACAAAACAGGAAACGTATCACAGAAAAAAATTGAGAATCTTCGGGAACAGTTACCTTTTATCCTAGAGGAACATAGGGGATTTTATGAAAGTATTATTGGTGTAGAAGTAGAAAACCCTACGCAAAAACGACGGCGTACCAAGTGATATCATACTTTTGTTTAAATATGTTACCGTAAAATGGGGTGACATTGATTTCTGGAGGCAACTTTGATATTTGCTTCAGCGCGCATTTGTTTTGATGCCATTAGGGCGAGGCGGGAAGTGTATGGCAATTTTGTGCGCGGAACACTTACTAGAGTGCATAAGATTGTTGTGTGTGTGCATCACGCTCTGTTACCTTAAAGAATTTTTACTTTTGAGGTGATTTCCTCCACACCCTCTTTTTCAACGACTTGGATGTAGTCAGATAACTTCGAGTACACAAAAGTAAGTGTGATATGTGAGCTACTTTTAAGTGTTGAGCCATACAAGTACATGTGTTGTCAATCCATAACCTCAAATATTTGCATTGAAACTGTATAATTTTTTCGTAATTAAATGTTCTTTGCCGAGGGGTGACTTTGATACACACGTCGGGGCGAATTTGATCTACTACCATCCGATCAATCTCGCCTCGCTAGTGATACCACTAACCCCATAACTATTAACAATATGAATTAATTAATCATTTTATCTAATAATCATCTTTTATAATCATTCAGATGGTGAGAAAATATGTGAAGCCACTTGGATCTCGAAATTATAAAAATTATACACAAGATCAACTAAATGAAGCAATTGAAAAGGTGGCTGATGGAGAACTTACAATGAAAGCTGCAGCTGCAAGATATAAAATACCGTATGGGACAATTAATAATAAATATCACGGTCGACACGGTAAAACGGTTGGTGGTCAATGTATCTTTTCGCAACAAGAAGAAAATGCTTTTTTAGCGGCTGCACTGAAATGTGCCGATTGGGGTTTTCCTCTTGATTTGATGGAAATACGAATGTTAGCAAAAAATTATTTAGACAGAAAAGGACGGGTAGTACAAAAATTTTCAAATAATCTTCCTGGTAAAGATTGGGCTTTAAGTCTTCTTCTACGACACAAAACTGACGTTTCACAACGTGTCTCCCGTAACATTAATAAAGCTAGAGCAAGTGTGTCCAGACTATCCATAGAGGAGTACTTTGTTAACTTAGAGAATACATTGGAGGGAATTCCTCCCTCTAATATTTTCAATTATGACGAAACCAACGTTGGCGACGATCCTGGAGCAAGGCGACTAATTTATCGTAGAGGGGTTAAATATCCAGAAAATATTGTAAATCATTCAAAGTCGTGTACCACAATTATGGTATGTGGAACAGCCGATGGAACGCTTCTTCCACCATACATCATATATAAAAGTGAACATTTGTATAACACCTGGAAGGAAGGGGGCATTCATGGTAAACCCTGTTGTCAAAAATCATGCTGTTCGTTAGGGTGTCGATTTAATCGTACTTCTCATGGTTGGATGGATAGCCTTACGTTTGAAGACTGGTTTCGGACTTTGTTTTTGCCTCATGCCAGAAAACTAGAAGGTAGAAAGGTGTTAATAGGAGACAACTTAGCGTCACATTTTAACGACGATGTTTTACGAACGTGTGAAGAAAATGACATATCTTTTGTTTGTCTTGTTCCACATTCGACACACCTTTTACAGCCCTTAGATGTCGCTTTCTTTAAGCCCTTTAAAGTAGCTTGGCGTACAGTGTTGTTAAATTTCAAGTTGAAACATACATCAACTTCTGGAATACCCAAAGATCAATTCCCGTCATTGTTAAAACTTGCTTTGGAAAAAATGGATAATGTAACTGCCCAAAGCAAGAACAAACCAGGCGATAATGAAGAGTCTGGTGTCAAGCGAAATTTAATAAATGGATTTTTTGCTACTGGCATTTATCCAGGAAATCGAAACAAAGTATTAGACAAACTACCAGAAATACAACATGATCCGACCCAAGAAATTAACGACACATTATCCAACCTACTTCGCGAGAAAAGGTATGGTCAAAGAAATGAGAGAGTGCGTCGAAAGAAAACGAGACTGAATGTTGTTCCTGGAAGAAGTATTGCTACAAATACAGATAGTAGCAGCTCCGAAGATAATGACTATAGCGAAGAGGAGGAAGTCGAAGATCAGGGAGTTGATGAAGTCATGGAAGAAATAGTTGAGGAAGTGGACTACCGTTATCCAGAACGAGAACTACTTCTTCCAGAAGCATTTGTTCTCATAAAGTATGTGTCCGGAAAAAGAACCTCTTGTATTTACAGATACGTGTGCAGAATTCGAGAACAATTTTCAAAAGACGAATGGACTGTTGTTGGCCTAAAATCTACTGATGCAAAAAAACAAATTTCAAACTGGTTGTGAAGGATATCTCCACAGTTCCCATTGCAGATATTATTGCTGTTCTGCCAACTCCGACCCAAGAAGACAACCAAACTTTTACATTTGAGCGTAAAGTTGATGTGGTTGAATTATTGTAACTTTTTTTAAACATTTGTAATAAAAATAATAATAAAATTATTTGTGACGAATGAGTTAGGTACTCTCTACAAAGTTATCAAAGTCACCCCGCATAATAAAAATTATTAATTGACAAAATCGGCAGAACCGATTTGAAAATGGGGCGAGTTTGGCCCATCTATAGCAGTAATGCTTCATATAAGTCACTTTCGGAGCATGGATCAAAGACGCCCCATTTCTAGTGTAAATTTGATCGGGTGGTTTTTATTTTTTTTTGTTGCAATTAGTTAAAATTCTTTAAAAGTGATGGCATTAGTCTATTCTCTGAGAATTATTGATTACAACAAGTTTTTTTGTATATTTGTAACAAAATTGGGAAAGAAATTACAAACAAAAAACTTTTTACAATTACTAAAGTCGCCCCATGTTACGGTACTATTTTTTATTTTTGGAGAATAAATGATTATTTTGTACTAAGATTAAAGTATTTGATGCTTTCTTTCATTTTTATTCTATATAATTTTTATTATGTCAGTCAATGGAAGAAGGGGTTATGTAAATTTAAATCAAAATTTCTGTATGAAAATGAAGTGAAAGATCAAACCTGTAAATCCTTGCAAACAATACACACTCGACTCTTACTAACTGAATAAATCAAATCTTAACATTATTTTTAATTAAAAAATGCCAATTAATTTTACTAAATCCTATTTATCTCATAAATATGTATTTGTAACATAACACTTTCTTCCACTTGCCCCTTCAATTATAAGTAAGTAATTAAGTTCGACGTGTAATTCTTTTGACTCGCGGATAGTTATAAACGCGGTTCTTTTCAGGTATTCTCCAGAAGTACGGGCTTAGTAAATGCAATTAAGCCAGATGGACAAAAGACAGTTACAGCTAAGTGGTACATTGAAAAATGTTCGCATGAAGTGTTCAATTGAGTTCCGGACAAGGGAATTGTGCTTCACCATGATAATGCATCTTCCCATATGGCAGTTTTAACTCTCCAATTAATTATTGGCTGAAAAAAATATAAAGGTAATTGAAAATCCTCCATACTCACCTGATTTAGCAATGTGTGACTTTTGACTATTTTTTGGGCTTAAACGCAGAAGATTTTCGTCGGAAGAAGAGATTTATACCGCAGTTCATGCTTTTTTCAAGGTATTCCGAAAGAAGATTGGTTAGGAGCTTTTAAATAGTGGAAAGGAAGAACGGTCGAGCGTACTATTGCAAAAGGGAATTGCTTTCAGCATTTTTAAAATTAAATTCTGTTTTTTATTCTCAATAATTTCAGCATGTCCCTCGTATTAATGAAACAAGCGTCAACTGAAAATAATGATTTGATTATTATAGAAGATTATTACAACTAGATCGTTGAAATTTGTATTCATCATATCAAATTATATTGTGGTGTGTAGTATATATAATCCACTGTACATAAAAAATAAGATTTTGGGTAAAATCCTCAAAAGTATGATATTATAAAAGTTGTACTTTAATAAAATTGCAAAACTCGCAAATAATAAAGTTTCACAGTTTGTTTTGGAGTAATGTACTTACATGTGGTATTATTCTAGAAAAATGGCAGATTAAAGATAATTTACAGCGAATGAATTTGGTAATTCCGTTAATATTTCCTTTTTTAGGGATAAAATATGATTTATATTAAATGAGAAATGTCGATGTCCTTTGTACATTTTGTCATATTTTCTGAATTATATGACGTCACATATATTGTTTTTAAGAGGAGCGTTTACCTATCGAAAACTATGGCCCCGTAAGGCATCGCCGTCTGGCGGTTTTTAAATTTATTTTGTAATTTTAGAATCACAGATTTGGGTTAGCGATGCAAAAGGAATAAATTTATAATGTAAAGACCAGTTTTTGTATTAATTTATTTTCTTAAAAAAGTTATGTGTTTTAGAAATAACCACAAAAATGCATACATTTAACTAACAGCTGAACGATATAAAAAAAATAAAACTTATATAATTATATTTGAAGATAAAAAACATTAAATAGTAAACATTGTCAAACACATTTCACACGATGTTTTTCGAAGCTATGGCGTCGTCTATCCCCAGTTTACGGTACCTCTACCGGTCCTAGCGAAGACGAAAATCTATCGGAATCAGTCGGCTATTGCAGACTGGGCAAGCGAAAATTGGCTTATTATAAAACATCAACAAACCGAAGAAGTAACCATGCAAATCGTATGAAAAATCAAAATACGAGGTAAGTAATTTTCAGTCTACAATTTTATTTACATTATTTTGATATTTGTTAATTCCATTTAGTTTAACTAAGTACATAATACCAATATGCGAGTAGATTTCAGAATTTAAATATTTGACGATTCATTTTATGTATATATTAAAATTTTCAACCCACGACAGAATCTGTGAATAAAACCGAAGCGCTATGATCGAAACCGAATATCGTCTAGTTTCACCTACTCACACCCCCTCTTGCGTTTACCCATCCCGCTAGTAATATAAGTTGCATAAGTTTCTATTTGTTGGTAAACGCCCCTCTTAAATTACAAATTTTAGTGTTTATTACTCAATTCGCTGGTACTTTTGAATATGTTTTCGTCTAGATAATACGTGCTGAATCATCAGAAGAAAAATGATAAAACTCCCCTAATAAATCTAATAATTAACATTAAACAAATAAGTCTAGTTATGTGGATTTAAGTCAAAAGAAGCTCTTACTGTTGGACACTGACGTTTTTGTATAAGAAATAATTTTGCATTCGTATGTGAACACTTTGCTTCAACTAAATAAATACTTTGGCCAAAGCATTCAACTTTTCACCGCTTGTAATTAGGGATACAAAAACTTCTCCAATAATCAAAACATTAAAAATGATTATATTATCAGTAGTATTTGACTTATATCGCTGTATGATTTTATTTATTTTAATTATTAGAAGTTTAAGGGAACACAAATCATTTAAAAAACTCGAGATATTACTACACAGCCTTTACAGTTTTGCAATACGAGTAAACATTATTTCAAATAGCAATTCGACACCTATAGCTCATTAGAAATGATATTCCATTGTAAACAAATAAGGCACCACTATCAAAATGAATAATAAAAAATATTAATGATGTCATAACATGTATAAAAAATGACAAAGATTTGCAAGGGCATCAGCATATGTTATTTAATTTAACTTGCGCACAATAGCTTATTATTGAAGCTAAAAAATTTTACTTTTAAAATGGCGAAAACAAAAAAATTGAACATTTTATTTCTGAGATATTTTCAGAAACCATTTCCTTTTAATGAAACAACTTGTATATTTTTACATATTCTGAAGAAAATATTAATAACAGATTACTATTGTATATGCATAAATAAATAAAAGTATTTATTTTACATATGAACATTTATAAACATGGTGTGCACAATAAAGACATATTATTATATCGAAAAAAAAATTGCCGAAATTCATGCTTCTTGACGGCAACTTCGTCTTAAACTGTGATATATTACTTGGATGAGAATTATAACACATGTCAAAAGAAATGGCTTTTGTAGGTTATATTACTTGGCATAAACATTTTGCAACATCCGAAATTTGACGCTATTTTGAATTATTGGCACATGTCGGCTGTCAAATCGATTCAACTATAGTAAATAGCAAAACTAAAGGTGCAAATCCACAATGAGAATATCTCATGAGATTTTTGTCTCGTGCAATAAAAATCGCATGATAACTCCAATTTCATTGGTCTTCCGACCGTTTCCACAATGAAATTCAAGCGATTTTTATTGCGTGAGACCAAAATCTCAAGAGATATTCTCATTGTGGATTTGCACCTTAGCACTCGAATTCAAGAAAGATTATCCCTGCGTCACTAATATAAAATAATATAAAAGAATTATGGCTACATCCAAATAAGAAATAGTATCTACTTGTATAACAAGGATAGCATAACCGAATACACGTGTTTCCAGTACGATGCAAGCACGACATACGATTCATAGAATTTATTTGAGCAAGACAAAGACGGAGTGATTACATGCGCTGTATTATTTCATATAGTAGAAATCATCTAAGTTCAGTTGCACGTCATTACTAATAAAATACGCATTAAAAATGATAGGTATCATGGTGAAATTAACAAAGATAGTTTTTTTTTAGAGTGGTTTAAAAATCAATTATTACCTAATTTAAAACCACGATCTTTAATTATTATGAACAATGCCAGCTACCATTCTGAAATAGCAAATAAAGAACCAGATTCAATTTGGAAAAAAAGATAATATAAAGAAGTGGCTAATAAACAATAATATACCATTCGATGCACATATGTTGAAACCTCAGTTGCTCCATTTACTGGCTTTGTAAGTGTTCGATAAGATTCAAATAGACTGTACATAATGAATTTCTTCTTCTTGACATAAACCACAAAAGGAATATGTTATTGACAACCTCGCAAGAGAAAAACAACATAAAGTTTTACTATTACCACCATACCACTGTATATTTAATCCTATTGAAAATATTTGGGGAATAGCAAAGACATACTATAATAGACATATAGGAAAGCATGGATATGGAATGGAAAATTGTTTGGAAATGTGGAAAGAGGCTCTGCATAAAATTACAAAGGAAACATGGATAAACACAATTGATCATACGGAAAAGGAAATAGTAAGATGGTGGGAAAGAAAGTAGGATTTGATCGCAATGAAATTGCCCCAATGATAATTACTGACGATTCATCTAGTTGTAGTGATTCAGATAATGAATAAATTGTATTGAAATTAGAGATTATCATAAAACTCTTGAAATAGTTTAGTCTTAACTTATATTAGATATTTATGAAAACACATGTTTGTAAATGTCGAGTGAATATAATGACATATATGTATGTAACTATAAAAACTAGAAATATAAGGTATTTTTAAGTTCGTATTACATATATTGTGATTAATACTCTGAGAATATATACGACTTGGTTAGTAAAAAACGTATTTTGCTATTGTTTTAACTTATTAAAGAGCGAATAAAAAGCCTTCAGTCATTGTATTGGCTGGTAATTACCTCCTATAAAAGTGAATAATAAAATATAAACTTATATATAATAAAAATCATTAATGAAAATCACAGTTTAAGTATTTTAATTTTTCATTACAATTTTTGTTGTTAAATTTGTTATATAATCCATATTCCCATTTATCACTCCAATATTTCGTAAATAGAACCATAAAAAACGCTTTATCTTGAAAGATCCAAAGAAATAATTACTTCTGAAGGTATAACCTAAATTATAGGTTAATAATTAACGATGTCTGTCAAAAATGGCGAGCGTTTTATATTGCAACACTGAGTAAGCTGGCGTCATCATTTCGTCATGAATTTATAATGACGTGCAACGGAACTTAGAAAATTTTTACTATACATTTCCGTTTAGCGTTTTGACACAGCTTGGCTTTGACATTGAAGCTTTTACATTTCTAGTAGTTTGATTTCGTTTCACGATTTGTTATATACACCACCATACTCTTTATTAAACCAGAATGTCACGACGTGGTAGAACATTACGGTGACAAGCTCAAGAACTTGTTTGAAATTTATTACAATGCTTTCATTCAGCAGGCGGATCGGGAACCGATCCCGCTCCAACCGTTCACTTCACAACAGTTGAGTGTTTGCTGGACAGGACCGCTCACCTTTATGTCATCTTCTGTCATCTGGTACTTTTCATTGCTGCCATATGTTAAAATTATAGAAATTAAACCGAATAAACAATAATAATAAATTGTTTTTCTGCATTCAGTTTTGGCGTAGTTTTCAGTGGAAGGGTTGGTTTTGCCAACCCCGAATAAAATACTGGGTGAACTCCAATATTTTAATACATTTATTTCTGCACAATACCTTTAATTTGTTGTATCTTACTTTTCTAGTAACTTTCTTCAAAATTATGTATTAGGTTGGTCTTGGAATGCATCAATGGCGCATGCGTACAGAATACGCTCACTAAGTGAGCATAGAATTTTTTCGCTCACAAAAATGGCGACCGCTCCTGAACATGTTCAGAGTGAGCGGTCGTCTACTCGACATGATCACTGAACAGTTGCGCAACTGTTGTGTCTGCTGAATGAAAGCAATATTTCGAGGAAGAGAAGGTTAAAGTGCTGCTCTAATATCCGTTACATCTGTACATGAGGTAAACATTGTGAGATTTAACATTTTACAAATGCTAATGAATATTTTTTAGCGAGTAGCAGATGCATTGAAAGTAGGAGTAGCTACAGTAAAACGGATTAAAGGTCGATCACTAAATAGTCCTCTTCTATCTAGTCCAGGGAAGAAAAGGCTCCATATAAAAACAAAAACAGACAATTTGGCAGAATGCTCTAAAATGAGTATCCGAAATACATTATGCACGATGTATTTACAGAGTAAGACTTTAGAAATGTTGCGTATTGTATGTTCATTTATCTAACGTAATAATTATTCAAGTATGTATTGCGTACTTGCACATTATTTTGCCAATTTCACAAAGTACAAGTCTTATTTTATTGATTTCTTATTTATAATTTTACAGTAATATTGTATTAATTTTTTTTTGTTCAAAATATGACTTTCAAAAGTAGTAAAACTATGTTCCATTAAAAAAATGTGTTTTTGTGCGAATCTTGGAAGTTAAACTTTCATTCAATTGCTTTTCTTGTTTCCACCATCTAAATTAAAGTAAAAAAATTTCATTATCTGTTACTTTAACCAACTGCATAGTTACATTGAATTTTCTTCATATTTCATTCTAAAAGTAACGTAGTGTAAATAACCTCAATTTTAACGGGCATCTTACCAGAATAATACATGAAATATTTTGAATGTTACGAATTTATTGACCTGCGATCCTAGGTAACGATTACATAAATGCCACTCACTAAATTCCCTTTGAAATTATCGTTATCATGCACGATCCAAGTAGGCATAGGGAGATGGCGAAAATCGATAAAACCTTCCGATAACTGTCATACAAAATAACGTACATTTATAATGTACGACACTTATGGGAATCATTTGATAGCATTTAGCACATTATTCTTTGCTAATAACAACTAAAACAACTTACAATAGAGATAATAACTAATTTTTACATATTCAAACTAATTTTCGCGAGTAACCAAATGATTTATTTCAATGTAACGGCATTTTGATCTAAATTATTTATCACGTAAGTTGGCTGTGGTGAATAATAAATAGGTTATGTTCAGTAAGTTATTTCTCAATTGAGTAATATATATGACTTTTTTTCATTTATCCTTGGATTGGTTAATACTGTTGGATAAATACAATAATAAACACGCACAAAAAATTTTTTCGTTCTTTAAATATGTTTGGTATTTGAACATAACCTCTTTATTGACAATTGAATTGCAAAATATATTCGCTTTCCTCAGAAATTCAGTAAAAATTTTAAATTAGCAGAAGTGAAGACCACAAATTCCAGAAACCATAAAACAAACTCTTTGGTTATTCGCGAAGATTACTGGAATATTAAATAGACACTTTGAACAAAGTGAAATTCGTTAACCGTAAAGGTTCCCTGGAAATTCGTGATCTGACCCATCGTCATCCCGATCCTGATCCTCCTCCGGATCTTTGCGTTTCCTTCCGTACGCCCTCTTGCTGGTCGTCGGTACAACATCGCTTTCGCCGTGAACTAAGGAATTCCTGTACAACAACAGCGGCTGCCAATCTTCTCCGCGACTGCTTGGCATACCTGCAAACCAAAATCGTAAGAATTATGGGTATCGACAGTTTCATTTTATTTTCTTAGTCCTAGTTCACAATGGACATAAGACATAAGCTGTACGTAACATAAACGTAACGCGTAAAGTTAAACGTATCAGAAACCAATGCAGCTATCCACAGTAGCCGTAGTGCTTATGTTATGTTTACGTATTCCTTGCGTGTGAACATAAGAAATACATAAAGTTGAAATAAATTCAACTTTATGTTTTTCTTATGTATTTCTTACGTATAATTTTAGTAAAATAAGTTTTTTGAAGTTTCACAACTTAAACCGATTGGTAACGATATTATAAAAAACGCGAGAAGCCTGTATAATCCCATGCTTTCGAATCGTGTCAATTTGAATTGTGACGATTTTGTTCTGAGAACGTGAAAAATACAAAGGCTTTATCGATTTTAAATAATATAATTTAATATACAGTGCGTTCATGATGAAAGGAACAAATTCGTTTGAAATTCAGGTAATTATTTTGCAGAAAAACGCTCGGACAGGTCGATTAGTATTTTTAGTTTAGAATTTTTTGACATAAGAAAATTATATACAGGGTGTCTAAAGAAGAACATATGAAGTAATCATTGGTTTTTTTAAATGGAACACCCATTGTATATTATGCCATTTTTGAATTGTAGGGTAAATTCTAAACACATTAAACACATTTTTGTGTAACATACCATATCCCAAAAATCAGGGGTTTTCGGAATAATGAGTTTTGTAATAAATTAAAATACACATAGGTAATGAAATAAAATGTTTAAATTGAACAAGGACACCTTGAACATTTTTTTAAAAGCCAACGAAAACAACCTGGTATTGCAAATTTTATCTTCAACAAAAATCTCTACTTTAAATTAATCGATATTATTCCGAAAACCGCTGATTTTGGGGATATGGCATGTTACACAAAAAGTGTTGAGAATTTACCATACAATTCAAATATGGTATAATATACAGTATGTTCCATTAAAAAAAAAACAATGATTGCTGCATATGTTCTTCTTTAGACAGCCTGTATATAATTTTCTTATGTCAACAAATTCACAACTAAAAATACTAATCGACCTGTCCGAGCGTTTTTCTGCAAAGTAATTACTTGAATTTTAAACGAATTTGTTCCTTTCATCATGAAAGCACTGTATGTATCTCACTACAAATTACTGCAATAAGTTGTAATTACTCCATATGAGTAAATATTTGTTGGTGCTATTTACATATCGAGTAAAAAAAGTAAATGTAATTTAGATGATGGAAAAGGGGCAAGTAGATATAGAACTTCTTTTATTTCAGTTGGTCAGAGCTGAAGCGTATTTATATCTAACAAGGCACATCGGAGCTACAAAGATGTGATATACCAAGATGTCTGGAAAGGAGTAACAGGAACACCAGGCATCACAAGTATTTTAAACATTAGTTATAGCACTGGTTTACAAAGGCGTATTGAATATTATCAATGAATGATATATGCGAAAGAGCATGGAACGATTGAAGGTAAGTTACACATGAGAAAGCAAGAAGAAATTGTTAATTCCAAAGTGCTGTTTGAAATATGTATGTGAAATTGACTGAAATTGTGCTATGTCGAATACCTCCACACACTAGTTGTGAAGCATCTCAAGGCATACAGCAATACAAAAAAATAACCTACACTAAATATTTTTAAATAATTGATTGAAGACGGAGAAAACTCCATAATTTACAAGTAAAAATTGAAATAAATTCAAATTGAGTTCAAAACAGTTTTATTCAATTTACTACAATTGTTTCACCCTACTAGGGCTTCATCAGGTGATGAATATTATAATACAGAATATTTGTAGACGTTCTTATTTATGTCTCTTCCTAAATGAAGAGGGGGGAGTTTGCGACATTAGGTTAAGAGCGGGAGTAACTTATATATTTAATGTAATATTTAATATATATATACATAACAATATGATTAAGACTATTAAAAATTTTTTGAAAACTGATTGTTTACTGTTATTATAAAATTAAACAATTTATAAATATATATATATAACTATAAGAATTATTAAGTTGATTTTAAATATTTAAATTTAACAACGGTGAATTATTCACTTCTAGTTGGTCATTTAAAATAAGGTTTAATTTGTTTAATTTATTTATTTTTAGGTTTTCTAATAAATTTAATTTTTTACTCTTGTCTTGTATATGTAGTATGTCAAACTTATTATTGAATTTATGTTTTTGTTCAATACAGTGGTTTGCATATGTGGAATCTGTTTTTTGTATATATATATTTATAAATTGTTTAATTTTATAATAACAGTAAACAATCAGTTTTCAAAAAATTTTTAATAGTCTTAATCATATTGTTATGTATACAGGGTGATTTTTTTAAAGCGGTCGTTAGACGTTTCTCGGAATCTACTAAAGTGAGACGAACGAAATTTGGTATGCGTCTATAACTCTGCACAATCTATCTTGCTAAAATATTTTCATCAAGATTCTACTTCCGGTTATACCGGAAGTTGCCATCAACTTTCTTATTTTAAATAGAACCATACATTTTTTTTATCATCATCGAATCGACCATTCAATTTGCTTAATTGCCAATCTAGGTTGTGCCAATCCAATAGCCATGGTTTTCAAGATATTCAATTATTTTGGTAAAAATAGCTGCTTGCAGAGTGTTTTTCAAAAAATCGTAGTTTCCGAACCGCTCTTTATAATAAAGAGGAAAAAATTGTGTTCTATAGAAAAAAGTACATTTTATCAGCTCAGTAAACCTCTGAGTTCAAATCGATGATTAGGAAGACCGTTAAAAATTTTTGAACTTTTAAAATTAGAAAAGCAAAAAAAATAATTTGTTCAAATGGAAGCACTATTTTTTTTTACAGGAATCAACAGATATTCTAATTTGGAAGATTTTTTCTTTAATGGTCGATATGGCTTCGGCCAACCGTTTTCTAGTAATAGGCACTTTTCTGAAAAAAATGTTTCAAATTTGTTTTGAAAGAGCGTAGTAGCCTTTGGACTATGCGATTTTCGGTGTTGCTATGGTTACCATCATAATATTCGCGTCAAAACTTGTCAGTTTTGTATTAGTTTTGTCTTTATTACGCAAATAACTCCTATAATGCAGAACGAAATTGTTAATCGTCGTTTTCGTTACACAAACGAGCAAATTTTCGATTTGTTTTTATGTTTTGGTGAATGTAACCGAATTGTAGCTAGAACATGTCGACTCTTCAATGAAAAATATCCCCATTTGCCGGCTATGACCCCGAATAAATTTCGAAGATTAAAAAACAATTTTATAAATTTTGGAAAAACAACATTTAACAGAAGAAACACGCGGTGGGTCCAGACAGAAGAGGCTGAAATAAATATTTTGGCTTATTTTGATGCCCATCCTCGGGCTTCTATTCGATCAGCATCTCTGGATTCTCGGCTGCATTATTCCACAATTCAGAGAATATTGCGAAAGCATAAGAAGCATCCGTTTTCGTTTATTCGACTGCTAAAGCTACGGAGAACAGATTATCCTAGAAGAGTCCAATTTTGTGAAGAAATGTTGCTTCGAATTCAAGAGGACCAAAACTTTTTGAGGAATATTATTTGGACGGACGAAGCAAAATTCGACCAAAACGGAATTACAAACAGACGAAATAGACACTTCTGGGCGTATGAAAATCCCCGAATTGTAGAAACTGTTGACAACCAACAAAGATTTAAAGTTAATGTCTATTGTTTAATCCTGTATGACCAAATTAGATTTGTATTATACAACGACAACCTAAACGGAGCACGTTACGTGGAAATTTTACAGGACAGCGTGGTGCCATTTATTGATAATTTACCTTTACAACAGATGAGAAGCTGTTGGTATCAAATGGATGGCGCCCCTCCGCATAACACAAGAGCTGTGGATCGGCAATTGACAACCATGTTTGAGGACAGATGGTTAGGAAATAAAGGACCCTGGCGGTGGCCACCGAGATCACCAGATTTAACGCCTCTGGACTTCTACTTATGGGGTGTCATAAAAAGCAAAGTTTATGACAGAGTTGTCGATTCTATTGAGGACCTAATCAACCGTATCAACGTTGCGTTCGAAGAGATTGACCCGGCAGAGCTGTCTATAGCGACTACGCACGGAGTCCATTCACGAATGGAAATGTGTTTGCGGGAAAACGGCGAACACATAGAGCATTTATTGTAATATTGTTAAAATTAAAATATTAAATTGTCATTTAATATTAAATTGTTATTAAATTATTATTTGTTATTAAATCATTATTTTTTTATGATGGTAACCATAGCAACACCGAAAATCGCATAGTCCAAAGGCTACTACGCTCTTTCAAAACAAATTTGAAACATTTTTTTCAGAAAATTGCCTATTACTAGGAAACGGTTGGCCGAAGCCATATCGACCATTAAAGAAAAAATCTTCCAAATTAGAATATCTGTTGATTCCTGTAAAAAAAAAATAGTGCTTCCATTTGAACAAATTATTTTTTTTGCTTTTCTAATTTTAAAAGTTCAAAAATTTTTAACGGTCTTCCTAATCATCGATTTGAACTCAGAGGTTTACTGAGCTGATAAAATGTACTTTTTTCTATAGAACACAATTTTTTCCTCTTTATTATAAAGAGCGGTTCGGAAACTACGATTTTTTGAAAAACACTCTGCAAGCAGCTATTTTTACCAAAATAATTGAATATCTTGAAAACCATGGCTATTAGATTGGCACAACCTAGATTGGCAATTAAGCAAATTGAATGGTCGATTCGATGATGATAAAAAAAATGTATGGTTCTATTTAAAATAAGAAAGTTGATGGCAACTTCCGGTATAACCGGAAGTAGAATCTTGATGAAAATATTTTAGCAAGATAGATTGTGCAGAGTTATAGACGCATACCAAATTTCGTTCGTCTCACTTTAGTAGATTCCGAGAAACGTCTAACGACCGCTTTAAAAAAATCACCCTGTATATATATTAAATATTACATTAAATATATAAGTTACTCCCGCTCTTAACCTAATGTCGCAAACTCCCCCCTCTTCATTTAGGAAAATACATAAATAAGAACGTCTACAAATATTCTGTACTATAATATTCATCACCTGATGAAGCCCTAGTAGGGTGAAACAATTGTAGTAAATTGAATAAAACTGTTTTGAACTCAATTTGAATTTATTTCAATTTTTACTTCTAAATAGTTTTACTTTAGTACTGAAACCACCACCAAAGCCGAGCACCATGCAGCATATTATGCTTTTTGCTGTCTTTATAACCTTTCCTAAATGTAAGAGTGAACCAAATATTCTTGAAGTGTGATTATAACATTTAAAAGTGCGGTGTCTAATGTATGAATGGGAATAAAAATCTAATCAGCATATAACATGGAAATGGTTAAGGATTACGATATTAAAAATTTCATTATCTGAAGACATAATAGTACATTATAATGTTAAAAAATAAAGAATTAAAAACAAGTTACAAGTCTAATATAGAGCATTTAATACGATGGTAAAAGAAAAAAGGGTTTTATTTCAAATTAAGATACCTGTATTTGTAAAATACAGATACAATGATTCTTAAAGACTATAATGTAATTTAAATAGATAAGCTTTTAATTTGTGTGGTTAAATTAAGTTCATTTCATATATTTGAAAATACATATTGTAAATTAAATAGGTTTTACGGACTGTATTTGCTCTTCTTGTTTTTACCGGTTAAACCCACCAGCGTGTTTCGTTTGCCTTTGACATTTATTTTTGTTAATTTTCGTTAATAACAATAAGGATAATATGCAGATTATTATCCATTCTAACAGAAATTTCAATATTGTCAGAATTTTTAGAAACTACTAACCTTAAACCGTCAAAATAAATAAACAAAATACCACGATAGCGCAAGCGCAAATCCCTTGCGTTTATGTTCATTGTGAACAGTAATTAAATTTTACGCGTTATGTATCTCTTATGTAAATCTTACGTCCATTGTGAACAAGGACTTATACGTAGTATAGGGAAGTATTGTGATGATAAAATGTTCGACCTCGAGATTTTTGCAGATGTCCACGTTTTGAAGTACACTGATACCGAAAAAATGGTTTTTAAAAAATGTCTCTCTGTGTGTCTAACTACGATAGCGGTCAAACCGCTATAGCTATAAATGTATAATTTCCCTCTTGAGATATGATTAGATTTTCAGTAAAATCGGCAGACCGGAAGTAGTAGTTTACTTCAATGAATCGCTTTTTCATAAACGCTAATTTTATTTAATTCGTAATCTTACAGCACATTATTACCTAAACCTTTGATGTGTAACCATGACAACATTATCCAATTAATGTGCCTCTTAAACAATCACAGTCCACAATCACTCTATAAACGTTTGTGACAATGCCAGTGCCTAAAGAGTATGTGCTACAAATTGGCGCCCAACGTAATAAGCAATTGTGACATCTACAACATGATTCTATCATCCGCGTCGCAAAGTTATTTAGCATTTTGAAGTTAAAAACGAAAATACACACCGGTTGCTATGCGCCTATCCAAGAACGACAGGACGACTCTCTTGTCCTGTTTCAGCAATTTGTTCGTGAATTCTGTAAGGATCTCCAGGAAGGGCAGGTTAGGAGGCGGCCCGGTCGGATCTTCGGGTGCTTCAGTACCGCTGACCGCGAACAGTATGCCCGCCCTGTGCAGTGCCGTGATGGCCTCCCGGTTCTTCACGGCGTCCAGACCGAAAGAGAGCGCGAATCTCTTCGCCAATTCCTTCAGCGAGAAGAAATCTTCGTGCTGCCTCGTTACCAGGTCGCCGTTCCCGCTCAAACTTTGGAACATCATGTTCAAGCTGAGACACATGGTCAGGGCGCAGTTTACCTTGTTGATCTCTCTGGCCTTGCTCAACGTCGACTTGATGATGTCGCCGTATTCGTTGTAGTATTTCACGTAATGTTTGAAGACGTCAGCGCCCGCCTTCGTCGGCATTATGTTGTACACAATCAATTTACAGTAGGCGGCCAGGAAGTTACGTCTCTTATGCAACTCCTCGATGCGATGTTCGTCGTGTTCGGCGTCCTGTTCCGGCACGAACACGTACGTCTGTACGAACTCGTTCAGCAGTAACTGCAAGTTTCTGTCGGGCTCGCACACAAGAGTCGACATGTAGGAGCCGGTGCTGCGTAACTGTTCGCTGAACACCACCAGCAAGTCGCAGAGGCAGACGTACGCCTCTTCTCGCATGACCAGATGCGGCGACGAGCGGATCAGATCTTGCGCGGCTTCGATGAACTCGTCGAGTTGTTGGCGCAGCTCGGCGACGCTCTGCGATATTAGACCGCCGCCCTCGTGGACCACTTCCAGACCTTTTAGACCCCACAGCAGCCAATAGAAGCAGGAACTCAAACAGTACTTGAGCGCTTCAGGGGGTAACGTGCTTTCCAGATCCTGCTTGATGATAAAAGTTATTTTAACAACAACATAAAGAAATCGTCAACTTGTATAATAATATAATAAATACAATTTTGTTGAAAATCGAAATTTTAAGTCATATACGAGGTTTATTCCAACATAAAATCACAAATGAGTCAGAACCGATCAAATGTTGTAAAAGAAATCAGAAAGTTGTTATGTGCATTTAGCACGTGCTTTTAATTGTGGTATTTCTATCTAGTTTATTGATTTTTCTTACAATTTCGGCGCCTATCTACCAGCAATTTTAAGTTTATAAGTGTTAGGCCGTTCGTCCACCAAGAAAATCAATATGTGCGACCGGTTGTAGACAAGCAGTCGCGGGTGACTGGTTGCTTAGTTTTTCGTTCACTGAAGAAACCTATGCTTGGGTTCAACAGGATTTTGAAAGAAATAAAGAAAAGCGGTGGTTCAAAATTGCAAGTGAGTTCAAAGATCCGGTTTAGTTTAAACAAACTTACAGAATGAGTAAAGAGGATTTTCGTGAACTTGAATGAATTGTTGGCATAATTTTCTAACGTGTAATCAAATGGAATAAATTCGAAAATCAATAAATGGGGGCGTGTTCGAAAAAACGCTCGGACAGGTCGATTGGTATTTTTAATGTCAGTTCCCACTTATGCATTTTCAAGTTGCATTTTTTAATGCGGGAGCAAAATGCAGCATTTCTATGTTCACACTGTGCATTTCTAAGTAGTTGCATGCATTTCTAGTAAGAACTAGGGATTTATTGGATACCAACATATATTATAGGTTTGGTATCATACACAATTGTGTTTCAAATTTTGAAACTTAGGTAGGCGACTTTTCGCAAAGATTCATTGGCAAATTTGCATTTTATGATTTTTATTACCGTAAAATGGGGTGACTTTGTGCCAGCCGGGGCGTGATTGTGCCACTACGTGTTGATCGTGTATATTCGCACCATATCGGCACATCGATTCACCTACCGCCCCGAACTCTTGTTCAAGAATACCGATATTAGAGGCGAATAGAATAAAATGTATGGTTTGTGTATGCAATACCCTCCATTTCTGTTCCGTCAAGTTATTAAGTTGGTGAGATTTTGCAAAATTTTCGTTTTATCGCATACTTTCTCCTGGCTTGCCTAAAGTGTTTTAATAATGACCGTTTCAAAGTTCACACGTAATTAGGTGTTATATAGGTTATCTTTTAAAGAATACGCAGTGGTCGAGTAGTGCAAAATAACCTGGGTGTGTCACCTTGAATAAGATTCCGACAATATAAGGGGGGAATTTGTGCCACCACCTATTTTGAAATTCAATTTATACGCTTAATTATCTTTATTAGTTACTATTCTATGTGAGAATTGGCTGTTCTTTTGTTTTATTTTGGTTTGTAAGAATATCTAGTTTTTGTTATATTTTATAAATAAAAAAATTTTTTCATTAAACCTTCTATTTGGGGCGAGATTGTGCCACAAAAATAACAGAGATAAAAATAATTGGGGTGAAATTGGGCCATGTCACTCATACCATACAGTTTCACTATAATATGAAGCTGAGCCTGGCACATTTTCAGCCTGTAAATAGGCGGCATTGTGCTAAAACGGTAAACAAGTAGCTGGCACAAAGCCACCCCATCCTATGGGGGGAAATTGTGCCAATTGTTATACATAATTTTAGAAAAACGAATGAAAATTTCTAAGTCTTTTTTACACAATTTAGTAACCAAAGGTTCAAAGTATATCGTTAATTTTTACAAACATTTTTGGTTTCTATAATTGTCCGAAATTCTTTGAAAACCATAAAAAGTGGCATAAAGCCACCCCATTTTACCGGTACCCTTTTGTAGGAAGGCCGTATGTGATTTTTTCAACATTTGTTAACCATCTGAGAATACGTATCTAGTATTAACTGTTAGAAATATCTATATTCAAGCACTTTTCTGTTTTCAATAGTAGAGTAAAGACGCCATAAAAGTACATAAATATTTATATACAGTATTTCTATTCCTGACAATTATTTCAATAATTCATGTTCGTAACTATGAATATATAATTTATTTATAACATTACATAAATTTTAAAATTTGTTTTTAGAATGGCTTGCAAAGAAAAATTTATATGGCCGCGAGAGTTAACTCTAAAGTTAATTGAAATGTATGAACAGCATCCACTGCTGTACAATATAAAATCTGCAAATTATAAAAACAAAATAAAAAGAAATGAAGCATTGGAAGAAATTAGAGACAGCTTGTGTTCGAAAAGTAGTTTCGTCTCTAGCTAATGTTTAAGTATTGAGGACATTAAAAACAAAATTCATATTTCAAGAGCGCAGTTTTTTAAAGAGTATAGAAATTTGAAAGAAAGTAAAGTAAGTGGAGCTGGTATAGAAGAAATATATGTGCCAAAATTTTGGTGCTTTCAGGATTTAAAATTTTCGATTGAAGGTGATGTAGTAAGTAACAGCATCTCCATTATAGAAGTAAGTTGATGTCCAAGAATATGCTTGAAGATTTATCTTCCTTTGTTTTAGAACGAAATATGTGAAAAGGTAGAAAATGATGAGGAAAATATGGCAACAAGCCAAGATACTATTATTTTCGATGGTAACATCGAAGAACTTATGGTGGCAGAATTAACAGAAGAGTCCAATCCAACACGCCTGCTGTACCTGGGCCATCTTCGAGTAACACACCCCACAGGCAAAAACTACATGGAAATATATCACGATTAATTGAGAATGCAACAATTGCCTTGAAGGACCACAGGGCTTCCAAAGGGGTCAGTGATGATTTTCATTCATTTGCAAAGTAGGTATTTCAAAATGAATGTTCACTTACTTCCCTTATAATAGCAGATGTTTTTTGTCCAATAAGTTATGAAATACGAAAAATAAAAAATCCCAAAAATATTCGGATTTTAAAAAGAAAAATATTTTAAGTTAATTATTGATATGCAGGAGGAAGAGGCAGAAGAAGAGCTGTAAATATTTAATTTGTAAATATATTTTACAGAACAATTTTCTGTGTATTATTTGTGACTGTAAGATATATAAAAAATCATTTGTTCAATACAGATTTTGATGTACTAATGATGAAGTATTGCTTGAAACTAATAACATAAAAAAATATTTAAACAAAACAAATCACTACCCAATATATTCAAAATTATATTTTTGCAAAAGAAATATGAAATTACAAACACATCGTATTATGCCAGGTCATTCTGCTAAGGAATAGCCTCAACACCATTAACGTACTTGTAGGTTTCTCCAGTAGCTAAATATCTAAGAGTGATTGTTAACCTGTCTCATGGAGATATTGCATCCCTAAACTTAGTGTTTTCCTTCTTTATATGTGGTGTAACATTATTTAACAAAATATTAAATAAATCCTCATCCATTCTTAAGAAATTCAAAAAGCTTTCCGGGTCATCTATCCGAATTTTATTATGAACGAGGCTGAGATTACCTTTTGAATCTCGTTTCCTCAACCAAGGTTTTACCCATCACTTCCCTGGAGTCTGTAATAACAGAGAAGCACTTGCACCAATTATTAATAGAAGTAATATCTCTTCATAATCCATAGCTCCTACTATTAAATTTAGACGAAATCGACAAATGGAATGGTCAAATTAATTACTAACGTGAACCGAAATAACAATACGACAATACGACCAACAGTTTTGTATATAATAGCCAGCTTTGGCGGCTTTTTATCTCACTATTTGTGAAATGGTATTGTGATTACCCAAAAATAAAATCCCTAGTTATTTTTCACTATGCTGCACATACAATTGCATAAATGTAAATATCTTTGCAGTTTTTGATGCACGATGGTTGTGCATTAAAAAATGCATAGTTTTCATGCATCAAAGTTGCTTCAGTTTCATGCATAAGTGGGAACTGACCTTTAGTTGTGCATTTTTTTCAACAGAAACTTTTTAATAACAGTAGTCAATACCAACTTTTTTATTTTAAATGCAACACCCTGTATATTATTCAATTTTTGGACTCATCAGAAAATTCTAGACATATTTCATATACATTTTCCTATACCTATGTTCAACTGTTTCGGAAATATTAAGTGTTTTCGGATCTAATGCAAAAATTAACATCGAAGGAAGAACACTGTTTGATTACAGAAATTCGCTACAACACACTCAAAAACTAATAAGTAATCTGTTTATTTCTTGGTAATGTAAAAAAATAAAACCAAATCATTGATGTCAATGTAGGAAATGTTCAATATGCTCGCCGTGAATGTCTTGGCAACATCCTAATCTTAAACATAAATTTCTTACTCAACATATCAGGCATGACCGATCTATTCGCAAGCGTTATTCGTCTTCTTAAGTCAGCTAAGTCGAGCGGTTTAGTTTTGTATACAAATACTTTTGACATATCCCCATAAGAAGTCTAATGACGTCAGATCAAGGGATCACGCTCGCCATTCAATCGATCCTCGCCTCCCTAACCTTTGATTTGGAAATATTCGGTTGAGGTACTGCCGGACATTGATTTGGTAATGAGGCGGTGCTTCATCTTCTTGAAACCATATCATATTCGCTGGAACTTGTGCGTTTGCTGGATCAGGATAAAAGTTTGTCAAAGTTGGCACGACATTATTTTGGAGTAGTGCTAAATAATTATCGCCATTCAAAATGTCATCAATGAAAAAGGGACCTATGATATGATCTCCAACAATTCCCACCCTAACATTAACCTTTACAGGGTATTACGTATGTTCTTCTCTCATCCAGTGAGGCTTATCCCTCGACCAATAGCGGTAATTTTGACAATTAGTATGACCGTGAAGTGTAAAGGTGCACTCATCAGAAAACATGTTCTAATTGGATCACATTGTTATCTAACATTGTCATCATTTGTTCACAAAAATACGTTCTCCTATCAAAATCGTCTTCCATGAGCTTCTGAGTCGGTATCATTTTATAGGGATGCATTTTATTTTATTTTAATGTTCGAATAATCGATGAATGGCTTACATCAAACGTTGTGGCTGCTTGTAGACTAGCAGTATGTGGGCTTTCCTTAAACTCAAGTATAATATCCACTTTGTTATCATCAGTTATTGCATTGGCAGCTGCTTTTTTTTATCTGCCTTACATGTCCATGCTCGCGAAACTGCTTTTCAATTTTACTAATTGTCCCTTGGGATATATGCGGCAAATTTGGAAATTTTTCATGAAATATGCGAGCAACTTCTATTTGTGTCCGTGTGTTATCTCCATAACCAATCATCTGTAGAATTGTTATTTTGTGCATTTCTGTTAAATGAACCATTTTTCTGATATTGAAGTTAACGAAATGCAAACGACTATAACACTGACAACTAAACTAAACTGTCATGCAGGCAGACAACAATTTGCTAAGGCCAGGCGTCTTAAACAAAAGTATTACGGTTTTGTTTATTTCATATCGGTAAAAAGGAATGTTATTTTACATTATTAAGAAATACAGATTACTTATTACTTTTTGAGTGTGTTGTGGCGAATTTCTGTAATCAAATAATTTTCTTTCTTCAATGTTAATTTTTGCAATAAATCTGAAAACACTTAATATTTCCGAAACAGTTACAGATAGGCATAGAAAAATGTACATGAAATATGTCTAGAATTTTCTGAAGAATCCAAAAATTGAGTAATATACAGGGTGTTGCATTTAAAATAAAAAAAGTTGGTATTGGTCACTGTTACATGACACACTGTGTATAAAAATAGCAATCGAGGTGTCCGAGCGTATTTTCGAACACGCCCCCATTTATTTATTATCGAATTTATTCCACTTGGCTGATATACAACAGTGTATATGATATGCACTGGAATTGAACTAAAGATATTTTAGTTTTACAACACACATAACTCATTTACGGGATGTATATATTCACTGAATAAGCACAATTGTCGTAAGTTCAAAATTACTATATAAATTAATCTATATTTACTTTTACGTCCTGGAAGAGAGAGTGCCATAGGTTCCACTGGTTCAAATTATGGCAGGCATAGAACAACGCAACCTTCTTCAGCGAACTGACGACGTTAAATATCTCATCGGCGTTCGGGGTTTCCTCTCCCAGCATGAGGTTCCTCCAGTCGTCGATGGCTTCCTTGTAGGCGGCTACGATCATGTCGATTATGGTCGACCGGGAGACGTCGCATCTGGTGTAGATCGAATGACCCTCGGTGCAAAGGATTTCTAACGTTTTGGCGCAAGTTTCCAGTACCTACATTGAATGTGCGATCGAGTATACTACTGTTGTTGGCAATTCCAAATTCTTTCATTTTATATGTATACAGGGTGCGTCATCACCGCGGGTAAGGCCGATTATGCCTTTATGAGTAAAGATATTTTGAAACGGTTGTTTTTCTTTTGATAGCTACTCATTAGAGGCACATTATAAAAATATGTTGTATTATACAGAGTGCTCCATAACTTGGTGACTGACCATAGTTATAGTTTTTTAAATGGAACAGCCTGTATATCAGTTCATTTTTGAATTTCTTATTAAATTTTGCATAAAAAACGTGTAAGACGTTTAATACTTTAAAAGTGACTATTACTGAGCTATTGTCGCTTTTTGATTATAATTTTGTCAGTTTCATGGTTTTATATTAATATACCGTAGCATGCCGTGAAATTAGCTGTGATGGTGATAGATGACGTTTAATAAGTTGCTTTTTAGTTGACAGGTTAATTTGTTGATGCTATTAATCTTAAAATAATTGAAGTGATTTTATAATTCAGTTTATTTAAGAAGAGCTTACAGATATGATTTTTGTACTTGGGTAAAGCCAAAGAAATTATTTATTAGCTCAGAGACTTAATAAATAATAATAAGTCTAAAAATCATATCTCTAATCTAATTTTTAAAAAATTCATTATGAAATCATGCTTGTCAACTGAGCAACAACTTCTGAAATGGCATCCATTCAAGTATCAATCATGCAACAAATATCATGGCTCACTATATCGTATTCAAATAAAAAACATAAAGTTGTCAAAATTATATCAAAAGACGACAATAGCTCAGTAATAGTCACTTTTAAACTACGAGGAAAGAATAGAACAGGAGAGAGTCTCCTTAAAAATAATATTTGTCAAAAGTGTAACTCAATATGGCTGCCGCATGCATAGGCGTGCATAAATATTTTATATAGGGTATAGGTACACTTCGTATGTTCTCGACAATCATTTAAAATAGGTTCTTAGTCCAATAGTAAATAAAGTAATATCATGAGTGCATTATTTTTTCAATCCTTTTATTCTTTTTAATAGAGTAACATTTATTCTAACTCTATTAATGAAAACATTAAAAAAAAAGCCTAGAATATGTATGTTACGCCACTGAACACATAATCAAACATACCGGATATACGACAAGTTATTCAAAATACTAATTTTATAAATTATGATTGGTCAATATTGCCATAACTGACCTGCCCTAAAGTGGTAACTGCCGTCTTAATAATACCTATTCCCCCACCAGTTTATTATCTCTCCTGTTCTATTCTTTCCTCGTAGCTTTTAAAGTATTAATGTCTTACATGTTTTTTATGCAAAATTTAATAAAAAAATGAGGTGTGGCCACCACACGACTTTCTTATACGTATGAAAGTGTTACTTCCGGTCCGAATTTTGAAATTTCATTTATACAAAAAATATTCTAAATCCAACTCTAAATACTTTTGTACTCTTCATAAATATAGATAGAATGCATAATTTACGACATATTTGCAAAAAATCGCTATTCGATAAGAGTAAAAGTGCTACTTCTGGTTTGAATTTTGAAATTTTTTTTATGCAAAAGATATTTAAAAGTATGTTCTAAATACTTTTATACTCGTAATGTACCTGCCTAGAAAGCATGACTTGCGAGATATTCGCAAAAAACTGATTTTCGATAAGAGTAAAAGACCTACTTCCGGTAGGAATTTCGAAAAACTTTATTAAAACAATTTTTCTCAAATTTTTTGAGTATATTTGAATTCTTTATAAATTTGTTTAAACTTAGTAATTGACGAAATATTTGCAAAATTCGATTTTTTCACTGAAGTAAAGTACTACTTCCGGTCTGCCGATTTTGCTCAAAATCTAATCAGTTCTCAAGAAGGAGATTATATTCGTAAATACAAAATTTGGAATTGATATCTACAGGGGTTTGACCGCTATCGTGGTCACACACGCACAGACAGACACACACAGACATTTTTTAAAAACCACTTTTTTGGTATCAGGGGACCTCAAAACGTGAACATCTGCAAAAATCTCGAGGTCGAAAATTTTCATCATCACAATACTTCCTTATACTACGTATAAGAAAGTAAAATTCAAAAATGAACTGATATACAAGGTGTTCTATTTGAAAAAATTGACTTTTGTACAAAAACTAACAAAATCGTATCACAAAACACCAATAGCTCAGTAATAATCAGTTTTGAAGTATTAACATCTTACATGTTTTTGATGTGAAATTTCATAAGAAATTGAAAAATGAACTGATATACAGGTTGTTCCATTTGAAAAAATTGACTTTTATACAAAAACGTGTAATTCAGTTTTCTGCACATGCCATTAATAATTGAAAAAAAAAAAAATAAGACTCCTTATTATGAACAATACTACAAAAAATTGTGCCAATCTAATACGACGTTTTCGAAAAATATAATTTTATAAAAACTTTGAATTTTTCAGAAAAACGAGAATAAGTCAAAAACATTAGATTTTAGGCGTATACTATCTTATTACTTTTTGCCTAAAAATTATACGGGGAATACAAAAATGTAAATAATATATAGGGTGTTCCATTTAAAAAACCTATAACTATGGTCAGCCACCAAGTTATGGAATACTCTGTATAATACAAAATATTTTTAAAATGCGCTCCTAATGAGCAGCTATCACAAGAAACAAACCGCTTCGAAATATTTTTACTCGCAAAGGCACAATCGGCCTTACCCGCGGAGATGAATCACCCTGTATGTGTTGTAGTATGCATTTTAAATTCGAATAGTTAAATAAAGTTCATATCCTCTATGACCAGTAACTAATACAAAATAATACTATTAAAATAACGAACGTAATACACACCTCTGGTTCATGATGCACTTGTGCTATATGTTTCAGTTTTGTTAAAAGCGCTTGTAGGGATCCTTCCTGTCTACCACTGGTGTACAAATCCAACTCGAAATATTGCGGTATGCTCAATAAATTGGCCAATTTCTCCGGATCGGCGGAATATTTGTCCAGTAGTGGCGGCAATGTAGTTATAAAATGTTCCGTTAGTTTCTGTTTATCTTCTCCAGCCTAATAAAACATAATCTATATTCTAAATTAAATAAATATATTTTTAATAAATCTCTTCTGTCGTATTCGTGTTTGTATCTTTACAATTACTGTATTAAATCTTATTTTGCGTGAAATATAATATGAAAAAATTTAGTTTGTTGTTTTAAATATTACAATATTAATTTTATAATACAGTAAATTTTAAAGCAACACATTTACATTTCTTATATTTGAATAAAATTTCAATATTGTAACGAAACCAGCAGACATTCGAAATGAGTTTACATTAAATAAAAGAAGCAGACCTCTCGGCGCGATGAAAACGAAATTGTCACACGCACAAAAAGAGACCATAAATCATCTCGGCCCGACGTATAAAAACGCTCTTATTTACACACCACCATAAATCAATCTCCACGCTGTACGGCATAGTCCAACGGAGACAGAATGTCTAGGAATATTCTACAGACATTCGAGAGGGAGATGGAGTTTACGAGAATGCTTCGAGATGTTTTCACATACGTATATAAGGCGGCATGATTCATTACGGGGTTCAGTCTCGAGTGCGTGGTAGCCAAAGAAATAAATAAGTAGTGCCGTCTTATATAAATAGAAGGGTTACATAAATACGGACAATATTAGTAATAGTAAATAGATTCTAATGTTAATTTTAATTTATTAATAGTAGTTTAAGTGTGATAAGTTAGTTTTATATTGTTATATAATTTTAAGTATATAAATATACAGACTGTTTTTAAATAAATAATTGCACGAGTTGTTTATTGGAACCCGAAAACGTTACAATATATTATTTTTTATTTGTTTTTAAATTTCCTTTATTTTCAGAAATAAATTTGAATTAATATATAAAAAGAATTTGTTTGTTTTATGCTTTATTTATTTCTATTTAATTGTATTTAAAGTAATACCACCACAATAATATTTTTAAAGTTAACTAAATATATTATAATGATTTCTACTAACCTGTTTTATCTCCCTCAAGGATGTTATTTTCCTAGTGGGGCCCCTTCCAACCGGCGCTTCGCCAGTCGCGGACTGTTTAACACAACACACCATTATCTCAATCAAACTCGTCTCCTGTCTGTTATCCAGGGGTTCCTCCATCGGACCGGGTTCTTCCAGCAACAGGTCCGTCATGCACTCCCAGTCTTTCATCATCACATTGGACTCGATCAAAGAGTCGACTAGATACGCCGCGTGCTCGTGCAGTTCGGACTCGATGAAGAACTGCACCAAATCCCTGATGAACGGAGTGTTAGCCAATCTCCGCTTACCGCGTTTCGTCTTGCCGGGGTCTATATCTACAGGTTGGAATAAGCGTTCGTTCAAAAATTCCCCGGCCGCTTGTGCTACCGCTCTATGCGAAGAGTACACCTAACAACAAATACGTTTCATACATTTAGAAGTAATAAAAATTACAAAGTTTAATGTTTAGTAAATTTCTACTAGATGGCCCCCACTATTCGCTTAGAACAAGACCAACTGTATTTGCTATCGCTGCGCGATATAAGGCCGTCACATAACGAGATTTTTCTGTTTCTGGTAAAATATCTATCCACAAGTGGCGCCATCTATCCAAAGCATTATGAACTACTTGGTAATCGCTAAGCATTTGTAAGATCACGTGTTAAAAATATCCAATATGACTGGATTATATCAAACATACTCTTACTGACATTTATTTTGTTGATTCCATATTCTTTTCTACTTAAATTATTCTAATAGTACACACATACAGTCGTTTCATTTAATGAGTGCTACATATTTACTATAATGTATTTTTTCTACTTCCATACTTTAATTGTATTATTAGATATGCCGAACCTGTACTTTAACGATGTCCATTACGATACAGATTTTCATTGTGTTACAAGTTTATATCCAATAGGAATACAGATTTTTCATTACGATACAAGTTTATATCCAATAAATATGCGACATTCGAATATTCAAACAATATTCAATATGGCGACTGCATATCTGACAGATATACAAATTAAATAAATGTGACAGTTCTCTGCAATTTACAAGTAAGTACTTAAAATTTGTGCTTTTTTGAAAATATAAACGGTAAAAATGAGGGATAATGACAGTGAAATGTAAATTTTGAGTCCACCAGAAATTATGGAACAAGCCTTAGTAACCACCAACAATTTATTACCAGCTAAACTCGCAAAGGTGCATGTAAAATTTTAACCTCAATTTACGATATAGAATGTTCAAAAAATAATGTTTTATTATGGGGTCGTAGAAAAAATAGTGTATGCAACTCGCATTTAATGACTATTAAGACACTCGTTCATTACAATACTCGGCTTCGCCTCGTATTGTAATTTTCTTACTCGTGTCTTAATAGCTATCATTAAATGCTCATTGCATAATATACTATTGGAAGTTACGTAGAGTACCAATCTAGTCTTCTCACAGAAAAAACGTGGCTTTCTGGTTCATTTAGTTCTTACCAAAATAGTCTACGCTAAAAGTCAATTCATTCGCAAGTTACTTCGGAAAATGAGAATTGATTATTCGAGATGCAATATACGGAAAATTCTAGGTATGGAGCTATAATTTTTTGCATTTTTAGGTTAAATTTATGTCTTAATACTTGTAGAAATTAATCAGCTAGACGTTATTTGGTCACTAATATTAACAATAAATCTATATATGTGAACTCTAGGGTATTTAAGGGCTGATTTAGTGCAATTTTCAAAAGGATAGAAGTGTGTTTATTATGAATATTTCAACATTGTCAATTTTTGTTCTGTAATTAGTGTCGACCGGGAAGCACACATTGCTGTTGGAGCGATGCATGCGCGTAATGGTACTTTACAGGCGGTGAGTACAAAAAAACTATTACGTCATGGATTTTGATGACGAAAGTGGATTATTTCGTACGTTTTAGTATAGTATTACAGTCAATGCATTTTAGAGCAATAGTTTTTTTTTAAATTATGGTATGCCGTCATTGTTTGAAGTCGTAAAGCTTACTGATTTTTTTAAGGAATAATCGTCGCCAATAATCCTCATTTTGTTTAACCTACTTTTGACATCAATTCAATTTTAAAATATTCGTTTTCACAAACAAGCTTTGCAAATCAGTAGAAACTTGAAAAAATTAGTGAAAAAGCAATTTTTTTCGGACAGAATCATCAATGCAATAAAAATTGCATGTGCACTGGATAAAATATAGGGCCTACTTTTAAAAATTAAATGTTTACCATAACTACAACATTGATACATATTAACTTACCAACTCATAAACGTGTTCACAATCTTTATCCGTTAATATTTCATGGTGATGCTTTAATATAGAAATAACAAGTCTAACGGCCTGCACAGCAACATCATATTCTTTGTCTAACGTCATGGCAACTATCCTGTCTTTAAATTTGTTTGTGAATAGTTCTAATTTCCCTTTAAGTTCTTCGCTTGCATACAGGGGTTGTAACGCTTGCAAACATCTCAACCTAACCTCACCGACTTTGTCGTGCAATGTCCAGCCAATGTATTTCAAATAAGAATCATCTAGGAAGTTTGCATGGAATTTATGCATCCAAACCCCAATTTCAGCCATGGCAATCGCTCTTATTTCTGGCAAAGTATCCCGGTACCTATGCACAAACACGGACTTGAACATGTATGTCAACATGTTTTTAATTTCGTCCATATTCTCTTCCAATTCTTGACGTTTTTGCAGAAGAGATTCCAAACGATCACTTGCTCTTTTTTCTCTTGTTTTTTGCCTTTCAGCTTCATATTGTCTTTGTGTGTTATCAAGATTGACGGACACAGTTAAAGCAACGTCTACTAGTGCTGTCATTAGTTTCATTGCTCCTAATGTTGCAGTGTGTCTGAAGGCCCTAACCTAAAATTATGAGTTATTAATTTAAGGATGTATGACTAACAAAATCACAAAATTGAATTAATAGATGTATTAATAATCAAAATATACCTGGGAATCAGATAAACCAGTTAGCAGAGAAATTACATTATCCATTAGGTACTGATCATAAATAATTGAATACTGACATTGTTTAACAAGCGTCTGAACAAAATCACAAAAATTTGATCGAAATTTTTTCCAACTCTGTCCAGCCATAATTAATGGATATTCACCAGACTCCTCATCAAACTCCTCTGTCATTTTGCGAATAATGGCAGCATGTTCCATTGTTGCTGTCATCTGCTGTGTTATTCTTCCCTTGCAACCTGATGCATTTATAAAAAATTGCATCAATGATATTAAAGCAGACTCTCGATTGATCTGTAAAAAATAAAAATTTCAGTATGTATAATACAGAACTGGATAAATAGTAAAAACCTTATAACTCTCTATCCAATCATCAACAATATTCGTAAGAGAAGCTTTGCTTGTACGAATTATGTGATACAATGAAGCTTCGTCATCTCCAGTACTAACACCCTCAGAATGGTTTTTACGACCTGGCGGGCGTCCTCTGCCTCTCCCGCGACCAGAAACACCACCACTTGTAGGAGAATGAGATGCAGCTGTCATTACTGGAGGAGGAGCTATAATTCCTCTAGCTTTTGATCTTGTAATTCTACGGAGACCAGGTGTAGGTGGTGATTCAAACATTCCATCAGAAGATGACGTACCTCCTTGCTCCCCGTAGGATTCACTATACATAGCGGTTGAATGCCCATAATTTGCAAAATGTTCTGGTTCTACTGCTGGTGTCATAGGGCTTTCGTATTCAGGCGGCGGTTCATCCATACGGATGCGTTTCCCACCGCGTCGGTGCATATTTCTAGTCACCCTCACCGTGGCCTTACCAATTTTTACGGAATTAAGTATACTTAATTAAAAATAGGACAAATACACAGCCACTTTATTTGTATTTACACGTGAAGTTGAATATTTAGCTAATAGTTTAACAATGAGCAATAGGAATAGCCACTATATGAAAATTTAAAATTTTTAATTTTTGTTTTTATAAAAGTTCTACACAGCGTGAGAGGTAAATTTTGGAACATGTCTTTAAATTTAATTAATGTCCCGGGTATCATATTAAAAATTTGCACTATATTAAGCGTAACACCAAATATATTTTTTGTCATTTGAGTATTGGTAGAATAATGAAGTAGCTAGCAGATGTCAGATTCCAAATCATATTTGATCATAACCTCAATGTTAACTTTAAATGTGAAATGTGGTTATAATAAGCAATAATGGCAAACAGTTTCAGCGAAGTACAGATTCAAGTTCGATTTATAACTAAACAAGAAATGTAAGCAACACTAACTGATATTCTTTCATAAGTCTTTTATATTTCAGCTTTGCTGTTCCGAATGTACCATTTACAGTACCCGCAAATGTAGACAGTCAGTCATTGAATAAATTAATAAATGAATTGTTGAAAGAAAACAACTCTGACCTTCTTAAAAATGTAGATTTTGACTTTCTCGTAGTCGGTGAATTATTAAGGGTACCTCTCTGTGAATATCTTCAAGAGAAAGGTATATCCACAGAAGCCACAGTTGATATTGAATATATACAACGGACGCCTGCTCCACAGCCACAAGATGCTTTACAACATGATGATTGGGTGTCTAGTGTACATGTTGCTGACAAATGGTAAGCACAAAATAGTTTCAATAATACAAAACGTTTATTAATGTAACACTGTTTCTCCTAGGGTATTAACTGGTTGTTATGATAATACAATAAACATTTGGTCTACGAAAGGTAAACATGAAGTGACTGTTCGAGATCATACAAATCTAGTCAAGGCAGTATCATGGCTCGAGGCAGGGAATCCAATGAAAGGATTCGTAAGTGTTTCACATGACTTAACAGGAATTCTTTGGCATTGGGAACCTGGTGTATCTCTACCTCACATCAAAGCAATATTTCGGGGACATGAAAGAGGCATCGATACTGTTGCTGTCAGCCCTGATAGTAACAGATTGGCAACTGGTGGCTGGGACACAAATCTTAAATTATGGTGTACAAGTTTAGAACAAGATGACGAACCACCACACAAGAAAGCCAAGGGATCTATAATTACAAAGACACCGTTGCATACATTAAAAGGGCATAAGGAAAGTATATCTAAAGCAATCTGGGTGGATATGTTAACATTATGTACAGCATCAATGGATCATACCATCAAATTATGGGATACTGAGGTAAGTAGAAAATATTTGAGAAGTAAGACAGATTCTTAATATATCGATTTTCAACAGTTATGTGGTTTGAAAAATGAAATTATTGGCCAGAAAGCTTACTTGGGTGCCAGCTGGTCGGCATTGTCGCAGTCATTGATAACCTGCTCAGCTGATAGGCACATACGACTTTACGATCCTAGGTCAATGGAAGGAACGGTGTGTAAATCGACATTTACTTCACATACCATGTGGGTATCAAGCGTGGCCTGGTCACAAAATGACCAGCACTTGTTTATATCGGGTGGATATGATGAGTGTGTCAAGTTGTGGGATACCCGTTCACCTATGGCCCCACTATATGACTTAACCGGTCACCTAGGGAAAGTATTATGCGTGGATTGGTCAAATCCAAAGCATCTTGTGTCAGGTGGTTCCGACAATAGCGTACATATATTTAAGAGTATGCATTCCGGACATTAATGTTTTTTTTATTTGTATAAATATATAGATTAAAATTATTAAGTTTATTATTTATAATCACATAGACGCAGAAATAAAGCCATAAAGAAATTTGCTAGTCATTTGCACTTTCGGAATTCTGTAAAGGAAATTTTCTTAGCAAAATTGATTTTGAGGTGCCAATATAAGTATATTGTTTTCATTGTCTAATGCATTATGAAATGAAATCATTCTTAGATATAGCTTCTTTTACTGTAAAAAATTTCTGTTAAATATATCTCTGCATTTTGAATTTTATATCAGTAGCTTTTAAATCGTAAATAAAGACTATATATATGTATGTAAGAAAGTGATGAGGGACAAAAAACAAAACCACAACACTCAGAAATCAAAAGTATTATTATCAAGTAAGGTAATAAAAAAAACCTTCTTTAGATCTAATATTTCAGTTAACGTTTTTTACGAAATCCTTGTTATCAGATGAATTTCAGTTTTTTTTGTAATGAAAAATTATGCAATTTGTCACATGATAAATTGCGGTAAAGTGAAAAAAATCTAAATTAAAAAGTAACTTTTATTTTTCTAACATTCTTAAAATATTTCAAATATGCTATTTCCAAAGCACATATTTTCCAAAGGTCATATTTCTTACACAATACATACTTCATTCACATATAATATAAATGACTTGGTACATAAATAACTATTATGTACAAAGTCAGAAAAGTGATACTTTATCGAACGAGTCTGATTTATGGGCCAAGCGAGCGAGGCGAGTAACAGACGAGTTCGATAAAGGCACTTTACCGACGTGGTGCATACAAAATTTTATCGCCAACCCCAAAAATTTTTAATTTAAAAAATAAAGATATAATGACTTATCACATTTTATGACAGTGACAAACGATTTATGTTTAAAGTCATCAGTCATGCCTACATTGACAAATAGTAGCGGCAGGTAAAGTACTTTATTTTACAGTACGATAAAGTGTTTGTTTACCTCCGTAAAAAGCTATGGTAATGCATCGCTTTATTGACGGTTGGCGATAATAGTTATTTATGTACCAAGTCAGTAAAGTGATCCTTTATCGAACGAGTCCGGTTTATGAGCTAAGCGAGCGAGGCGAATAAAAGACGAGTTCGATAAAGGAACATTAGTCACGTGATGCATACAAAATTTTATCGCCAACCGCAAAAATTCGTAATTTAAAAAATAAAGGTATAATTACTTATGACATTTCATGATAGCGGCAAACGATTTATGTTTAATGTCATACAATCGTGTCTGTGTTGACAGATATTAGCGGCAGTAATGTACTTTATTGTACAGTACGACAAAGAGTTTGTTTACCCCCATAAGACGCTATGGTAACGCATCGCTTTATTGACTGTTGACTATAATAGTTATTTATGGTAACAAGTCAGTAATGTGATGATACTTTATCGAACGAGTCTGATTTACGAGCCAAGCGAGTGAAGCGAGCGCGGCGAGTAACAGACGAGTTCGGTAAAGGTACTTTACTGACGTGGTGCATACAAAATTTTATCGCCAACCGTGAAAATTTTAATTTAAGAAATAAAGATATAATAACTTATGACAGTGACGATTTATTTTTTAAGTCATCAGTCATGGCTACGCTGACAGATATTAGCGGCAGGTAAAGTACTTTATTGTACAGTACGATAAAGTGTTTCTTTACCTCCGCAAAACGCTATGGTAACGCATCACTTTACTGACGGTTGACGATAAAATACTTTACTTGCCGCTGATATCTGTCAATATAGCCATGACATAAAATGTCATAAGTCATTATATCTTTATTTTTTAAATTACAAAGTTTTGCGGTTGACGATAAAATTTTTTATGCACCACGTCAGTAAAGTGCCTTTATCGAACTCGTCTGTTACTCGCCGCGGTCGCTTGGCTCGTAAATCAGACTCGTACGATAAAGGATCACTTTACTGACTTGGTAGATATACAGGGTGTAACAAAATAAGTGTAAAACATTTCAGGGGGTGATTCCTTAGCGAAAAAGAGATAGGGTCTTTCATATAAAAAAACTTCAATGGAGCATCCCTTGTTAAGATACAGCCCCATAAAGGGGGTACATAAAATTTGTTTTACAATTTTTCTCACAAACACTAAAAATGTAATTTATTTCCAATGTAACTTTTTGTCTGATTATTTGTTTACCATTTAAAAATCTATTTCCAATACCTTGTTTCATTCGAAACAAAAAATGTCTCTTGAATTTTTTGCCCAAAAGTAATCAGTTCGCAGCAAAAAATTATTTTACGAACAACTACAGAGATACATCGTCATAAATGCGAACTGGATTAGTATTGTTATTTTGTAGTTACTACCTGCATCAAAATACATGAGATTAAAGATGAATAAACAAAACTAATTTATTAATAACAAAACATAAAACATGTAGAAATCATAGTAAATGTTCAATATGTCCACCTTCAGTCATTACACATGCGTCTAGACGTCGGCGCATTGAGCCACGTATTCGCTCAAATATTCCTGGATTCTCTCTAATTACCCTGCACGCGTCGATGATGCGGTTTCTTAAGTCCTCTACATCGCGAACAGGAGTAGGATAAACCAAAGTCTGTAAATGGCCCCAAGTAAAGAAATCGAGAGGATTGAGATCCGGGGATCGAGCGGGCCAATTCTGTGGTCCTCCTCGACCTATCCAATGATTTGGATATGTTTGGGTTAAATGCTGACGTGCTGCTTGACTAAAATGGGTGGGAGCCCCATCATGCATAAAAAACATATCCCTTCTGACGCCCAAAGGAACTTCCTCCAGCAGTACTGGATGCACTTCTCTTAAAAATTGAGTGTATGCCTCACCATTTAATCGAGGAGGTAGAAAATGAGAGCCAATTAAATAATCCCCAATAACTCCGAGCCACACGTTAAGAGAAAAGTGTTCTTGATGGTTAGCTTGTACAATAGCGTGAGGGTTTTCATCAGCCCATATGTGGTTATTATGAAAATTAATTATCTTGTCCCGAGAAAAAGTACATTCGTCTGTGAATTCGATCGTCTTCAGAAAGTCAGGATTTCTTCTAATCATTTCCAGCATCCAATTGGAAAATTCAAGACGGTTCGGAAAATCTCGCTGTAACAGTGCCTGTACTCGTTGCAGATGGTAAGGGTATAAGAGTTGTTCCTTTAAAATTCGAAATACCGTCATATGATCAACATTTAACTCGAAAGCAATCTTTCTAGTACTGCTAGTAGGTTGTTCTTCAACCAAATTAAGTACTGCTTCTTCAAGATGTGTTGTTCTAACTTCTCGATGGCGACCACAATCCTGCGTTCTTTTGTCGAATGAACCATATTCTCGTAATCGTTGATGAAGTCGGGCAAATATTCTATGCGAAGGAAGCTGCCGTTGAGGATACATTTCAGCATATCTTCTAGAAGCTTCTAACCCATTCCCCTGCGACAGACAGTAAACGTAATGCATATCAGCCATTTCCTCATTTGTGTATGTCATTTTAATAACAAGTGAATTATTAAACTAACAAATTACGAACAAAACAACGACACACAATTAAGTATTAATACAATTTCAAAAATTTACAAACTGACAGCGTGATACCACTACTAGCGGCCTACTAAATAAATTAGTTTTACATTTTCGTTTTATTACGATGTATCTCTGTAGTTGTTCGTAAAATAATTTTTTGCTGCGAACTGATTACTTTTGGGCAAAAAATTCAAGAGACATTTTTTGTTTCGAATGAAACAAGCTATTGGGAATAAATTTTTAAATGGTAAACAAATAATCAGACAAAAAGTTACATTGGAAATAAATTACATTTTTAGTGTTTGTGAGAAAAATTGTAAAACAAATTTTATGTACCCCCTTTATGGGACTGTATCTTAACAAGGGATGCTCCATTGAAGTTTTTTTATATGAAAGACCCTATCTCTTTTTCGCTAAGGAATCACCCCCTGAAATGTTTTACACTTATTTTGTTACACCCTGTAAATATATTTTATTTATTTATATAATGTGTAGTGACATCATATACATACGTGAGCTTTTAGTGTGCAGGACATTTGTTAGTTATTTCTTGGGGTTATAATTCTTTTTTTGAACATTTTCGTTTATATTTACAATTTTAAAATGATTTCTTCCTGTTGTACTCCAGTTGCAGAAACCGATATATGGAGGAAAACAACATATATTTCCGTTTATGAGTTAGGATGGTTGTAGTGATACATATTATATGTATTTATAGATTTTTCACAGATCCAATCTTAAGGAAGTAATGAATAAACGTCATTAACAGGATAGATTTTCTTATAGTTTAATTTATGGACAAACATGTATTGTTTCACTAAACGTTTAAGATCTTTTTAAATGTTTGCAAAAACAAACAGCAATAAACCTTACGTTTTGTGTGTGTCTGATTTATTTCACATCTTCTAACTAAGAAGTAAAAAAATTGTACAATAACATCTCGTAGAATATCAATTTATTTTAAATTCAATTCATAGTCCGTCTGTCTCTAATGTTATCACTACTTAGTTATTATTTATGTCAATGGTATTACTTACCTTTTCCTACATGTTAACAACTTCACATTATGTGACAATAAATTAGAGGAGCAAAGAATTACATACTTTTAAATAAAAAAAACTCAAATTTAAATAGGTATATTTTGAAAAATATCACATTTACATCGAAATTAAGACTTGAAATTAAAGACAGGACAGGTAACGATCAATTCTTTAACAGAACCTCCTGTCAAAAAGACATAGCAAGACTAGGAACATGTTTGTACTACATAAATAATATATAAAATTAAAAAGGAAGTTCCAAAAATATTTAGAACTGCCTAAAAATGATTCATTTTTAATTTAAAGTTTAAAACATAAGCCACCGATGAAATTTACAAACATGCATTTGTGAAAAAAAATTTGGTGAATTTCCTCCTTCAGAGTTACATTTTAAGGAAAATTAAAATAAGTAGGTTGAAAAGTTATAATGTAGCTCCTCAGAAAATTCATGAATAATTACAATTTAATTAAAATACACGTGCACACAAGCACGAGCAGGTTATCAATCATTTCATAAATAATCAGATATTTCTTCTGATTATTTATGAATTACTTTTTTTTAGGAAGGTAGTGTTAGACTTCTTTACTTGCCTTGATAATCTTTTTGTGATCATAGGTACACGACATAATATTCTCAGTCCTTGATTATCAGATATACACATTGATGTATACTGTATGACAAAAAAAAATTAATCACTATGCAAACGTGATTATTTTTTAATTAAATTTTATACAGACGTTTATAGTGTTGAAAGTAATGAATGATAAAAAGAGCAGATAAAAGACAATAAAATTTATGACGTTTTTTGCCGATCTCCAACGAAAAAATTCGATTTTATTCTGCTTATTATTAATCGGTTTAATTTTGTTTTCTCATTTGTTACCGTCCATACCAGTCATTTAGTGTATTGAAATGCCAAGAGTTCGGCGACAACCGAATTATCGCAAGCTAAGCGAATTTGAACGGGGTCGCATCATTGGACTACATGAGGCAGGTATTGCATTTCGTGAAATCGCCAGGCGGATGCAATGAAATGGTGCAACAGTTATTGGTTGTTGGAGATATTGGTCTGAAGAAGGGAGACAACATCGTAGAAGAGGATCTGGACGACCTAGAAAAATCATAGAACGAGAAGATAGGATGCTAAGATTGTTTGCCGTTAGAGATCGGTGTAGTACCTCAAGATCTATAGGAAATGTTTTTTCGGCAGACATAAACCACAGAATAACAATGCGTACAATAAATCGTCGTATTCGTTCGTTTGGATTGATTTCCTATCTTCCAAGACTTCTACTGCCTCTCACTAATCCACATCGTACCCTTAGATTAGAATGGTGTAATGTACGGGCACATTGGAATGAAGATTGGAACAGTATGTTTTTTTTTCTGACGAATTTCGTTTTTGTGTGTGGGCCCATGATGGTCGTAGATGAGTTTGGCGTCGAAAAGGTGAAAGACAGTTTTTGAATTTTGCCGTAGAACGTGAGACAGCACTTACTAGAGTATTGATGGTAAGGGGTGAAATTAGCAGAGGAAGAAGGACGACTCCTTTAGTATTCCTTTAAGGCAAATGTTCAAGTGTACATTAACGAAGTTCTGAAACCAATTGATTTACTATATATCTGAGAGCTAAATAATGCCACATTCTAGCAAGACAATGCCGGTCCTCATGTAGCAGCAGTTACGTTACGATTCCTATAAGAGGCCAAGATCAATATTCTTTATTGGCCTGCACGATCGCCAGATCTGTCGCCCATAAAACATGCCTTGAATATGAATAAAGTTATGTATTAGAAACCAAAACGATATATTTCTTACAACTGTTTATTCCAAATGTATGATTTAAGCACTAGTTAGATAAGCTAATGTTCGTATTGATTATATTATCAGACTTGAGACGCCGATTGTATATTTTATCGCGGGTGAAAGGTATATTAGCGTGTGAAACTGTAACTGCTATAAATGTGAGGAGAGATATTAACATGTGGGTCTCAGGCAGACTGAATTCGAAAGAAAGAAGTAAGTCGACTGAGGACCTTCGACGAGATCGGTCGCCGGTGTATTAGCCCGGGTTAAGTAGACCGTAAGAAAAAGTAATAAGGTCCTCTAATTAACAAATAAGTCACACATAGCGGTCCATAATGTAATAATTAGTCGTTGTTTGAACCTTAAAAGTAATAAAATAGGTTCTTTGTTTACATAAAGATCGACCGCCAACTAAGTGTTCAATGTGTAAAGTATGATATATCCTCCTATAGAAAGTTATTTTTGTGCGATTAGCGTTTAAAGAAGCTACAGGCGTCTCTACTGTCGAAGGAGGAGTCCCACTAACCACACCGACAACAGGAAAATCTTCTCCAACTGAAGAAAGAGAAGAATATATGAAAGGTATTTAGAAACTGTTATTACGCGAGTGCTAGATAAACTTAAATATTAGAATTTGTCTTAATGTAGAGATGTAATAAATTAATATAATAATCTGAGAATGATAAACATATTTAATAAATTGTCTTAGATACAAAATACCTCAGGATTTGTAAATTGTTTGCAATGTTGTCTTAAAAATTATTACATGCATTGTTGATAGATATCAATCTCAGCATAGTTTGTGTTTCTTTTAAGGCCTACGTTGTTAGTATGGATATAAATAGTAAGAGGCGGTGGAAAACAAACGATGTATGATGCATTTCAGAGAAACGATAATATACAAAACAATCATAACTATAATCTTTCAGTATTATATGCGCTCTGCAATTATTTTATTAATGTATTTGTTCTAATTAAAATTGGTAATATTTTGTGTTTGTATTAATATATGCAAGAATCTTGCATATATTAATAAGAATTATATAAAACAAAATAATTTTGTTTTATATAATTTTGCCAATTAATGCCCGAAGATTATTTTTTGTTGACATTTCTTACCCTGGATCGTCCTGGGTAAGAGCTAGCCCAGCAAATCGATTCAATTATTTTATTTCATTTTATTTTATATAAAATATAAAGGGCATTATTAAGAACGCCATTTACATTACATCATTGCAATTTTACAAGTTTCCATTACATTATGTCATAATAATTTAAGGTTCCTTTACAGGCGAGTAGCAGAATGTATTCGGTTACGTGGAGCATCAATTCATTATTGAATTTTCATTACAATAAGTACGATTTCTGCAATTAAAATTTAATCGTTTGTTACTCTCAACACCCTAAATATCTGTACAAAATTTGGTTAAAAATAAATACGTTTACAGGTGATTCGTTTTTTTGCCATACAGTATACTTTCGCCAAGTCATAGTCAGTCATTTATATTAAATATATTCAAGTTCTTAAACCTATTATCAGTATTATACCAGTAAGCCTAAAACTTGACAATAACATTTTCAAATGTTTGTAAAAGATAGCTTTACATATACATAAGCATAATTCTAAACAAATATCAAATAAACTGATGTTACATAACAATGATTTGCAAAATCAACTTTGAGATATTTTGAAATCCTCTCAGAAAAACACTGCACATTTATGTTTAAATAATATTAGTCTATTTCTCCCATTACATTTAGAGCATTTAAAAATCCCTTGCCAACCTAAATAGATATTAAAACTAGAGATCGCTAAAACAAAAAACACAAGAAATGTAGCACCTATACATATATAAAAATAGTCACATTGTTAAAAGTGAAATATCTTAATGGATAACCTATACTCTGGTGTCAGCCCATTATTGAATCACCACGTAAATGTCTGTGACAACAGTCACGACCAATTAAGGCCGGCAACTTACAAGGTTTACCTAGTCTTGTTGTGGCGCTGCAGTATCCGTTCGAAATGGACGGATTCACTGGTGTTCTGCTTCTAGATCTCGTACTGTAGAATCCTGTCCTCGAAAGAGGTGGTGTCGGACTGGCAAAATTATCAAATGTGTCTTCATTGGAGGAATAGTAAAACCTGGAGCTATCAGGAGATTGGTTCACATCATAGTCTGAATGTTCACTTGTATTACTATGAACATCAAGTTCTTTAGTCGGGATATCCTCTGATACTTTTCTATTTGGGGAATCACTTTTTATTGCCAATTTCATACGTGTTTCATCAGATTTATATAAATTATATACAAAGCATGAAACACTATGGGCTGAAACATAAAAACAATACAATTACACATTTAAATTTCAACAGAAAATAACTTACCAATTATAACACCGATTAAACAGCCAGCCAAATGCAAAGGTTCAAGTGACATAGTTGTATCATTAAGTCCTACGGCCAAATTTAGAACGGGCAGTGCAATCGTTACAATTCTTGCGGAAGTTTTTAAGTTTATGAAAGAGGATGCAATCATAGATATTACTATAAAAACTATGTGCCATGTCAGTAAGTATAACCTATCCACAGCAACATCTGTTCCACCTAATATGGATGAAATCCAGGTCAGTCTATCTTCTAAAATCTGACGTGTTCCATTTATCACATTTGCCAGTGAATGAACTGTTTGGTTAACTTCCGATAGTTGCTTTAATGTACCCAAATATTGGTTATGAGCTCGTTCGCTCTGCTCTATGAGTAATATGCTGGAATCCTCTAAATAAAATGAAATATCACCATTAAATCATGAAAATAATTTTTTTTTACAGATTGACTGTCTTATAAATCATTTGTGATTCTATTAAGGTAGCCGGTATCCTAGTAAATACAGTCCGCATTTATTTTCATTGAATATGTTGTTGATACTGTAATTATATAAAGGTAACGGTTTAAAATTTGTGTGTTGAATATTTAAATCAGCCTAAGCTACCTCAATTTACTTAGCTATTATTAAAGTATGATTTTCTTATACAGATAGTCAATTTGTTAATATAATTCATATTTATACCTATTCTTTTGAAAATATCGTGCGTAGTTTGTTGTATAAGCAAAAGATCTCGTAAAATTTCTTTATGGTTGGTGCTACTTTCTTTTGACTGTTCCTGTAATTGTTTAGTTGTATCTTCAAGCTTTAGTTGCAGAGTTTTTGCCATGTTTGTGAGTTCGTGATGGGTTTGAGAAATTAAAAACTTTTCATCTGCAAGCCTTTTCAAATTACTTTCCACTAGAAGTTGTCCGTAGAAGTGAGCCCTTTCAAGATCTTTTTGTTGATTTGATAAAACATCATGCCCTACAAATTTTAACATTACACATCCCCATGTGAAAATACATATTTAGATGATTTTTATCGCATGAAAATTTTCTTTACCTTCCTTAACAGATTCTAAAGTGTTTTCAGCTAAATCCTGCAAGTCTCTTTGATCAGTAACTAATTTGTCAAGGGTTTTCACTTGGTTCCTAGTAGTGTCGACCAGTTTATTTATTGTATGTTCTGTAAGGCCTATAAACTGAGTTTGTCTGGCAGTATAACACACAGCCCTCACTCGATTTGCCATAAGATGATAAGTATTCCATATATCCGAATCCATATTTTTCGTGCAATCTTTTATAGACATTTCAGTAGTGCAAGGGTAAATACGTCTTCCCTCAATGGCAGACTGACAATTCAGTAACATAACAGCCATTTTAGATATATCTTCATCATTCATGGCATTACATCCTTTACCCAATTTTAGGACGATCTATAAAATAATAATAAGTATAAAGGGAAAAGAAGTGATAGATATAAATTTGTTTACCCTTTGCTGGCATTTATCCAATTCTGATAGAGCAACACCTGTTATTTTAGCAGCTTCAGAAATAAATTTTTCGTCAACAGTGGATACTTCGTAAAGCACTTTATTATCAAAATCATCCTTATTCTCTTCCGATGCACTATTTTTATTTAAACCGAAAAAATTCGATATCCCATTCATATATTCAGATACAAACGCGTCAGAACATGTTAAGCACATGCAAATTAATACATATTTAAAATACGGCATGGTGTTATAAAAATATTTTTAGAATTCTAGACAACCTTAAATTCTTACATAAACTTGTAATATCGGTCTACGATCCACTACGATCTACGATCTATCTAAAATGTTGGTTAAAATTTGAATGATTTAATATTAGGAAATGTCAACGGTTTTCATACGTCAACGCCTGGAACTGTTAACAGCTGTTCTGATTGGTGAATGAGTAACTAACCGTTTTTATATATTTGGCGCGCTTATTTTTGAAAAAAAATACGAATTTATAGATATCTTCAATCGGAGAACATGAATGTTGTTGCTTTAAGCAGCTATTAATAATATTGATAAATGTACAGAATATATTAGATATTTGTAATTAATAATTTAATAATTCTTTGTATTCGTAAGGACTAAAAGATAATAGCTTTCTGATTGATTTATTGAATTTTTTTAATTTTAAGTAATGCAGAATTCGCTTTTCCTTCTCTTCATCACTATACTAGCGCCACCTATCCGTTTTGTACGGTGGTCTTGGTCTTTGAGGCAATCAAAACAAGCGAGTTCAGCAACAACTTCAGTCAGTGAGTGGCCGAGGTGGTGCAGCCATGCAATATGGCAGTGTTAGCGACAAATTTCAGTGGACACTTACAAAATCAGTTAACAAGATCTCTTGAAAGAATATTGGAGGAGGCAAATCAAAGTGGTGAACTGAAACTCAGCAACAGAAAATTAAAGGATTTTCCGCAGGCCGGCTCTAAGTACAATCTTGGCGATACTGTCATTGCAGGTTGGTTTTCTTTCCGGCACTACCTTTCAATTGCATTTAATTTTATCGAAAGAGTCTTATTTGTAGTATATTCCATCATATAATCTGCCTTGATGCTTAGAAATTCTTGTTTACATTGACGAATCTTGCCTTATCGATGTAATAATATTCAATATCGATATGTTGTCATTCATGGAAAAGGGAGGCTCAATTGAGCGTTCTCAGTCTGTTTCATTCATTTGTGTAACTAACATTTATTTGTTTTGTTTGAATATGTAAATCGATAAGGTGAAACGAAATTAGATACTTTGTTTATACGTTCTTGAATGTTGTCTTGCAATGAAAATGAATATGGGTTTCTGTCATACCTAACAAAGAACACACGACTGGCTGTGGCAGGTGTTCTTTCGGAATTATTAGGCACGTGCCATTTTATTTCTGATGAATTGTCTTTGATTGAAGGTGAAATTGAAAGTTACGCACGCAAACTTCACGGAATTTATACGCAAAATGGTCGAGTTTTAGTCGTATTTATTAGAAACTACATCAGGAATGTTCTATTTCAGCTACTTGGTTGAAAAGATAATACATTGTTGGTTAAACGCAACTTCCTGTGGTTATTAATATCAAATGATAATTATTACAAAGTTGCATTTTATGAAAGATATGTTTAAAGAGTACAAAACAAACTCCTTTCATAATAAATGAATGTCATTTTGCAACAGAATCCTATTTATAAGTATATATTTCTCTGTGAGTTTACAATAGGTACATAGTATAAAGGAAAACATTGCATAGGGAAATCCAATAAGCTTTGCAATAAGTGATCCTCCTTCCATAAAACTTGTTGACAATTTTACGGAAAGATCAAATTAATACAGTACAGATAGACTGAATGCATGTTATCCAATCATGTTTAAATATTCTGCACTTTTATTGATTTACTTTTCATAATTACATTCCTACCGTGCAATTAGAAATATAATTGTAATGCTATTGCAAATTGTGAAACCAATCTTACTTTATTACTAGAGTTGGTAATTTTAACATTTATGTATAGAACTTGCTAGTAGCCTCCAGTGATTCGTTAATAATCTTGCACATTAAAAACTACTTGAAAGTAACTATTAAAAATAAAAATAAAATAAAACTCTTGAAAACTTTCCACCAGTTTCCGCTCGGTGCTCGATAATGGTATGAACAATACCGAAACATATGTCGCAAAGACTAAATAAAAATTGTGGAAAGTTTTCAAGAGTTTTATTTTATTTTTATTTTTAATAGTTATTAATAAAATGTTCCACCAAGAACCGTCTGCTAACTCAATTAATAGAATACTTGAAAGTAGGTATGTGGATTTATGGTGTTTGTTCAACCTACATTAACCCTTAATTAGGCGCATTAAGAAAATCACATAATTAATCACATGGGGTCTCAAGTGACCCCAAAAACTTATTGCAAATGTAGAGTAAGAAGTAAATAAAATAAAGTGTACTTTTTTTAGTTTGTTTACAGTGCTTTATTATACATTATCTAAATAAAAAAAAACCATAACTTTCATTTTAAAAAATAAATAAATAAATAAATTCTATTCCATTTTAATCCAATAACTTTTGACTCAGCCGATTTCAAAGTTAAAAAAAAAGATTAGTCGGATTCATCAGCCGATTTTGCTGTTCTGCATCCAACGCAGAACATAACAAAGTGTTGCTGACAAATAAATTTACAGCATTTATTGCATTTAGTTGACACTTTTACCTCTTTCAAAAAAAGTTACGTAATTGCTCGCATGGGGTCACCACTTATTAGTAAAGTGACACGTGCGTACACTTTGATGCTTTGATCACAACTAATTTGTGTACTCTTCGGAGAAATACGAAGCTACAAAAAGCATCAGCGCACTTCGTACACTCTAACACATTGGTTTTTCAATTTTAAACTCTCTTGACCCCATGCGCCTAATTAAGGGAATAGAAGAAAAAAGTAATCACTTGTTTGTAATATTCCTTTAATGAATACTAATATTGTTTCGCTAACAGGTGCGCTTTTCCAGGCAAAATTATACCTACAGTTTGAATAAATTGTAGTTTTAATTACGAGTATGATAATGATGAACATTAGCAGCATTGCTTGTGCATTTAATTCCGTGGTATGCTATGCAGGCTAGAGTTTGTCATTTTATTCATGATTTATTGTTTTCATATTTTAAATATATGTTAGACATTCCAACCTTGAAACAATTGAAGAATCGTAATTTGTTTACATTATTTGTTTAATTCATTGATAATTTTAGTCGTAACGATAACTGTAGTAATAATTAATATTTACCATAGATATAGATATATATATATATATATTTTAAATATCTTGTCAGAATTTTAATTTATCTTATTAGAATTATAATTAATTTTAACTGCTATATCTTGTTCCAAAAAGAGAGACACAAAATTCTGAACATATGCAAGTGAAAGTTATTTCGTATTGGTTGACAGCAAGACGAAATAACATCATACTACATTCGCTTTTTGCTATCAATTGTCAAATATTTTGAAATTTTTGTGATTGTTTTCTAGACAAATTTATTTACTTTCATGTGTTGTGATTACTACATTTACCACTCTGTTGCCTTAACTGTGGATTTATCTCTGAAGAATCTATATACAATTTACTTTGGTACAGATTTCATATTTCTAACAGATATTTAAATGTAATTTTACCTCCTAAAATTGATTTTACTATAGACCGTCTCAACCTTAGTATTCAGTATGTGTCTTATGGAAACAGACAATATAGCTGTCAGTTCAACAATGACAGGTTAGGTTGGTAACTCATTATAATGACATGTTGTGATACTTACACTAGACCGATAATACCAACCATTAACATAATAAATCGAACTGACAACATTGCTTTGACATAAAAGTTTATTACAAATAGCTTAAGATAGTAAAAGAGGTATAGGTATATCATATCCCATAAGAGATTGTACTGAATACTAAGGTTGAGACGTTCTATAGTTACAGCACAGTATAGAGCTGTATAGACACAGTAGTTTCTCTCGCCGTCGGCACCTTTGATGTTTGTGTCCCAAAATAGTACTGCGCATTCACGCACGCGCAACCAGAGGCGTAGTAAATTTTTCTATTCAGGAATAAGCCAGTGACGCAGAACCAAATCGTTTATGAGATAATTATGTTAATCTATTTTTAAAATTATGAAAAAGCTATATCAATAATACAAAAAACGATGATAAAACACTGCTTTTTATTAAGTACATATTACACACGCATTTAAAATGTAATACATTATATGTACAACACATAAAAAGGCTCCTCTAACCTAAAGATTACTTAAATTTCTTGACACAATTCATCAATGGTGTTGTAAAATTGTTATTTTATTTGAATTGCCACTAACTTTGAAATTTCTATTGCAAAATTTCAAAGTATAAAAAATTCTTACACGAATAAATAGCTTTATCAAAAATTCAGTAGGAAAATTTTCGCAGGGATGTTTATATGATATCTCCTCCAACTTCTGTTTTAATTTAAAGCTAACATTTGGTTCGAAGGAAAATGAAGAAAAAAATTCACAGAAGGCTTTTTCCTAATGCGGTATTTATACATATACCGAGGTCGACATATTTTAATTTCTGATAGGAAAGTGGTAAGAGGAAAAGAGCGCGACGAATTAAACTAAAGATAGACATAAGCGAGGCTGCCACACTGGATATTTGTAAGGCGTGGGGGTCGCCCGCCACTCCGTTGCTCTCCCTCCACTGTTAGCAAGCAGGCATCGCTGTATATGATAAGATCATCTTCTGCATATGATAGAAGTGCAAACCGAAATTAAAATTTGACGCTTACGGTATAGGTATACTGAAATTATGGTCGGGCGTTGCCAAATTAGTAAAGCTGTTTCACAAAGTTAGGACATGCCTTAAAATAAGTGTAAAATTTGAATTCATTCATTTCTTGTGTTTTAAACGTATAATTGTTGGAAAACTATGCTTTTCAAAACATTTGTGTCCCAAATAACCTATAAAATAAGTGAAGGCATTTTGTTCAGTTATATTTTCCCATTGTCGGTAATCAATCTTCGAAAATTAAACTTTGCGTTGGTGGTGGTGAATTTGTCATGAAGTTTGAGTAATTATTCACAACTACAATACACAATATGCACATTTTAACAGTTGAGGACATTTTAATGCGCCTGGGGAACTTACCGCATTGGTTCTTTCGGAAACTTGAAAAAGCTTAATTTAGAATTGTTCGAACTATTCTTACACCGAGGTGCACAACAATAATGGGGCATTTTTGTTCCAAGTATTCGCGAAACGAAACACTACAATTATTGATAAAACGTTATGCTGCGTGCACACTAATTATAAAAAACAATTTGTTTGTCAAAAATGTTGGAAGTACGTCAGCATCCATTACATTATATGGAAATGTTTCAAGGAAATGCACAATAATCAAACAAAAATTTTTGACACACATTTTAAACACAAATTCTAAATTAATAATGTGTTAATAAATTTATTTGACGTTAATTATAAATGCCAAAAGAATGTATAATGTAGTTTTACAAATGCCTTGTTTAATCTGTGTACAACTAGCCATTAATTTGTAAAATTAGTGTTCATAATAAATTGTTTGTCAAACATTTTGTATAATTGGTGTACAGCATAACATATTAACGGCCATTCACAAATCGCATGCCCAGCAGTGGCATCAAATAATCCCGCCAACTCAACAGCTGATGGCTGACTACTGCGCATTCAGAAATTTTCACGCACGCGTCGGTTCAAGGTCGTCGGTAGGAGGACAATTATTTCCCTCGAGAGAAACTACTGTTTCTATTACATAGCTATATACTGTGGTTACAGGTTGTAATTTGGATGGGGGGGGGGGGCTGTTAAGAATTTCGTCCCTCTCTTTTTGGAATAAGGTATAAACTAATATACAGTGTGCTTACCGACGACCTGCGTATAGGGCTTACTGTGAGATAAAACGACGACACCGAGAGTTTGTATGAGTTAGTACGAAAAAGCAATATACAAACTGCTCCTTGGTCGAGTGTAGTGTTGGAAAAGAGGGGATTCGAGTAGATTTACGCTGAGGCTAGAACGGGCTAGGCTGAGTCTCCGTTTAAGCAGGGCAACGAGGATAGATAGCGCAGCTGTACTGCAGTTTGTGTATTGCTTTCTCGTACTAACTCATACAAACTCTCGGTGTCGTCGTTTTATCTTACAGTAAGCCCTATACGCAGGTCGCCTGCAAGCACATGGTATAGTTTTCACGACATGGAAGCCAGTTACGAATTGAATAGGTATTATAAACAGTGCTGCCAATTGCGGGTATTTTACCCGAAATGCGGGTATTTTAGTCAGACTGTCGGGTAAAATTCTGAAGCGGGTAAAATCGGGTATTTTCTCATAAAACAATTAAAATTTCCTTTTCTTAACTCGATTTAGTCAACATCAGATATCAATATGTATTTTATTGTCTTTTAAATCTAAACGCTACAGAAAGATTGTTGATGCATTTATGCAGCAATTCTATCAATTTCAGTGACTTGAAAGAGAAAAATATTTTGGCTGTTGACCACACAAATATTCGCTTGTTTGTTCCATTTCTGTCTGTTAAAAGAACAAAAGCTACTTGTTAAGGAAAGTTTAGGATGTACACTTCGCAAAAATCTGTTTGAAATATTGAAGGAACCTAGATGTTTTTTCCTTAATCCTGGACGAAACGGCGGACTTGAGTGCAATGTGCAATTACTGTTATATACTATTCAAAAACAAATGATGTCAAAGTAACTTTTTTGATGTGGTTAAAACTGCATCTGGAAAAGCCAGTGGTTTGTTCAACTCTTTGAAAAAATTCACGAAAATTTATTTAGAATTTATGTCATATACATTGGGACTTGTAACAGATTTTAACCTTATATTTCAATCAGAATCGCCACTCATTCATAAATTGAAACCTGAAACACAAAGATTGTTGATGCATTTATGCAGCAATTTAATTATCAATGTGAGTGACTTGAAAGGGAAAAATGTTTTTGCTGTTGACCACACAAATATTCGCTTGTTTATGCCACTTTGCAAAATTTATTTAGGTATATCTGCCACTGAATCTTTTGAAATGTTGAAAAATTATGCATCCCAAACTGAAATTGACCAGTTTCTCAAAAGTTGTTTAAATTTTTATGTAGAGCCTGTCCCTGACATTAAAACGCGAGTTGATTTTTCTGATCCAATTTTTAACATTTTAAGAATTCTTGAACCAAAAACGGTCCAATCCTATAAAATAAAATCGCTGCAAAAAATTGTACAAAGATTTCCAATAAATAAAGAATTTACAAATCTTCTAATTTTGGACATGGAATGGAAGCAGCATGGTTTTTTTTAAATCATTTGGAGTATGGTTTAGATTGTGAACTAAGTTGTGAAGTTTATTGGAAAATGGTGTTTGAATTGAAAAATGCTGCAGATGTTCTTCTTTTCCCCAATATGAAAGTAGTGCTTTCCTTACTTTTTATTCTGCCTTTTTCAAACGCATTTGTTGAAAGAATGTTCAGTGATTTGAAAAATATCAAGACAGACCACAGAAATGCGTTAGGCACCGCAACGCTAACGTCTTTAATGGCGACAAAAACAGGCATTAAAGATATGGGAGGTTGAAGATCTTACATACATTCGAATTATTTTAGACCACTTTTAAATTAGGCGCTTTCTATTTGAAATGTCGGGTAAAAGCGGGTATTTTTCATTCGCTATGCGGGTAAGGCAGACGTATGCCTCCGGCAGCACTGATTATAAATGAAGTTATTAAATATTACTTTTGTCTCCTATAATTTACTTAATACTTGGCTATTTGTGACAGTTCTGAAATGGTTTTTCTAGGTTATATTACTTGATAGATACAATTTTGCAGCATCTCGAATTTGACGCTATTTCAATGTATTGGCGCTTGTCGGTTGCTAAAACAATTTCAACCGTATTTGCAATAACTCGTATAATATTAATTTCCTATAATACGTATTTCATTAAAATTTTAACACCTTAACTTAACTTACGAGCGTGGCTGTACGCAAACTAATGTATTGGCGCTTGTCGGTTGCTAAAACAATTTCAACCGTATTTGCAATAACTCGTATAATATTAATTTCCTATAATACGTATTTCATTAAAATTTTGACACCTTAACTTAACTTACGAGCGTGGCTGTACGCAAACTAAACAGTTGCTTTAATTGCACGCTTATTTTCGCATTAAATTTAGAGCTATTATAAAAATTAAAATACAACATAAAAATATTAAATGAACCCTACATTCCTAATACGAAAAAATAAAATAGACCTTTTAATTTTCGAATTATCTACGTTAACGCATTATTTTTATCATAGATAATGTATATATATGACATTGATATGTAAATTACGATCGATAAAAAGAAAAAACGATGCGATAACAAACGAATAATATACAGAATACCAACTATACCAAGAACTTCTCAATTGGAAAAACCTGTTCATTTAAAATTCCCGACGGGCCTGCCGCATAAAAAATCCACTTGATTCTTTGAGGGGGTTGCTTTTTCCCATGAGTTCTTTTGTTCACGCTGGAAGGCGAAGGAAGTACGACTATCACAACATCGTTTTCTTTTGTTTCAACGACCGGCAGCGCGTCTAAGTACCGGAAATAACATACATCGACTTCTGACTATGCTATACCAACATCCATAAATAAAGTATTTAGAAAAAAAAGTCTCATAAATCTGCCATTTCTAACAAATATATCTTGTTGTTCTTATATTGGCATGTTACGTTTTTAGAAATGTGCAAAAACCTCTTCCACAACTGTTTTCTTTTATAATTAGCCATTTTAGTTTTTTATTTTAGGTTAATCTTTAATATATTCTTGAATCGTGAAAGTAATTTGTACTTATCCCTTTGATTTCATTATTTAATACAAAATATACAACAAAAATAAAGCAGCAGTGTTTCTTGTATGCAAAATGAGACGTTTGCTGTTCCTTGGAATCATCTTACACTGCTTACAATAGCAATTGTGGGATACTATTTTAGAAATTTGCAAATAAGTCATTTGAAAGATATTATTGGAGCCAAGTACCATCGAGTGCTAAATAACTGTATAGGTACATGTTTTACTTTTACAATTTTGCGTTTTGTAAATTTATAATTTAGTTTTTCCATTTATATTTTATCGCACGCTACTTTTATTTTTCCCAACCTGGTAACAAATAAAATATGAAACTAAACCATATTTTAAATAAAAAACGTTTTAATGTAATAAGTGTAATACTAATAACTATGTTCAGTAGAAATTGTTCAAAAAATAAAAGGGAGACACGCACAGAGTTTGTAAATTTTTTGTACGAATAGGTATTTTAATAATACCTACTGTTAAATACGTTATCATTTATGACACACTACACATCTGTTCGTATTAATAATAGTATTGTTTATTTTTAGTGACATGTACCTAATTTAAAATTTTTCAAATTCAAAAAAATGAATATAAAATTAAAACCTCCTCTAAAACATGCATTCTGATGTACACTCCCTGAAATTCGTGAAGCTGCCAATATTGCATTGCAATGGGTAATTTATTACTTATAAAATCAAAACTTCATCTAGATCTAAAAATATAAAAAAATTACTCAGAAAATTGTTTAATAGTTTATTTTCAAAGTTTACAATCAAATAAATCGTCATCTTCTACTTATTCTATACTAAAATCATGCTTCATAATAATATATGATAATACGGATATATCTAAATATGCAAAACTCATAACTTAAAACAAGCAACCAAACACCTTGAGCCTAAAAATTCAGCAGTATTAGGCAAATAACAAATTACTAAATTTACTGTTGAAGTGCCAGATTCTTTGTTCCTACCAATGAAGGTAGTCATTTTTTTTTACTTTCTTATACGTAGTATAAGGAAGTATGTATTGTGATGACAAAAATTTTCGACCTCGAGATATTTGCAGATGTCCACGTTTTGAAGTCCCCTGATACCGAAAAAGTGGTTTTAAAAAAAGTCTCATTCTGTATATGTGTGACCACGATAGCGGTCAAATCGGCTATAGATATCGATTCCAAATATTGTATTTACGTATATAAAATCTCCCTCTTGGGATCTGATTAGTTTTTCAGTAAAATCGGTAGACTGGAAGTAGTAGTTTACTTCAGTGAAAAAATTGAATTTTGCCAATATTTCGTCAACTACTAAGTTTAAACAAATTTATAAAGAATTCATACGTACTCAAAATTAAATTTGAGAAACATTTTATTATAAAAGTTTTTTGAAATTTTTACAGGAAGTAGGTCTTTTACTCTTATCGAAAATCAGTTTTTTGCAAATATTTCGCAAACCATGCTTTTTAGGCAGGTACGTTATGAGTATAAAAGTATTTAGAACTTAATTTCATATACTTTTTGTATAAAAAAATTTTCAAAATTCAGACCGGAAGAAACACTTACTTTTACGGCATAGCGATTTTTTTGCAAATATGTCCTAAATTATGCATTCTATATATATTTATCAAGAGTATAAATGTATTTTGAGCTGGATTTCGAATATCTTTTGTATAAACAAAATTTAAAAATTCGGACCGAAAGTAATACCTTTACTCTTAGCGAGTAGCATTTTCTTGCAAATATCTCACAAAGTATGCATTTTGTGAGATTAAAGATACTAGAAGTACTTAGAATAGGATTTTAAATAATTTTTGTATAAAGGAATTTTCAAAATTCGGACACATTTACTCACAGGCGTATTACTTTCTTATACGTAGTATAAGGAAGTATTGTGATGATGAAAATTTTCGACCTCGAGATTTTTGCAGATGTCCACGTTTTGAGGTCCCCTGATACCAAAAAAGTGGTTTTTAAAAAATGTCTCTCTCTCTCTCTCTCTCTCTCTCTCTCTCTCTCTCTCTCTCTCTCTCTCTCTCTCTCTCTCTCTCTCTCTCTCTCTCTCTCTCTCTCTCTCTCTCTCTCTCTCTCTCTCTCTCTCTCTATGTGTATGTGTATGTGTGTGTGTGTGTCTGTCTGTCTGTCTCTGTGTGTGTGACCACGATAGCGGTCAAACCGCTGTAGATATCAATTCCAAATTTTGTATTTACGTGTGTAATCTGCCTCTTGAGAACTGATTAGATTTTGAGCAAAATCGGCCGACCGGAAGTAGTAGTTTACTTCAGTGAAAAAATCGAAATTTGCAAATATTTCGTCAATTACTAAGTTTAAACAAATTTATAAAGAACTCATATGTACTTAGAATTAAGTTTGAAACAAATTGTCTTAAAAAAGTTTTTCGAAATTCCTACCGGAAGTAGGTCTTTTACTCTTATCGAAAATCAGTTTTTTGCGAATATCTCGCAATTCATGCTTTTAAGACAAGTACGTTACGAGTATAAAAGTATTTAGAACATAATTTTCAATAACTTTTATATAAAAAAAATTTCAAAATTCAGACCGGAAGTACTTTTACTCCTATCGAATAGCGATTTTTTGCAAATATGTCGTAAGTTATGCATTCTATATATATTTATCAAGAGTACAAAAGTATTTAGAGTTGGATATGGAATATTTTTTGTATAAATGAAATTTCAAAATTCGGACCGGAAGTAACACTTTCATACGTATAAGAAAGTCGTGTGGTGGCCACACCTCATTTTTTTTAAGAGGATAAATGTATTTAAAGCTTAATTTAGAACAACTTTGCATAATTTGAAATTCATATATGTATAAGAAAGTCTTGTGGTGCTCACACCTCATTTTTTCTTAATAATAAATATATACCACAAATTGCTTTGAGTTTTATTTTTGAATAACCAAAAGTAAATACATTACTATATGTTTTATAGGCTGTGTTAATAATGGGTAGAACTTTGCAAAATGGCATTGCGAGACATAGAATTTAAAAATAATTTAATTATTGTAACAACTCCACAAACAGAAACAGATAACAGCCGCATATTTTGCAATAATTAAGCCAGAATGGATTGCATTAATTCGGCATTATGCAAATTTAAGACCATACAACAAGCAACGATTCTTCTTAACATATTGCAATGACAAGTGTGTTTCTTCACCTGTTGGTCTTAATACAATTGGTAAAATTCCAATGCGAATAGCTGAGTATCTTCACCTTGATAGCATAAGTAACTTCATAGGTCACTGTTTCCGAAGGAGTTCAGCGACATTGTTGGCAAATCAAGGATGTGACTTTCTTTCAATTAAAAGACATTGTGGATGGAAATCATCTATGGTTGCAGAAGGATATGTCGAAAATTCTATGCACAGCAGAGTTCAGATGGCTAGGAAAATGACCCAGCCAGAGATGTCGTTTCCTCCTGCAACTTGTTCGACATCTGAAGTACAAGAAGATTAATAATACTAGTCATGTTATCTTACCCTCACAATCGAGATTAATTGAAACAAACCTGTTAATAATCCATGGAGCATCAATATCTTGTTTTGAAAATTGTACTATCAAAATTTTTAATAATTGTTCCTTTTCTGAAAGAATTAATAATGGTAATTTATACAGTATTTGTTGTACTTCTGACATTTAATTACATACCTTTGAAATACAACAATTTCTATTAGATTGTCTTTTATTATTTTCACTTATAATTAAAGGAGAGCTTCCTTTTTTCCGGATAAATTTTCAGTTTTTAACGAAAATATAGATATCTTCATTTTATTATTAATCCTTTTTGAAGGTACGAAAAGAATTTCAGTAAATTAATAAACCATTATTTCTCAAGCGCACATAAATTTAATTATTTCAACTTGACGATACGCATAACTCAAACTGTAGTAGACACCTCAGGGATTAATAATTTGTTGCCCACAGTTGATCTACACATAACATGCATACCTGCAAAAGCACTAATTGAAACTCAAACGATATTGCGTGTTGCTACTCCGTATATATTTACACGTTCACGATGGCATTCATCTCGCTTTGAAAAACACGAATAAATACGTCACGCATGCTCAAAACTGTACAATTGCTATTACAGTTAACTATTTTTTAAGCGGACACGACCGGTTCACAAAATTTTGTCCACTTAAGAGAGTTGTCCATTTATCGGGGGTAATACCATAAGAGTTTGTGTTTATCCGGACAAACTTTCATTTTGAACGAAAGCTTTGTTGCTTGGTAACTGACGAGAACAAATAACATGGTAAAACCGCGACACCGAAGGTGGAGCGGTTTTACATTTTGTTATTTGTTCGAGTCGTGTTACCCGTAAGCAACAAAGTTTGAGTTTTGTCAAAATGAAAGTTTGTTCCGGAAATAAACACAAACTCGAATGGTATTTGGTAAGACAATTTAATGAATCATTTAATTAATATTAATAAACCGAAATATTTTTATTTAACATTCCTTTGAATACATATACAAAAGAAAGAGAATAATACATATGTTTATGTATGAAATTTATTTGAACGATACTGTCAGAATTGAATTTTCGTTGCCATGGAAAATCAACATGCAGTTTATCCGCTAGCAAACATGCAGTTTATCCGATGGCAAACTAACACAGCGTGTATTAAAATGTCATGTTTTTGACAGATGAATTAAATTGTCAGAAAAATTTATTACATAAATGCGTTTTCCGCCCTTTACTATGTAAAGAGAACACAACTGAGTTCCTGTCGAATACGTAACCTTAGTTATAACGACCCAATGGACTCAAATACATTATATCCCGTTGCTGAACAATGATAGATACAACATTTCATTAGAAAGAGAAAGAAAAACAATAACAACCACTGTGGTGTATTTTGTGTTGCATATTCAACACAATTACGAATACAATCATCATGACTCCAATTTGACAGTTGAAAAAACTTCACTGACTGTCAATAAATTAAAATATCAGTACTGTTGTAATTTTTTAAGTAAAAATGATGGGGCGGGCGAAAAAGTGTTGTGCGCAACACGGGAGCAAAGTAATATTACAATCTCGACATGGTTACGCAATTATTCAAGTACGTCTACATTCATCACGACTGCTTACATTCAATTTGACAATTGACATAACATCACTGACTGACAAAAAATTAAGAATTCGTTTCTTTTTTTTAATCTTTACAATTAGTGACTTTTGTTAATTTTTGTAAGGTTTTGTCGTTTACAGCCAGTTTACATCTTGCTATGACCATTGATTCTGTCTTTTCTGTAGATATCTGCATATTATTAAGGTTTTCCGCTCTTGTTTGAAATCTAAATAGTAGCCGCTGTAGATCGTCTTCGTTATCCGTCATCAAAATTACGTTGTCAGCGTAGCATAGTAGCTTTATCGATTCTTGTATTCTGTATCCTCCATCAACTTCTTTTACACTATTAATTATTTTAACCATAATGAGGTTGAACAAGATTTGGATTTATTAATATAAATCACAAATACTAAGTGTAACAATTTTTACTGGTTAACATGGAGTCATTTAACAGAGCTCCTGCATATTTATAATGATACATATTCTAATATAAAATTTTGTCGTAAGACAGTGTTTTGAGTTATAGAATTCTCAAAATGCATTTCTAAATTGCCTATTATATCTAACGCTTTTAAATCATTGTTCATTCTAGAAAATAACTTTGAGCCTTTCGCATTTATAAGAGCCTCTTTATATATAAGTTTCTTCATATAAATTTTCTTCTTCATCCTTAGACTTTTCATACTTATTAAATCTTCTTTGAGCACAGAGAGCGATAAATTATCTTCGGCATCAAAACCTTCTTTTACTGTAGGATTTGGGTCTTCTTGACAAAGTCCCGCTTTTTTTTAACAATTCTTAATTGTTTCAGGGGAGACTGACATGTTTCTTTGAAGAATCTAAATGTGAAAATAATAAATTACCTATTAGGTAGGCATAAATAAAATCTTTCAGAAAGAATAGCCACAGTTTGTTGTAACACAATGTTGTATTGTCTATAAATCTGAAAATACAAGTATTTTCTGTGTTAAACTATAGTAAATCTTCAGAACATATTTCACACCATATAATTTACACGAGAGAAAAATGACTGTGTGGTTTCTTTGGATTAAGAACCTTGACCAATCTCAAAAATGACTTTATTGTACATAGGTCTAGAAAAAATAATTTGCGAAAAATGTTTGGTTACAAGTCATGCTACATGTAAATGTAAAATTATATAACAGAGTTATTTAGGAGACATTCAAGAAAATCTGAAAAGCATTAAGAACTCATTATTTTTCCAAATTTAATGTATAATTTTTTCAGTAATCAATATCCAAAAAAATGAGGTGTGGCCACCACACGACTTTCTTATACGTATGAGCGTTTCAAATTATAGAATTTTAAGAATTTCTTTTACAAAAATTATTCAAAATCCTATTCTAAGTACTTCTATTCTCTTAATAAATCTCTATAGAATGCATACTTTGCAAGATATTATCAAAAAGTGCTACTCGCTAAGAGTAAAAGTGCTACTTCCGGTCGGAATTTTGAAATTTCATATATACAAAAAAAATTGCAAATCCAGTTTTAAATACTTTTATACTCTTGATAAATATATATAGAATGCATAACTTACGACATATTTGCAAAAAATCGCTATTCGATAAGAGTAAAAGTGGCACTTCCGGTCAGAATTTTGAAATTTTTTTTATACAAAAGATATTGAAAATTATGTTCTAAATACTTTTATACCCATAACGTACTTGTCTAAAAGGCATGACTTGCAAAATGTTCGCAAAAAACTGATTTTCGATAAGAGTAAAAGACCTACTTCCGGTAGGAATTTCGAAAAATATTTTAAATAAAATTATTCTCAATTTTAATTTTAAGTACATATGAATTCTTTATAAATTTATATAAACTTAGTAGTTGACGAAATATTGGCAAAAATCGATTTTTTCGCTGAAGTAAACTGCTACTTCCGGTCTACCGATTTTACTAAAAAACTAATCAGATCTCAATAGGGAGATTATACACGTAAATACAAAATTTGGAATTGATATGTACAGCGGTTTGACCGCTATCGTGGTCACACACACACAGAGAGACACACAGACATTTTTTAAAAACCACTTTTTCGGTATCAGGGAACTTCAAAACGTGGACATCTGCAAAAATCTCGAGGTCGAAAATTTTCATCATCACAATACTTCCTTATACTACGTATAAGAAAGTAAAACATAAAAACCAATAATTATTTTTACTTTCTTATACGTAGTATAAGGAAGTATTGTGATGATGAAAATTTTCGACCTCGAGATTTTTGCAGATGTCCACGTTTTGAAGTCCATTGATACCGAAAAAGTGGTTTTTAAAAAATGTCTGTGTCTCTCTCTCTCTCTGTGTGTGTGTGTGACCACGATAGCGGTCAAACCGCTGTAGATATCAATTCCAAATTTTGTATTTACGTGTCTAATCTCCCTCTTGAGATCTGATTAGTTTTTCAGTAAAATCGGTAGACCGGAAGTAGCAGTTTACTTCAGCGAAAAAATCGAATTTTGCCAATATTTCGTCAACTACTAAGTTTAAACAAATTTATAAGGAATTCATATATACTTAGAATTAAAATTGAGAAAAATTTTATTTAAAAAGTTTTTCGAAATTCCTACCGGAAGTAGGTCCTTTACTCTTATCGAAAATCAGTTTTTTGCGAATATTTCGCAAGTCATGCTTTTTAGACAGGTACGCTACGAATATAAAAGTATTTAGAACTTAATTTCCAATATTTTTTGTATAAAAAAAATTTCAAAATTCGGACCGGAAGTATCACTTTTACTCTTACCGAATAACGATTTTTTGCAAATATGTCGTAAATTATGCATTCTATGTATATTTATGAAGAGTACAAAAGTATTTAGAGTTGGATTTGGAATATTTTTTGTATAAATGAAATTTCAAAATTCGGACCGGAAGTAACACTTTCATACGTATAAGAAAGTCGTGTGGTGGCCACACCTCATTTTTTTCATCACAGACATGCCTTATTAGTGTCTGTAAAAGAGGTAAATATCACAAATGTACGTCACAACAACGATGAATATTGTAAATTGTAACGAAACAAAACGGGTGCGTGCGACCGAGTGGAATTAGTTGAATGGACAGAATGTGCTCCTGTTTATTGCCACTTTAAACGTGAAATCAAGCTGCATTGAACGGGCATTTTTCAATAGAACAGATTAATGAACAGTCGCCCAAGATTAATTACACAAACTCACCGGCTGAATACACTAACGCTCTGAGTGTATACGTATGTAAATTGAAGGAATTTTTGCAATGTTAATAGACCTCTAATGATAGGTATTATGTCATTAATAAAGCATTATTTTTTGAACATTCTAATTCATAAATTGAGAGTACAATTTTTCGTACACTTTTGTCGATTTCGCTGGTAATACATTGTTCGTGGTTATTAAGGCTTGTTCCATAATTTCTGGTGGAGTAAAATTTTACATTTCACTGTCACTGTCGCTCATTTTTACTGTTTATATTTTCAAAAGAACACGGCGTTCATGCAACTTCAATATGTCGCAAGCCACAGAGTGGTAATTTTCCAGGAGGCAATTAAAACTTCATCATTTCAGTTTTATTCATAATTAGCTTGTACTGCAAGTTAAAGCATATTGGCATCCCCTTTACATCTGTAAAACTAAAATATTCTAATAGAAATAAAAACACAAACACTTGATTCAGATTTACACTATATTTAATTAAAAAACACAACAGCTGTTTCGCTACACTGTAGCTTTTTCAAGTGGTAACAAATTCTAAATTATTACAATTCGAGAACAACTCTATTATATTCAATTATTAAATATAGTGTAAATCTGAATCAAGTGTTTGTGTTTTTATTTCTATTGGAATATGGATTTACATCAAGTAAAGGCCGAATCTATTGAATTTTTTAAAATATTCTAAAGTTGGACAGGAAAAAAAAAGTGGCTTACGACATTTTAAATTCTGGAAAATGCAAAATTTGTTGGTTACAACTTATTGCCAATAGGTGAAAATTAAATAATAGATAATATTTCTTTTAGAATAAAAAAAAATATTATATTAAGTACAGTAAAGGTTCGCTAATCCGGATCAATTAAAACTGGCTCGATTCGGACTATGAGAACGTCCGGATTAGTGGAGGTAATATTAAAACTAGAGTAAAAAGCAAAATAAATGGTGACACATCTTTTATAGAAAATATCTGAGTACATAACATACAAATATACGTAAAAAGCTAACTACATATATTACTGAAAAAAATCAGAAATTTTGGTTTGACGAATACAGCCTTATTTAGCCTCCATCGCGCGCTGTCGCAGCATTCTGAGGTTAGTTAAACTGTTTAATTCAACTTTATTTTCCTCAGCCCATTGAATGCAGGTGCTGAAACTCTTAATAGCCTCTTCATGCTTAATTCTCAGCTCATCTTTGGAAGCTTCTTCATCGGAAGAGAAGCTATCATCGCTATCTAATGGCAAACGCTCTTCATCTCCAACGATCCATTCATCAATTTCAGTTTCTTCAGGTAGATAATTGTCATCGTTAATTAGCTGTAACATATTTCCGAGTTCAACAAATTCCTGACGTTCGACATTCCATTTCTCTTTAAGAGTAAGCAGCGGAATTTCCTAATCTGAATCCCATTCACTTTCTGAATTTGTTGTGATCTTATTAGCTGAATAACAAAGTATTTTCCTCCAACATTTTTTTATAACATCTGGCGAAAGCTTCTCCCAAGCATCAGCAAGCAAAAATACTGCATCCTTTAAAGTAATGCTCTTAAGAGTCTTTGTAATATCACTTGCTTCCAAAGACAGAACATGGACCAAAAGGCTCTTTCGATAATACAGTTTGGTTAAAAGTATCGCATTTTGGTCCATGGGCTGAATAAGTGGGGTGCAATTGGGTGGTAGGAACATAGTGACAATTTGGTCATCATCACTTGTAAGCTGGATTTCTGATGCGTGGCTAGGAGCATTGTCAATTAATAAAATAGCTTTTCCATTAAGATTATTGTGTGCCTGAAATTTTCTTACTTGCAAAACGAAAGACTCATGAAACCATTTCACAAAAAGTCCAGATGTCATCCAAGCATTTTTTGTTGAGTAGTACTCAACGGGGAGGCTCCCGCAATTCTTAAATGCTCTGGGATTTTTTGCTTTTCCAATGACCTTGACTTTATGAGTACCATCACCGTTTGAGCAGGCAAGAAAAGTCAACCTTTCTTTTGAAGTTTTTCGTCCTGGAGCAGTTTTTTCTTCGGCGTGTACCAATGTTCGATCGGGCAGGAATTTCCAAAACAATGCAGATTCATCTGCATTGTATATTTGGTTTGGGAGTAGGTTCAACTCATTCATTTTTTCAGTAAATTTTCGTAAAAAAGGTTCTACCGCAGACGAATCGCTCGATAGTTTCTCTCCAACCACTTTAAGATGCCGAATGCCATGCCTCTTTTTAAATTTATGTATCCATCCTTTGCTAGCAATAAATTTATTGTCATTATAATATTTAGAATAAATTTGGACGGCTTTTTCGCATAAAATATTTGCTGAGTGGTTGCATGTCTTTCTCGCTGCAACAGAAACCATTTGTATAATTCATTTTCCATTTCTGGATATTCTGGTTTTCGGATAATTTTTCTACGTGTTGGTAATGAGACACAGCTTGCGATATAACTGTGTAAATACAAAAATACAATAATGAATGAATTAGCAGTTAATGAATAAATGTTCCGACACCATATTTTTCTGCTAACACTTTTCCACTAACACCACTATTCAGCTTTTGTAATATTTCTTGTTTTTCGCCGATGGTCAACGTTTTGTGCTCTCTTTTCGCGGCCATGTTGATTCAAACTGATTCGGGGATTGCCCTGTTTATGTGTCGTATGTAACCGGGACTTCATTGTACTTAACGAAAACACACGACGCGCGATTCGGAGTAGTGGATCTATGGCCGATCCGAATTACAAGGTACATAATGTTAAACTTACAATTTTTAATTTTGTCCGGATTACAGGGAAGTCCGGATTAATGGAGGTCCGGATTACCGAACCTTTACTGTATTATTAAAAATTAAACTTTATTTTTCTTATTTCAATCGTGAGGCAAAGATTCATAAAAAGGTTGACAATCCTTAGGCAGTAACAGTTTCAGTTGTTGCAAATGTCCATACTTTACTGCAGAAATTCTTTTTCGTTCAGTATGTCATTTGGGCCAATCGATATATTTCTTAGAACTGTTTATTCCAAATGTATGATTTAAGCACTAGTTAGATAAGCTAATATTCGTATTGATTATATTGTAAGACTTGAGACGCCGACTGTTTATTTTATCGCGGGTGAAACTGTAACTGCTATAAGTGTGAAAAGATATGTTAGCTTCTAGGTCTCAGACAGAGTGAATTCGGATGAAAGAAGTAAGTCGACTGAGGACCTTCGACGAGATCGGTCGCCGGTGTATTAGCCCGGGTTAAGTAGACCGTAAGAAAAAGTAATAAGGTCCTCTAATTAACAAATAAGTCACACATAGCGGTCGATAATGTAATAAATTGTCGTTGTTTGAACCTTAAAAGTAATAAAATAGGTTCTTTGTTTACATAAAGATCGACCGCCAACTAAGTGTTCAATGTGTAAAGTATGATTTATCTTCCTATAGAAAGTTATTTTTGTGCGATTAGCGTTTAAAGAAGCTACAGGCGTCTCTACCGTCGAAGGAGGAGTCCCACTATGCACACCGACAACAGGAAGATCTTCTTCAACTGAAGAAAGAGAAGAATATATTGTTATAGTATAAAGGCATACGTTAACAATATAATATGGAAAGTTATGAAAGTTACCAAATTTAATTAAATAAACGTAGAAAAATTTATTATGATGTGTTTAAAATAAAATTTATTAGGTTTATCATAATAGAGGTTTATCGTATTTAACAAGTATTCGAATTGTATAAACCACCTGTATATGGAAAGGTTGACCATGTTCATTTTTCTTAGAAGTTCAAAATATTCTGGAAAGAAGAGAGTTGAATATTAGTTGTTATTTTGTAAAATGTATTATAAATTTGTAAAAACTTGGGTAATTGACGTTTATGAGGTGATAAAAATATTTAGAATCTTATTTTGAAAGGTGTATAGATTGTATTGTAGAACAGTTCCCGGGAATAATTTGAAATACAGGAACTGTCATTATTTGACATTTGATCAGAAATATAGATGTAGAGAGGTATTGGGATATGAATAGGTAAAGAAGGGTTGATAAAATTATGAAAAGAATTTAGATAATCAGATAATACAATGTTAAGAAGTATTCTAGGTATATTAGTGAATTTAAAAGCTATGTTGTTAGTTGTTATTGCTGTTGTAAAACTTTGATTGGAGAATGAAAAATGAGAAAGGATTACTAGGGAAATGAATAAATAATAGATAGAATTTTTCGAATTCTAAAAAAACGGTAGACGTGTTTTTTGAGAAAGAAGATAATTTCTGATATAAAACACGAATACAGTTAATTATAAAAGAGAAAAGTGTGTCCTGAGTGAACTACGTTAACTACGAATAAATTAATATAAAAATAATAATAGTACTTACAAATTTGTACAAGATCCAGGTATATCCGAAATAGGGTTGTTGTCTCCGGGATCATAGAAGTTTTCAGGAGGTTATTGAGTACCAGAGTTTTGAAATTCCATAAAGGTTGAAGCATTCTTCAAGATCCGGTTATTATAAAAGGTAGCTGATTCCAGAAGTACTGGTGTTCAAAAGAGGCAGATTATCACAAGAGATCCATAAAGGTTGGTGAATTTCACAAGTTCCGGGTGTAAAGGAGAATTTGCTGTGCACTAAGAGATTCGACATCCTAATAAGAGGACAATTTATTCCAAACGTCGAGCAAGCTCCTGTACAGGATAATTGGTATTCTTTCGTCACGAGTTTGAACAAGATTGAAGTTTAACCACATCCAAGAAGTAGTATCCGTCCAAAAACGTCATCAGGAAGTGGATAGTTATTCATCAAAAAGAAGAAAGCAATTAAGTATTACCATTTTAGTATATTATTTGTGTCAGTATCAAAGAAAGATAACATTTTGTGAATGTTAGAAAAGATTTAATTATTTGCAATATAATTCAGTATTGAAATAGACTGAACTAATAGTTATTACAACAAGTACATTTGTTATAAACAACATAAGTTATTTTAATTCTCTACTATCCAGTATTATGTCAAGATATGAATAATTTTCATTTATATACAAATTTATGGAGTTATCAAGCCATTAAATAGTTTTAAACACATTATAATAATAGTTTAAATTAATTTGAGAAAGAAAGTAATAGAAAGAATTACTTAATTTTTGAATATCAATAATAAATAAGATCAGAGTACGTACCTGAATTATTTAGTTGGATTTGGAACTATACACCTTGGAGTAAATATTTTCTAAACGTCAAATATTCAGTTTCCATATTAAAATATTGTTAACCATTGTCCAGTATTTAAAAAAAAAACACACGAAGTTTGAATATAAACATATTATTTATTAGTAGAATATCGTTTTATTTTATCATAGTCAAATTCTCAACTATAGGAAATATTTTGGTAAATTTATAACCTGAAAGAAATAAATGACATTTGACATATTAAATTTGAATCTGTTTATCATTGTTTTCTTACCGAAGGAATTAAGTAAATGTTATAAGAAGTATAATCTGAGGAATCAAAAATTCCATTGAATAAAGAAAAATAGCATTTCACATCAAACAATTTAACATTTAGAAATTTGCAATAAATAAACTGGTATTAATTATATTTTACACATATAAGGAAATGAGTAGTGGTGACATCTAGGTGTTTTATTGAACACTCGTTAGCAGACTGGAATATTTAAAATATAGAAAGTATTAAGATAATACAGATGTCAGTAATATATAAAATGTTAGTTAAGGAAATAAATAAGGAATTTAAAAAAGATTATTGAGATTTACTAAAGTATATGATTGTAGACAGAGTTAAATATTTTAAATAAAATAAAGAGTTAGATTAGAGTAAAATAATTTATGTAAAGATAAAATATAAAGCTAGTCGGGAATAAAAATAAAACACTTTCATATAATGAATGGAATATTAGGAGATTTATAAAGATATTATAAAACTAGTACATACGAGGGTTGTTCATTAAGTAATAGTAATTATACAAAACATGTCTAGAGTGTTATTTCATTTCATATACAGTTCAATTTATGACATTTAAACTGTAATAGGATTTAATAATTATTTCGAGGGTTGAACTGATATGTATGAGATATTACCTAGTACAATATTAAAGGTATTTAGAAACTGTTATTACGCGAGTGCTAGATAAACTTAAATATTAAAATTTGTCTTAATGTAGAGACGTAATAAATTAATATAATAATCTGAGAATGATAAACATATTTAATAAATTGTCTTAGATACAAAATACCTCAGGATTTGTAAATTGTTTGCAATGTTGTCTTAAAAATTATTACATGCATTGTTGATAGATATCAATCTCAGCATAGTTTGTGTTTCTTTTAAGGCCTACGTTGTTAGTATGGATATAACTAGTAAGAGGCGGTGGAAAACAAACGATGTATGATGCATTTCAGAGAAACGATAATATACAAAACAATCATAACTATAATCTTTCAGTATTATATGCGCTCTGCAATTATTTTATTAATGTATTTGTTCTAATTAAAATTGGTAATATTTTGTGTTTGTATTAATATATGCAAGAATCTTGCATATATTAATAAGAATTATATAAAACAAAATAATTTTGTTTTATATAATTTTGCCAATTAATGCCCGAAGATTATTTTTTGTTGACATTTCTTACCCTGGATCGTCCTGGGTAAGAGCTAGCCCAGCAAATCGATTCAATTATTTTATTTCATTTTATTTTATATAAAATATAAAGGGCATTATTAAGAACGCCATTTACGTTACGTCATTGCAATTTTACAAGTTTCCATTACATTATGTCATAATAATTTAAGGTTCCTTTACAGGCGAGTAGCAGAATGTATTCGGTTACGTGGAGCATCAATTCATTATTGAATTTTCATTACAATAAGTACGATTTCTGCAATTAAAATTTAATCGTTTGTTACTCTCAACACCCTAAATATCTGTACAAAATTTGGTTAAAAATAAATACGTTTACAGGTGATTCGTTTTTTTGCCATACAGTATACTTTCGCCAAGTCATAGTCAGTCATTTATATTAAATATATTCAAGTTCTTAAACCTATTATCAGTATTATACCAGTAAGCCTAAAACTTGACAATAACATTTTCAAATGTTTGTAAAAGATAGCTTTACATATACATAAGCATAATTCTAAACAAATATCAAATAAATTGATGTTACATAACAATGATTTGCAAAATCAACTTTGAGATATTTTGAAATCCTCTCAGAAAAACACTGCACATTTATGTTTAAATAATATTAGTCTATTTCTCCCATTACATTTAGAGCATTTAAAAATCCCTTGCCAACCTAAATAGATATTAAAACTAGAGATCGCTAAAACAAAAAACACAAGAAATGTAGCACCTATACATATATAAAAATAGTCACATTGTTAAAAGTGAAATATCCTAATGGATAACCTATACTCTGGTGTCAGCCCATTATTGAATCACCACGTAAATGTCTGTGACAACAGTCACGACCAATTAAGGCCGGCAACTTACAAGGTTTACCTAGTCTTGTTGTGGCGCTGCAGTATCCGTTCGAAATGGACGGACTCACTGGTGTTCTGCTTCTCGATCTCGTACTGTAGAATCCTGTCCTCGAAAGAGGTGGTGTCGGACTGGCAAAATTGTCAAATGTGTCTTCATTGGCGGAATAGTATAAGCTGGAGCAATCAGGAGATTGGTTCACATCATAGTCTGAATGTTCACTTGTATTACTATGAACATCAAGTTCTTTAGTCGGGATAGCCTCTGATACTTTTCTATTTGGGGAATCACTTTTTATTGCCAATTTCATACGTGTTTCATCAGATTTATATAAATTGTATACAAAGCATGAAACACTATGGGCTGAAACATAAAAACAATACAATAAAATATTTAAATTTCAACAGAAAATAACTTACCAATTATAACACCGATTAAACAGCCAGCCAAATGCAAAGGTTCCAGTGATATAGTTGTATCATTAAGTCCTACGGCCAAATTTAGAACGGGCAGTGCAACCGTTACAATTCTTGCGAAAGTTTTTAAGTTTATGAAAGAGGATGCAATCATAGATATTACTATAAAAACTATGTGCCATGTGAGTAAGTATAACCTATCCACAGCAACATCTGTTCCACCTAATATGGATGAAATCCAGGTCAGTCTATCTTCCAAAATCTGACGTGTTCCATTTATCACATTTGCCAACGAATGAACTGTTTGATTAACTTCCGATAGTTGCTTTAACGTATAATATTGGTTATGAGCTCGTTCGCTCTGCTCTATGAGTAATATGCTGGAATCCTCTAAATAAAATGAAATATCACCATTAAATCATGAAAATAAACTTTTTTACAGATTGACTGTCCCATAAATCATTTGTGATTCAAATGCTTATTAAGGTAGCCCGTATCCTAGTAAATACAGTCCACATTTATTTTCGTTGAATATGTTGTTGATACTGTAATTATCTAAAGGTAACGGTTTAAAATTTGTGTGTTGAATATTTAAATCAGCCTAAGCTACCTCAATTTACTTAGCTATTATTAAAGTATGATTTTCTTATAGATAGTCAATTTGTTAATATAATTCATATTTTTACCTATTCTTTTGAAAATATCGTGCGTAGTTTGTTGTATAAGCAAAAGATCTTGCAAAATTTCTTTATGGTTGGTGCTACTTTCTTTTGACTGTTCCTGTAATTGTTTAGTTGTATCTTCAAGCTTTAGTTGCAGAGTTTTTGCCATGTTTGTGAGTTCGTGATGGGTTTGAGAAATTAAAAACTTTTCATCTGCAAGCCTTTTCAAATTACTTTCCACTAGAAGTTGTCCGTAGAAGTGAGCCCTTTCAAGATCTTTTTGTTGATTTGATAAAACATCATGCCCTACAAATTTTAACATTACACATCCCCATGTGAAAATACATATTTAGATGATTTTTATCGCATGAAAATTTTCTTTACCTTCCTTAACAGATTCTAAAGTGTTTTCAGCTAAATCCTGCAAGTCTCTTTGATCAGTAACTAATTTGTCAAGGGTTTTCACTTGGTTCCTAGTAGTGTCGACCAGTTTATTTATTGTATGTTCTGTAAGGCCTATAAACTGAGTTTGTCTGGCAGTATAACACACAGCCCTCACTCGATTTGCCATAAGATGATAAGTATTCCATATATCCGAATCCATATTTTTCGTGCAATCTTTTATAGACATTTCAGTAGTGCAAGGGTAAATACGTCTTCCCTCAATGGCAGACTGACAATTCAGTAACATAACAGCCATTTTAGATATATCTTCATCATTCATGGCATTACATCCTTTACCCAATTTTAGGACGATCTATAAAACAATAATAAGTATAAAGGGAAAAGAAGTGATAGATATAAATTTGTTTACCCTTTGCTGGCATTTATCCAATTCTGATAGAGCAACACCTGTTATTTTAGCAGCTTCAGAAATAAATTTTTCGTCAACAGTGGATACTTCGTAAAGCACTTTATTATCAAAATCATCCTTATTCTCTTCCGATGCACTATTTTTATTTAAACCGAAAAAATTCGATATCCCATTCATATATTCAGACACAAACGCGTCAGAACATGTTAAGCACATGCAAATTAATACATATTTAAAATACGGCATGGTGTTATAAAAATATTTTTAGAATTCTAGACAACCTTAAATTCTTACATAAACTTGTAATATCGGTCTACGATCCACTACGATCTACGATCTATCTAAAATGTTGGTTAAAATTTGAATGATTTAATATTAGGAAATGTCAACGGTTTTCATACGTCAACGCCTGGAACTGTTAACAGCTGTTCTGATTGGTGAATGAGTAACTAACCGTTTTTATATTTTTGGCGCGCTTATTTTTGAAAAAAAATACGAATTTATAGATATCTTCAATCGGAGAACATGAATGTTGTTGCTTTAAGCAGCTATTAATAATATTGATAAATGTACAGAATATATTAGATATTTGTAATTAATAATTTAATAATTCTTTGTATTCGTAAGGACTAAAAGATAATAGCTTTCTGATTGATTTATTGAATTTTTTTAAATTTAAGTAATGCAGAATTCGCTTTTCCTTCTCTTCATCACTATACTAGCGCCACCTATCCGTTTTGTACGGTGGTCTTGCTCTTTGAGGCAATCAAAACAAGCGAGTTCAGCAACAACTTCAGTCAGTGAGTGGCCGAGGTGGTGCAGCCATGCAATATGGCAGTGTTAGCGACAAATTTCAGTGGACACTTACAAAATCAGTTAACAAGATCTCTTGAAAGAATATTGGAGGAGGCAAATCAAAGTGGTGAACTGAAACTCAGCAACAGAAAATTAAAGGATTTTCCGCAGGCCGGCTCTAAGTACAATCTTGGCGATACTGTCATTGCATTTAATTTTATCGAAAGAGTCTTATTTGTAGTATATTCCATCATATAATCTGCCTTGATGCTTAGAAATTCTTGTTTACATTGACGAATCTTGCCTTATCGATGTAATAATATTCAATATCGATATGTTGTCATTCATGGAAAAGGGAGGCTCAATTGAGCGTTCTCAGTGTGTTTCATTCATTTGCGTAACTAACATTTATTTGTTTTGTTTGAATATGTAAATCGATAAGGTGAAACGAAATTAGATACTTTGTTTATACGTTCTTGAATGTTGTCTTGCAATGAAAATGAATATGGGTTTCTGTCATACCTAACAAAGAACACACGACTGGCTGTGGCAGGTGTTCTTTCGGAATTATTAGGCACGTGCCATTTTATTTCTGATGAATTGTCTTTGATTGAAGGTGAAATTGAAAGTTACGCACGCAAACTTCACGGAATTTATACGCAAAATGGTCGAGTTTTAGTCGTATTTATTAGAAACTACATCAGGAATGTTCTATTTCAGCTACTTGGTTGAAAAGATAATACATTGTTGGTTAAACGCAACTTCCTGTGGTTATTAATATCAAATGATAATTATTACAAAGTTGCATTTTATGAAAGATATGTTTAAAGAGTACAAAACAAACTCCTTTCATAATAAATGAATGTCATTTTGCAACAGAATCCTATTTATAAGTATATATTTCTCTGTGAGTTTACAATAGGTACATAGTATAAAGGAAAACATTGCATAGGGAAATCCAATAAGCTTTGCAATAAGTGATCCTCCTTCCATAAAACTTGTTGACAATTTTACGGAAAGATCAAATTAATACAGTACAGATAGACTGAATGCATGTTATCCAATCATGTTTAAATATTCTGCACTTTTATTGATTTACTTTTCATAATTACATTCCTACCGTGCAATTAGAAATATAATTGTAATGCTATTGCAAATTGTGAAACCAATCTTACTTTATTACTAGAGTTGGTAATTTTAACATTTATGTATAGAACTTGCTAGTAGCCTCCAGTGATTCGTTAATAATCTTGCACATTAAAAACTACTTGAAAGTAGGTATGTGGATTTATGGTGTTTGTTCAACCTACATTAATAGAAGAAAAAAGTAATCACTTGTTTGTAATATTCCTTTAATGAATACTAATATTGTTTCGCTAACAGGTGCGCTTTTCCAGGCAAAATTATACCTACAGTTTGAATAAATTGTAGTTTTAATTACGAGTATGATAATGATGAACATTAGCAGCATTGCTTGTGCATTTAATTCCGTGGTATGCTATGCAGGCTAGAGTTTGTCATTTTATTCATGATTTATTGTTTTCATATTTTAATAGTTATTTAAGATGCAAGTGTAAAAAGTCATTCTTTAGTGCACGAGCGACGTAGTTAAAAACACGAGCGTAGCGAGTGTTTTTAAAGTCGTGAGTGCACTAAAGAGACTTTTTACACGTGTATTTTACAACGTTTTATCTACGATCATGCCAATTTTGGTCAGAAATAGTCAATTTTTATGAATACTTGTAGTATATCGATCTTTTAATAAATGTCACTTTGACGGGTATCGTATTATTCAAGTACTCCTATGCTATCATGTAGACTGTCATGTTGGATGTTATTCTGTCACTCTATTACCTGCTATTACTAAGGAAACAACGGTATCAACAAACTTCATTAGTATGTCATTGTTGCTTCTGAAATTATTAATTTAATCTGTTAAATATAAAGTATAAAATGATTGATAATGATCATAGTGATACAATTGTAGAGATCGCACAAACGGCTACAGCGAGTCTAATACCAGAAAAATCAAGAAAACAGTATGAATTGGTATATAAACGATTCAACGCCTGGTGTATTTCAATGAAAGTGGAGAATCTTACGGAAAATGTGTTCCTTGCTTATTTTTCAAAAAGGGCTAAGGATATAAAGCCATCAAGTCTATGGTCGGAATATTCCATGGTGAAATCCCTCCTATCGATCTTAAGCAGTTTTCGAAGTTAACCGCTTATATGAAGCGCCAATCTGTAGGATATCGTCCCAAGAAATCCAAAGTATTCAGTAAAAATGATATATTCAAATTTATAAATGACGCACCTGATAATAGATTTTTAGTGATGAAGGTATTTTAATGCAACATTTTCTTTGAGTGGTCAGTGACTAAAATTAGACACTTTTTAATTTTAGGTTGTAGCACTTTTTGGTATTGCGGGTGCTTGTAGAAGAGATGAGTTTCATAAAATGAGCATAGATGATGTGGAAGATGTTGGTAATATGTTGATAGTCAAAATTCCAACGTCTAAAACCAATAAGCCTCGATGTTTTATTATTGGCACTGAAACGAGAGATATGAAAAATATGGTTGAAATATACAGAAAATACGTCAGCCTAAGATCACCAGCAACAGCACATAATCGACTGTTTGTCAGTTACAATAATGGAAAGTGTTCTGTTCAGCCTATAGGTATTAATACTTTTGGAAAAATACCAAGCCAAATAGCTAGTTATCTGAAGTTGCTTAATCCGCACGAGTATACTGGCCATAGTTTTAGACGGTCATCTACCACCATACTTGCAGATGCAGGAGCAGATGTTCTAGAATTAAAAAGACATGGTGGTTGGAAGTCATCAACGGTGGCAGAATCTTACGTGGAAGAATCCGTTCAACATAAGGTCGCGATATCAAATCAAATTTTGGGCAGAGGTCCAGCTGAGACGGTGGCAGCATCTTACGTGGAAGAATCCGTTCAACACGAGGTCGCGATATCAAATCAAATTTTGGGTAGAGGTGCAGCTGAAGAAGCAAACTCAAGCAATGCTACTACCGATATACTTCCTTCTACATCAAGAAGTCACGAGATTCCTCAAATTCTTATTAAAAATTGTACTAATTGTAAAGTAAATGTACATATTTACAGAAATGAATAAAATATCTTACTGATATTTTTCTTATTATTCTATTAGTTAAAATTGTGCAATAAAACCCGTGCAATAAAAACTTTTATTGCACGGGTTCAATAAATGCTAACTTTTTACCCTAAAAATCATGCAAAAAGCTATCACTTTTTACATGATCGTAGATAAATATATGTTAGACATTCCAACCTTGAAACAATTGAAGAATCGTAATTTGTTTACATTATTTGTTTAATTCATTGATAATTTTAGTCGTAACGATAACTGTAGTAATAATATATTTACCATAGATATAGATATATATATATATTTTAAATATCTTGTCAGAATTTTAATGTATCTTATTAGAATTATAATTAATTTTAACTGCTATATCTTGTTCTAAAAAAAGAGACACAAAATTCTGAACATACGCAAGTGAAAGTTATTTCGTATTGGTTGACAGCAAGACGAAATAACATCATACTACATTCGCTTTTTGCTATCAATTGTCAAATATTTTGAAATTTTTGTGATTGTTTTCTAGACAAATTTATTTACTTTCATGTGTTGTGATTACTACATTTACCACTCTGTTGCCTTAACTGTGGATTTATCTCTGAAGAATCTATATACAATTTACTTTGGTACAGATTTCATATTTCTCACAGATATTTAAATGTAATTTTACCTCCTAAAATTGATTTTACTATAGACCGTCTCAACCTTAGTATTCAGTATGTGTCTTATGGAAACAGTTCAACAATGACAGGTTAGGTTGGTAACTCATTATAATGACATGTTGTGATACTTACACTAGACCGATAATACCAACCATTAACATAATAAATCGAACTGACAACATTGCCTTGACATAAAATAAAACAGTTTATTACAAATTGCTTATGATAGTAAAGGACGTATAGGTATATCCCATAAGAGACTGTACTGAATACTAAGGTTGAGACGCTCTATAGTTACAGGTTGTAATTTGGATGGGGGGTCTGTTAAGAATTTCGTCTCTCTCTTTTTGGAATAAGGTATAAACCAATATATAATTTTCGCGACATGGAAGCCAGTTACGAATTGAATAGGTATTATAAATGAAGTTATTAAATATTACTTTTGCCTTCTATAATTTACTTAATACTTGGCTATTTATGACAGTTCTGAAATGGTTTTTCTAGGTTATATTACTTGACAGATACAATTTTGCAGCATCTCGAATTTGACGCTATTTTAATGTATTGGCGCTTGTCGGTTGCTAAAACAATTTCAACCGTATTTTCAATAACTCGTATAATATTAATTTCCTATAATTCGTATTTCATTAAAATTTTGACACCTTAACTTAACTGACGAGCGTGGCTGTACGCAAACTAAACTGTTGCTTTAATTGCACGTTTATTTTCCCATTAAATTTAAACCTATTACAAAAATTAAAATACAACATAAAAATATTAAATGAACCCTACATTCCTAATACGAAAAAATAAAATAGACCTTTTAATTTTCCAATTATCTACGTTAGCGCATTATTTTTATCATAGATAATGTATATATATGACATTGATATGTAAATTACGATCGATAAAAAGAAAAAACGATGCGATAACAAACGAATAATAATATACAGAATACCAACTATACCAAGAACTTCTCAATTGGAAAAACCTGTTCATTTAAAATTCTCGGCGGGTCGGGCGCATAAAAAATCCACTTGATTCTTTGAGGGGGTTGCTTTTTCCCATGAATTCTTTTGTTCACGCTGGAAGGCGGAGGAAGTACGACTATCACAACATCGTTTTCTTTTGTTTCAACGACCGGCAGCGCGTCTAAGTACCGGAAATAACATACATCGACTTCTGACTATGCTATACCAACATCCATAAATAAAGTATTTAGAAAAAAAGTCTCATAAATCTGCCGTTTCTAACAAATATATCTTGTTATTATATTCGCAAGTTACGTTTTTAGAAATGTGTAAAAACCTCTTCCACAACTGTTTTCTTTTTATAATTAACCATTTTAGTTTTTCATTTTAGGTTAAGTACCCTTTAATATATTCTTGAATCGTGAAAGTAATTTGTACTTATCCCTTTGATTTCATTATTTAATACAAAATATACAACAAAAATAAAGCAGCAGTGTTTCTTGTATGCAAAATGAGACGTCTGCTGTTCCTTGATAAATTTGGAATCATCTTACAGACTGCTTACTAGCAATTGTGGGATACTATTTTAGAAATTTGCAAATAAGTCATTTGAAAGGTATCATTGGAGCCAAGTACCATCGAAATAAGTGTAATAACTATGTTCAGTAGAAATTGTTTAAAATATAAAAGCCAGACACGCACAGAGTTTGTAAATTTTTTGTACGAATAGGTATTTTAATAATACCTACTGTTAAATACGTTATCATTTATGACACACTACACATCTGTTCGTATTAATAATAGTATTGTTTATTTTTAGTGATATGTAATTTAAAATTTTTCAAATTCAAAAAAATTAATATAAAATTAAAACCTCCTCTAAAACATGCATTCTGATGAGGAAAAAACAATGTACGCCCCCTGAAATTCGTGAAACTGCCAATATTGCATGGGTAATTTATTACCTATAAAATGAAAACTTGAGCTAGATCTAAAAATATAAAAACTTACTCAGAAAATTGTTTAATAGTTTATTTTCAAAGTTTGCAATCAAATGAATCGTCATCTTCTACTTATTCTATACTAAAATCATGCTTCATAATGATATATGATAATACGGATATATCTAAATATGCAAAACTCATATAGCATACTTAAAACAAGCAACCAAACATCTTCAGCCTAAAAATTCAGCAGTATTAGGCAAAGAACAAATTACTAAGTTTACTGTTAAAGTGCCAGATTCTTTGTTCCTACCAATGAAGGTAGTCATTTTTTTTACTTTCTTATACGTAGTATAAGGAAGTATGTATTGTGATGACGAAAATTTTCGACTTCGAGATATTTGCAGATGTCCACGTTTTGAAGTCCCCTGATACCGAAAAAGTGGTTTTAAAAAAAGTCTCATTCTGTATATGTGTGACCACGATAGCGGTCAATTCGGCTATAGATATCGATTCCAAATATTGTATTTACGTATATAAAATCTCCCTCTTGGGATCTGATTAGTTTTTCAGTAAAATCGGTAGACTGGAAGTAGTAGTTTACTTCAGTGAAAAAATTGAATTTTGCCAATATTTCGTCAACTACTAAGTTTAAACAAATTTATAAAGAATTCATACGTACTCAAAATTAAATTTGAGAAACATTTTATTATAAAAGTTTTGTGAAATTTTTACAGGAAGTAGGTCTTTTCCTCTTATCGAAAATCAGTTTTTTGCAAATATTTCGCAAACCATGCTTTTTAGGCAGGTACGTTACGAGTATAAAAGTATCTAGAACTTAATTTCATATACTTTTTGTATAAAAAAATTTTCAAAATCGGACCGGAAGAAACACTTACTTTTACCGCATAGCGATTTTTTGCAAATATGTCGTAAATTATGCATTCTATATATATTTATCAAGAGTATAAATGTATTTAGAGCTGGATTTCGAATATCTTTTGTATAAACAAAATTTCAAAATTCGGACCGAAAGTAATACCTTTACTCTTAGCGAGTAGCATTTTCTTGCAAATATCTCACAAAGTATGCATTTTGTGAGATTAAAGAGACTAAAAGTACTTAGAATAGGATTTTAAATAATTTTTGTATAAAAGAATTTTCAAAATTCGGACACATTTACTCACAGGCGTATTTTTTTAAGAGGATAAATGTATTTAAAGCTTAATTTAGAACAACTTTGCATAATTTGAAATTCATATATGTATAAGAAAGTCTTGTGGTGCCCACACTTCATTTTTTCTTAATAATAAATATAAGTCACGTACTACACCTGGTCAATGAGATCATCATGAGCTCATCCTAACACGATGACCGCATGCTTTTCTTAGAAATTAAGATAGATCGCTTAGCTTAGGTATATTTTGATATAAAAAGGGAAAGTAAGAATCCATAGGACACAGTAGTAATTATCGTTCATAGTATTAAATATTAATTGTTATAAACTATTTTATGTGTGGCTTTTGTATAAATAAATAAATTTTTAAGTTTTATTAGTGTTATAAATTTAACTGGCGCAGTCAGTAGGATTGAAGACTATCACGAAGAAGATTACAAACGCCGAAACGTGAGTGATTTTTAAATCTTTAAGTCTGAAACCTACAAATTTTACCAAAAGTCCACACGGTTGCTACGATCCAAATTTTGAAGCAACGTGGTGAAAAACAAAGTGTCTTTACCATAATTAAGTAGTGATTGTGCCGATCCGAATCTCGACACAATAAGGCCAAGAAAGGACCAATCGATCAAAATCTCGAGGGGACCGAATCAAAGCCATAATTAAGGAAACAAGAATAAATGATCATCAACCTTATTATTACACTGTAAGTAATCTTTATGTCTTTTGGTGATTTGATAACCGGAATTGAACAACTAACAGTAAATACAATCGTAACAATGCCTAACGATCATCCATATACCAGAAGCTCCATCAGCCAAGCTGAAATATCAACAATCCCTATTTTTTCCGGCGATTCGAATGTTTTACCATTGTATATAGATGCATGTGAAGATTTAATGCGCACATATGGGGACGTTGTCACTAAGACTAATCCTATAAATCCATACTTAGTACGCATAATAAAATCCAGATTAGGAGGCGAAGCACAAGCATTAATTGGCTCTCGTAGTTTAGACACTTGGCATGATATTAAAAATCTTTTACAAAAAACTTATTTAGACCAAAGATCGGAAGATTGCTTGTTAAACGATTTAATGTCAGAACAGCCCAAAAGAAATGAAAACCCGTATACTTTTGGACAGCGAATAAAAGATTTGTTAAATTTATTATTAACTAAAATGAAAATAGAAGCAGACGCAAACATTGCCCCATTAAAAACGACATTATATAAAGACACAGCTTTACAGACATATAAAAGAGGTCTTATGCGATTTGGAAGATTAGGTGAAGTGATATACCTGAAAAACCCTCAATGTTTAGAAACGGCAATGTCAGCAGTTTTAGAGTATCAAAATTGGCAATATAGATGCGGAACTTCTGCAGCACCACAACATCAACACAAAACCATACCACTCATTACCCCAGGAAACATGAACAGTGCAACAAGAATAGCAAATACATTTCCAAATATACCGCAACGACAACAACCATCATTTCCATCATTTTCTATACAAAATCAGTTTCCCTCACAATTCCAACAACAACCATTTCAACAAATACCTCGATTCCAACAACCGCAAATGCAACAACAATCATTTCAACAAATACCTCGATTCCAACAACCACAAATGCGACAACAACCACTTCAACAAATACCTCGATTCCAACCTTCTCAAAATCGACAACAATCATTTCCACAACAGCCACCACAGAAACCAAACTCCTTTAAATTTGCTAAGACACCTGGACAACAAATAGAGAGAAGACAACCCAGACAACAGCCGATGGATATAGATCACAGTATGAGTAGATTCAGAACTAAAATGACACCTTTTGGTCCATCTGTACCACAAAACAAATGGGTAGCTGAAGAATTACATCAACAAGAACAATGGGAAGAAGAAGAGCAGGAACAATACGAATTTCAACCAGAATGGGACGAACCCACTGAACCATTTGGATGGGAAGTGCAAGATGAGCAAAATTTTCCAGAAGCGGCCTCTCCACCACAAGACCCACCACCGAACAATCAAAATTAGAAGACCACATTGAATTTAATCACCAACATGCTATTCGACTACCTTACATTATCATTCCTGAAATAAACGCCAAATTCCTTATAGACACAGGAGCATCAGCCTCTTCCATCTCAACGAATATTTCCCAAACTGAATTTCCTGAATACATTAAATACTCTCCTTTCTCCGTCACCACAATGCATGGAACCACTTATCATAAATATATCCTGGAAATACCATCCCTTTCTACATTTAATGCGTATGGACAAACACATAAATTTAATATAGTCGACTTTTCGAAGAAATATGATGGGATACTAGGATTGAAACTCATGGAACAAATGGATGCAACAATCGATCTCAAAAACAAAATCCTCAAGACAAAATTCTGTCAAATACCACTACATTTTGAAGATCCTACCATCACGATAGGCCCGAGAGAAAGAAAAATTGTGCAGATTCCAGTCAATAGAAACCTCCAAGAAGTTTTGATTGCCCACCAAGAAATAATCCCAGGAGTAGAAATTCCCGAAAACATAGTTCTCGCACAAGACTATCAAGCAATTACTGAAATGGTGAACTTTAACGAATACCCAGTACAAGTCAAGTTAGATAAACCTATTTACACGAAAATGTACAATCACGACCACGAGGAAATACAAAATCACCTACCATTAGAAGAAATAAGACAAATCCAAAAAGAAAATGTGCTGAATAAATTACGTCTTGACCATCTAAACAAAGAAGAAAAAGCCATCATACAAAATTTGTGCTTAGAATACAAAGACCTTTGCCACGACGATCGTTTACCCTTAACATTTACGTCTCAAATAAAACATCACATACGATTAAAAGATGAAAACCCGGTGTATCAAAAGCCCTACCGAAAATCCCCTAATCAAAGAGACGAAGTGAATCAGCAAGTAAAGAAGATGATGCAACAAAATATTATCCAGGAAAGCTGTAGCCCATGGTCGGCCCCTGTTGCAATAGTGCCGAAGAAAGTCGATGCATCTGGTCTAACTAAATATCGAATGGTCATAGATTACCGGAAGTTGAATGAGAAGACAATAGATGACAAATTTCCGATACCTAATATAACAGACATACTCGATAAATTAGGAAGAGCAAATTATTTTACCACTTTGGATCTGGCATCAGGCTATCATCAAATTGAGATGAATGAGGAAGATCGAGAAAAAACAGCCTTTTGCACTGAAGAGGGGCATTGGGAATTTACTAGAATGCCTTTTGGACTCAAAAATGCTCCTGCGACATTCCAAAGAGTCATGAACCACATCCTGAGAGGCCTAACATCAGACACATGCCATGTTTACTTGGACGACATCGTCATATACTCAACATCACTCCAAGAACACCGAGAGAAATTAAGAAAAGTATTGGATCGACTACGTCAAGCAAATATGAAGATATCCCTTGACAAATGCGAATTCCTACGCAAAGAAGTTTCCTACTTGGGTCACATAATAACACCATCTGGAGTCAAACCTAATCCGGACAAAATCGAGGCAATAAAGAAATATCCAATACCAAGAACACAGAAGGAAATAAAAGCATTTCTAGGATTATTAGGGTATTATAGAAGATTCATTAAAGACTTTGCAAAAATAACGAAACCAATGACCAAATTCTTAAAGAAAGGTAGCAAGGTAGAACTCACGGAGGAATACACAAAAACCTTCGAATTATGTAAGAACATCCTATGTAACGAACCAATACTGCAGTATCCCGACTTCACAAAGCCATTCCTCGTAACAACAGATGCAAGCAACGTAGCGATTGGAGCAGTTCTATCCCAAGGAGTTATTGGCCAAGATAAACCAATAGCATATGCCTCAAGAACGCTTTCGGACACGGAACAGAGATATTCCACGATAGAAAAAGAACTTCTAGCAATTGTATGGGCATGTAAACAATTTCGCCCATACATCTACGGAAAAAACTTCACCATAATCACGGATCACAGACCATTGGTATGGTTACATAGCCTCAAGGAGCCAAACATGAAATTACAACGTTGGAAAATAAAATTAAGTGAATATGATTACAGTATCGAATATAAGAAAGGCGCAATCAATAAAAACGCAGACGCTCTTTCCAGAGTAGAGATACATCACAGGGATGAAGATGCATTATCCACTATACCACAAATAACTACCGAGGAATTAGATGAAATACTTGCATCACTACAACCACCACAACAAGCACAAAACATCGCCAAGAAGAACATCAAAATAAACGAACCTCCAGACAACATTGAAGAACTAAGTGAGTCTAGCCACAGCAATGCCACAATAGAACCTGACCACACTATACCCATTACCGAATTAGCCATAGATTCCCAAAAAATCCAAATATTCCTTGAAAAACACATCTTTCCAACCGTAATATCCCATAAAAGCGACAATGGAAAAACAATTTATCATGTAAAAATTTATAAAGAAAACCTATCACAAGAATTAATTCGTATAATGAAAGAAATAATGGCACAAGGAAAATATTTCATATACACCACCGACGAAATATATCAAGAAATGTGCAAACAATACATAGAACACTTCAACAACAACGGACCGAAAATATATCGATGCACAAAACGTGTAAGAACGGTAGAAGATCCTGAAGAGAAGATAGAAATAATTCTACAACACCATGAAGGTAAAACAGACCATCGTGGAATAAACGAAACCCATAAACAAATAAGTAAGACTTACTATTGGTCACAAATGAAGACAGATATCACTAACTATATCAAAAATTGCGAAATTTGTCAAAGAAACAAATATGACAGAAATCCACCTAAGATACCGTTCCAAGTAACCGAAAAAGTAGATAAACCTTTTGACAAAGTACACATAGACACTCTTAGTATAAACAGTCAAGCTTTTCTCACGATAATCGACGCCTTCACTAAATACGCTCAAGTGTATCCAGTTCAAGGCAAGACAGCAATGGAAATTGTCGACAAACTGATCGAAAGTTTTAGTATCCATGGATCACCGCAAGAGATGGTTATGGATAGAGGCTTGGAATTCAATAATATAACCCTTAAAGAACTCCTTAAACTTTACAAAATAAAAATCCATCACACTACACCTCAAAATCCAAACTCAAATTCCTTAATAGAACGCCTTCACTCTACCCTATTAGAACACATCCGCATATTAAAAAACCAAAGAACATCACAAGACATTAAACAATTGATGCGATTATCGGTGTTAGCATACAATTCTACAAATCACTCAGCAACTGGAGTAACACCATTCGAATTGTTATACGGACACACCAACACCAAAGAACCTATGGACTTATACTACGATGATGTCTACTTTCAAGAATATATCCAAGATCACAAAGAACGGACCCGGAATCTATATGAAAGTATAGCACGCAAAATGCAAGAAAATAAAGAAAAATCTATCAACAAGAAGAACGAAAAACGTAAGGTAGAAGAGTTAAAAATTGGTCAAAAAGTATATGTCAAACCTTCAAAGTACTACACTCAGAAGACAAGCGAAAGATATTGGGGTCCATATACAGTAACTAGAATACTAGAAAACGGTGTAGTAGAAGTTAAAAACGCCAAAAACAAAATCCTGAAATATCATGTAAATTCACTCAAATTGGGTTTTGTTCCAGAATCCTCAGCGGAAGAGGATTAGCCGACATCGAAAAGATAGAAAACCAAGTTGGGTTATTACCATTAAAATTAGGGATTGCATTCAACATCGAAGATCAATATGAACTCGTCATTCGTAAGGACTACTCTCAACTAAATAAGTTTTGGAACATTTATCTACAGCAGAAGCAAAGTATTCCAGCTAGTAACACCTCGAGTGAAATGAGAAGATTAAAATACCTACGGGATATCGAAGAAGAAAAGGTCAAAAAACTACTAAACTCAATCCAAATAACATCACGACAAAAAAGAGGAGCCTTTAATATAGTGGGAGGAGTTATAAAAGCTATCACTGGAAATCTCGATGACGAAGATGGCCGAAGGTATGAACAACAAATTCAAGAACTCCAACAAAATCAGAAGACCATGAAAATCGCCTTCAAGGAGCAGTTACGACTACTCGCAAATGCCACCACTCAGTTCGAGGAAAACGCCCGAACATTATTAGCAAACCAGAAACATTTAACCAACCTAATGGAGACCAACCGAGTCACCCATAATGAAGAAGGAGTACTCCAATACCAAATTCTTTTCCTAGAAATTATGAAGCAAGAAGTAGAAGAAACCATCACGGCTCTCACATTTGCGAAAAATGAAATATTGCATCCCATGGTAATTAGTCCTCAGATACTATTAGATAACATAATGTCTATTCATTTAAATAAACATAGTAAGTTTCCATTTAGCACTCTAGTAGAAAATATTTATCAGATAGAATCATTAATTAAAGTAAAAGTATATCAAACTAAGACTTATTTTACGTTTATATTATCAATACCTGTAGTTAGTAAAGAATCATATCAATACTATAATTTAAATGCTTTACCAATATTCTTAGGAAATAGTACATACAAACAAATTACCCCTAAAATTAAATACATAGGTTTAAAGGAAAATAAATTTATAGTATCAGATAAAGTTTGTAAACAATTATTTAAGAACAATTATTTATGCGACCATGAAATAGAAAATTTAATTTCAGACAAATCTCCTTGCGAGGTCCATATTTTGCAATATGATGATAATTACAAAAATTGTATTTACCAGTCATTCACAACAAACAATGTAGAAATTAGAAATTTAGAAACAAATGTAAAATTGCTACTCAGTCCTAAGGAAAATAAGTTAATTAAAACCTGCGATCAAGAAAAAGACACTCAAATTGTAAAGGGCACATATTTAATTAAAAACATTGAAAATTGCGTATTCTCTATAAAGAATCAAATAATTCGAAACTATAAAACAATGATAAACTCAGAAGTAAAATATATAGAATACAATATTCAGCACGACCAAATAGTCACGTTAAATATTTCAAAACCCAACGTATATAACTTGTCAAAAGAAATTGAATATCAAAGTAAACTACTAGATTCCATCACATTCACACAAAAACAAGATCAAACTATTAATTATATTATGTATTGCATTTTATTTTTAGTTACAATCATATTAGTCTTTACTTTCAGAAAAACATTAATTAACGTATTCCGGCAGGTCAAAGATAAGAAGAAACCCAGTATACAGGGTGATCAACAACAAAAATTACCTGCACATCTTTAGCTACTGTAATTTTTTATCTAGGGCGGCAGGAGTCACGTACTACACCTGGTCAATGAGATCATCATGAGCTCATCCTAACACGATGACCGCATGCTTTTCTTAGAAATTAAGATAGATCGCTTAGCTTAGGTATATTTTGATATAAAAAGGGAAAGTAAGAATCCATAGGACACAGTAGTAATTATCGTTCATAGTATTAAATATTAATTGTTATAAACTATTTTATGTGTGGCTTTTGTATAAATAAATAAATTTTTAAGTTTTATTAGTGTTATAAATTTAACTTATATACCACAAATTGCTTTGAGTTTTATTTTTGAATAACCAAAAGTAAATACATTACTATATGTTTTATAGGCTGTGTTAATAATGGGTAGAACTTTGCAAAATGGCATTGCGAGACATAGAATTTAAAAATAATTTAATTATTGTAACAATTCCACAAACAGAAACAGATAACAGCCGTACATTTTGCAATAATTAAGTCAGAATGGATTGCATTAATTCGGCAATATGCAAATTTAAGGCCATACAACAACCAACGATTCTTCTTAACATATCGCAATGACAAGTGTGTTTCTTCACCTGTTGGTTTTAATACAAACGGTAAAATTTCAATGCGAATAGCTGGGTACCTTCACCTTGATAGCATAAGTAACTTCATAAGTCACTGTTTCCGAAGGAGTTCAGCGACATTGTTGGCAAATCAAGGATGTGACTTGCTTTCAATTAAAAGACGTTGTGGATGGAAATCATCTATGGTTGCAGAAGGATATGTCGAAAATTCTATGCACAGCAGAGTTCAGATGGCTAGGAAAATGACCCAGCCAGAGATGTCGTTTCCTCCTGCAACTTGTTCGACATCTGAAGTACAAGATTAATAATACCATACCCTCACAATCAAGATTAATTGAAACAAACCAGTTAATCCCTGGCGCATTAATATCTTGTTGTGAAAAATGTACTATCAAAATTTTTAAAACGAAAATGAAAAGTGTGAACACATGGATGTTAAAACTAACATCAAGCAGTAAATAATTACTATAAATTTTTAATAATTGTTCCGTTTCAATTTCTGAAAGAATTAATAATGGAAATTTATACAGTATTTGTTGTTGTTCTGACATTTAATTACATACTTTTGAAATATAACAATTTCTATTAGATTGTCTTTTATTATTTTCACTTATAATAACACGAGAGCTTCCTTTTTTCCTGATAAATTTTCAGTTTTTAAAGAAAATATGTATAGATATCTTCATTTTATTATTAATCCTTTTTGAAACTTAAAAACGTCCACTATTTAGGTACGAAAAGAATTTCAGTAAGTTAGTAAACCATCATTTCTCAAGCGCACATAAATTTAATTATTTCAACTTGACGATACGCATAACTCAAACTGTAGTAGACACCTCAGGGATTAATAATTTGTTGCCCACAGTTGATCTACACATAACATGCATACCTGCAAAAGCACTAATTGAAACTCAAACGATATTGCGTGTTGCTACTCCGTATATTTACACGTTCACGATGGCATTCATCTCGCTTTGAAAAACACGAATAAATACGTCACGCATGCTCAAAACTGTACAATTGCTATTACAGTTAACTATTTTTTAAGCGGACACGACCGGTTCACAAAATTTTGTCCACTTAAGAGAGTTGTCCATTTAACAGAAAAATATATTACATAAATGCTTTTTCCGCCCTTCACTATGTAAAGAGAACACAACTGAGTTCCTGTCGAAGACGTAACCTTAGTTATAACGACCCAATGGACTCAAATACATTATATCCCGTTGCTGAACAATGATAGATACAACATTTCATTAGAAAGAGAAAGAAAAACAATAACAACCACTGTGGTGTATTTTGTGTTGCATATTCAACACAATTACGAATACAATCATCATGACTCCAATTTGACAGTTGAAAAAACTTCACTGACTGTCAATAAATTAAAATATCAGTACTGTTGTAATTTTTTAAGTAAAAATGATGGGGCGGGCGAAAAAGTGTTGTGCGCAACACGGGAGCAAAGTAATATTACAATCTCGACATGGTTACGCAATTATTCAAGTACGTCTACATTCATCACGACTGCTTACATTCAATTTGACAATTGACATAACATCACTGACTGACAAAAAATTAAGAATTCGTTTCTTTTTTTTAATCTTTACAATGAGTGACTTTTGTTAATTTTTGTAAGGTTTTGTCGTTTACAGCCAGTTTACATCTTGCCATGACCATTGATTCTGTCTTTTCTGTAGATATCTGCATATTATTAAGGTTTTCCGCTCTTGTTTGAAATCTAAATAGTAGCCGCTGTAGATCGTCTTCGTTATCCGTCATCAAAATTACGTTGTCAGCGTAGCATAGTAGCTTTATCGATTCTTGTATTCTGTATCCTCCATCAACTTCTGTTACACTATTAATTATTTTAACCATAATGAGGTTGAACAAGATTTGGATTTATTAATATAAATCACAAATTCTAAGTGTAACAATTTTTTTGTACTCGCTTATCAAAACCTGTCATTTCACGATTCGATTTGCGTGCGTAAAAAGTCACTTTAAACACGAGTGCGTAAAAGTAAAGTTGGTACTACCCAGAACTTAATTAATTTAGTCACATTTTAAAATCATAAATCCCTAACCTTAATAATATGCTACCCAGTTCGTTGTTTTTCTATGAAAATAAAAGGAAATGAAATAGAAATTGTTATATTTGGAAGGTATGTAATTCAATGTCAGAACAGTAACAAATATTATATAAATTACCATTATTCATTCTTTTCAGAAATTGAAACGGAACAATTATTAAAAATTTTGATTGGGCAATTTTGACAACCAGAGATTGATACCCCAGGGATTAACTGGTTTGTTTGAATTGATCTTGATTGCGAAGGTAGAGTAACGTTGATTGTATTATTACATATATCTTGTATTTCAGATGTCGAACAAGTTGCAGGCGGAGTCGATATCTCTAACGGGGTCATTGTTTTAGCTAATTGAATTCTACTATGCAGAGAATTTTCGATATATCCTTCTGCAACCGTAGATGATTTCCATCCACCATGCCTTTTAATTGTAAGCAAGTCACCTCCTTGATTTGCCAACAATGTCGCTGAACTCCTTCGGAAACAGTGACCTGTGAAGTTACTTGCGCTATCAAGCTGAAGGTACTCAGCTATTCGCATTGGAATTTTGCCAATTGTATTAAGACCAACAGGTGAACAAACACACTTGCCATTGCGATATGTTAAAAAGAATCGATGCTGGTTGTCCGGTCTTAAATTTGCATATTGCCGAATTAATGTAATCCATTCGGGCTTAATGATAGCAAATGTACGGCTGTTACCTGTTTTAGTTTCTGGAATTGTTACGATAATTAAATTCGATTTAAATTCTATGTCTCGCAATGACATTTTGCAAAGTTCTTCACGTCGACACGCTCCAGAAATACCCAATATTAATACAGCCTATAAATACATATATATAGTGTTGTATGGAATTTAAATATACGGAAATGACTTTACCTTCATTAGTAGGAACAAAGAATTTGGTGCTTCAACAATAAATTTAGTAATTTGTTCTTCGGTTAATACTGCTGATTTTTTAGGCTGATGTTGCTTGGTTGTCTGTTTTAAATACGCTATGAGTTTTGCATATTTAGATATATCCGTATTATCATATATTATTAAGCATGATTTTAACATAGAATAAGTGGACCATAATGATTTATTTGATTGTAAATTTTGAAAATAAACTAACAAACAATTTTCGGAGTATTTTTGTATATTTTTAGATCTAGCCCAAGTTACGAATTTAGTATAAGTGTTTTTGTATACGTTTTTTGATTTTATGGGTAATAAATTATCCACTGCAATATTGGCAGCTTCGCGAATTTCAGGCGGTGTACATTGCATTTCATTATCAGAATTCATGTTGTTGGTGAGGTTTTTATTTTGTATGGAATTTTTTGAATTTGATAATTTTAAATTAAATGTCACTTCAAATAATCAATACTGCCAACTCAATTTTTTTTAATTAATATCAAGAGATTAGTAGTGTGTCATAAACGATAACGTATTTAACAATATGTATTATTATTATAGTTCTCGTACAAAAAATATTGTACAAACTTCGTGCGTGAAACATTTCGCGAATTCGTGTCCATAAAACGCTCGCCTTTCGGCTCGCGCTTTAAACTGGTCACTCATTCGCGAAATTTGATTTCACGCACTTGGTTCGTAAATAACTATTACTGGTTAACATGGAGTCATTTAACAGAGCTCCTGCATATTTATAATGATACATATTCTAATATAAAATTTTGTCGTAAGACAGTGTTTTGAGTTATAGAATTCTCAAAATGCATTTCTAAATTGCCTATTATATCTAACGCTTTTAAATCATTGTTCATTCTAGAAAATAACTTTGAGCCTTTCGCATTTATAAGAGCCTCTTTATATATAAGTTTCTTCATATAAATTTTCTTCTTCATCCTTAGACTTTTCATACTTATTAAATCTTCTTTGAGCACAGAGAGCGATAAATTATCTTCGGCATCAAAACCTTCTTTTACTGTAGGATTTGGGTCTTCTTGACAAAGTCCCGCTTTTTTTTAACAATTCTTAATTGTTTCAGGGGAGACTGACATGTTTCTTTGAAGAATCTAAATGTGAAAATAATAAATTACCTATTAGGTAGGCATAAATAAAATCTTTCAGAAAGAATAGCCACAGTTTGTTGTAACACAATGTTGCAAAATCCTATTCTAAGTTCTTCTATTCTCTTAATAAATCTCTATAGAATGCATACTTTGCAAGATATTATCAAAAAGTGCTACTCGCTAAGAGTAAAAGTGCTACTTCCGGTCGGAATTTTGAAATTTCATATATACAAAAAAAATTGCAAATCCAGTTTTAAATACTTTTATACTCTTGATAAATATATATAGAATGCATAACTTACGACATATTTGCAAAAAATCGCTATTCGATAAGAGTAAAAGTGGCACTTCCGGTCAGAATTTTGAAATTTTTTTTATACAAAAGATATTGAAAATTATGTTCTAAATACTTTTATACCCATAACGTACTTGTCTAAAAGGCATGACTTGCAAAATATTCGCAAAAAACTGATTTTCGATAAGAGTAAAAGACCTACTTCCAATAGGAATTTCGAAAAATATTTTAAATAAAATTATTCTCAATTTTAATTTTAAGTACATATGAATTCTTTATAAATTTCTATAAACTTAGTAGTTGACGAAATATTGGCAAAATTCGATTTTTTCGCTGAAGTAAACTGCTACTTCCGGTCTACCGATTTTACTAAAAAAACTAATCAGATCTCAATAGGGAGATTATACACGTAAATACAAAATTTGGAATTGATATGTACAGCGGTTTGACCGCTATCGTGGTCACACACACACAGACACACAGACATTTTTTAAAAACCACTTTTTCGGTATCAGGGGACTTCGAAACGTGGATATCTGCAAAAATCTCGACGTCGAAAATTTTCATCATCACAATACTTCCTTATACTACGTATAAGAAAGTAAAAACATAAAAACCAATAATTATTTTTTTCATCACAGACATGCCTTTATTAGTGTCTGTAAAAGAGGTAAAGATCACAAATGTACGTGACAACAACGATGAATATTGTAAGTTGTATCAAAACAAAACGGGTGCGTGCGACCGAGTGGAATTAGTTGAATGGACAGAATGTGCTCCTATTTATTGCCACTTTAAACGTGAAATCAAGCTGCATTGAACGGGCATTTTTCAAAAGAACAGATTAATGAACACTCACCCAAGATTAATTACACAAACTCACCGGCTGAATACACTAACGCTCTGAGTGTATACGTATATGTAAATTGAAGGAATTTATGCAATGTTAATAGACCTCTAATGATAGGTATTATGTCATTAATAAAACATTATTTTTTGAACATTCTAATTCATAAATTGAGAGTACAATTTTTCGTACACTTTTGTCGATTTCGCTGGTAATAAATTGTTCGTGGTTATTAAGGCTTATTCCATAATTTCTGGTGGAGTAAAATTTTACATTTCACTGTCACTGTCGCTCATTTTTACTGTTTATATTTTCACGGCGTTCATGCAACTTCAATATGTCGCAAGCCACAGAGTGGTAATTTTCCAGGAGGCAATTAAAACTTCATCATTTCAGTTTTATTCATAATTAGCTTGTATTGCAAGTTAAAGCATATTGGCATCCCCTTTACATCTGTAAAACTAAAATATTCTAATAGAAATAAAAACACAAACACTTGATTCAGATTTACACTATATTTAATTAAAAAACACAACAGCTGTTTCGCTACACTGTAGCTTTTTCAAGTGGTAACAAATTCTAAATTATTACAATTCGAGAACAACTCTATTATATTCAATTATTAAATATAGTGTAAATCTGAATCAAGTGTTTGTGTTTTTATTTCTATTGGAATATGGATTTACATCAAGTAAAGGCCGAATCTATTGAATTTTTTAAAATATTCTAAAGTTGGACAGGAAAAAAAAAGTGGCTTACGACATTTTAAATTCTGGAAAATGCAAAATTTGTTGGTTACAACTTATTGCCAATAGGTGAAAATTAAATAATAGATAATATTTCTTTTAGAATAAAAAAAAATATTATATTAAGTACAGTAAAGGTTCGCTAATCCGGATCAATTAAAACTGGCTCGATTCGGACTATGAGAACGTCCGGATTAGTGGAGGTAATATTAAAACTAGAGTAAAAAGCAAAATAAATGGTGACACATCTTTTATAGAAAATATCTGAGTACATAACATACAAATATACGTAAAAAGCTAACTACATATATTACTGAAAAAAATCAGAAATTTTGGTTTGACGAATACAGCCTTATTTAGCCTCCATCGCGCGCTGTCGCAGCATTCTGAGGTTAGTTAAACTGTTTAATTCAACTTTATTTTCCTCAGCCCATTGAATGCAGGTGCTGAAACTCTTAATAGCCTCTTCATGCTTAATTCTCAGCTCATCTTTGGAAGCTTCTTCATCGGAAGAGAAGCTATCATCGCTATCTAATGGCAAACGTTCTTCATCTCCAACGATCCATTCATCAATTTCAGTTTCTTCAGGTAGATAATTGTCATCGTTAATTCGCTGTAACATATTTCCGAGTTCAACAAATTCTTGACGTTCGAAATTCCATCTCTCTTTAAGAGTAAGCAGCGGAATTTCCTCATCTGAATCCCATTCACTTTCTGAATTTGTTGTGATCTTATTAGCTGAATAACAAAGTATTTTCCTCCAACATTTTTTTATAACACCTGGCGAAATTTTCTCACTTGCAAAACGAAAGACTCATGAAACCATTTCACAAAAAGTCCAGATGTCATCCAAGCATTTTTTGTTGAGTAGTACTCAACGGGGAGGCTCCCGCAATTCTTAAATGCTCTGGGATTTTTTGCTTTTCCAATGACCTTGACTTTATGAGTACCATCACCGTTTGAGCAGGCAAGAAAAGTCAACCTTTCTTTTGAAGTTTTTCGTCCTGGAGCAGTTTTTTCTTCGGCGTGTACCAATGTTCGATCGGGCAGGAATTTCCAAAACAATGCAGATTCATCTGCATTGTATATTTGGTTTGGGAGTAGGTTCAACTCATTCATTTTTTCAGTAAATTTTCGTAAAAAAGGTTCTACCGCAGACGAATCGCTCGATAGTTTCTCTCCAACCACTTTAAGATGCCGAATGCCATGCCTCTTTTTAAATGTATGTATCCATCCTTTGCTAGCAATAAATTTATTGTCATTATAATATTTAGAATAAATTTGGACGGCTTTTTCGCATAAAATATTTGCTGAGATGGTTGCATGTCTTTCTCGCTGCAACAGAAACCATTTGTATAATTCATTTTCCATTTCTGGATATTCTGGTTTTCGGATAATTTTTCTACGTGTTGGTAATGAGACACAGCTTGCGATATAACTGTGTAAATACAAAAATACAATAATGAATGAATTAGCAGTTAATGAATAAAAGTCCATACCTAGTAATTTTTTCCTTATTCTTTTTAATGTCAGAAATTGTGGATGTTCCGACACCATATTTTTCTGCTAACACTTTTCCACTAACACCACTATTCAGCTTTTGTAATATTTCTTGTTTTTCGCCGATGGTCAACGTTTTGTGCGCTTTTTTCGCGGCCATGTTGATTCAAACTGATTCGGGGATTGCCCTGTTTATGTGTCGTATGTAACCGGGACTTCATTGTACTTAACGAAAACACACGACGCGCGATCCGGAGTAGTGGATCTATGGCCGATCCGGATTACAAGGTACATAATGTTAAACTTACAATTTTTAATTTTGTCCGGATTACAGGGAAGTCCGGATTAATGGAGGTCCGGATTACCGAACCTTTACTGTATTATTAAAAATTAAACTTTATTTTTCTTATTTCAATCGTGAGGCAAAGATTCATAAAAAGGTTGACAATCCTTACGCAGTAACAGTTTCAGTTGTTGCAAATGTCCATACTTTACTGCAGAAATTCTTTTTCGTTCAGTATGTCATTTGGGCCAATCAGGAGGATTTTTAATGGTTTTCATACGTTGAGGTAATAACGTCCATGGTTTCTGAAAGTCAGTTTTCTACCAAATTTCTTCTTGAGGAGTATACTTGAGGGCTCTAATATCGGTGACTTTCTGTGCACCAGGACGAATGCTGGTTACCCTGGAAGCAAAACATATGAGATGCGAAATTATTTTACGAAGAAGATTGAACTAGGTACCTTTGTAGGGATGGTACTGAATAGTTGGTAAATGCACTAAAATCCATCCACGTTGCTTCGTATGGAAATGGTTTCTTTCGTGCTTCTATGGTGGCTGTGGAGTATAGTTTCTGGGAAGGTGAATAGGCCTGGTCTTCAATTTCTTTTCAATTTGGCTGTGAACGGAGTTACACTCCATTTGAGTATGACCCCGTTCTAAAAATTTTTGGATAATTGTTTGTCTACTATTTATAGAGTAGTCTAACAGAGCATTTGCCATAATACAGTTACGATTTTGATATGTGCGTAATGAGAAGGTAATTTATTTAAAGTGTCAATATCTTTTTTACGATTGTGAACTACTGACTTTCTTTTTGAAAGTGCAACTTCTTGGGATTGGTACATACCATCTGTACTTTTCAAAACCCATTCCCGGACAGATCGTTCACCTAAACCTAGAGTCGATAGAAACATCACCTTGCACACAGGATACTGACTGTTATTTATTTTCAGGCGATACAAAAAACCTACGAGGAAAGAATAGAACAGGAGAGAGTCTCCTTAATAATAATATTTCTCCAAAGTGGTAACTCAATATGGCCTCCGCACTGCATAAGCGTGCATAAATATTTTGTATAGGGTATATTATTATGCACACTTCGTATGTTCTCGAAAATCATTTAAAATAGGTTCTTAGTCCAATAATAATTAAAGTAATATCGTCAATGCATTATTTTTTCAATCCTTTTATTCTTTTTAATATAGTAACATTTATTCTAACTGTATTAAAGAAAACATGCCTAGAATATATATGTTACGCCACTGAACACATAATCAAACATACCGGATATATGACAAGTTATTCAAAATATTCATTTTATAAACTATGATTGATCAATATTGCTATAACTGACCTGCCTTAAAGTGGTAACTTCCATCTAAATAATACCTATTCCCCCACCAGTTTATTATCTCTCCTGTTCTATTCTTTCCTCGTAGCAAAAAAACTATGGGACTTTCTAGAGTTTGATGCACTTGTATAACGTCTTTTGGGTTCTGTTTTGACAACATTATTGGCAACTTATATTCGTCTTTGATCCCATGACAAATCTGACCAAAACATTTCGAATAATAACTTTCTTTCGTCTTCGATAATATCAGAACACATCCGTAAGCTACTGCGTTTGCATTCTTCAGATTCGCAACGTTTACCCATTTTTCTTTCACCCCTATGTTGATTATGCCTTACAGTATTACCCACCCTAGTAAAGCCTAATTAGTTTTTTCCCATCATCCTAGGTGTTTTTGGTCAAGTGTCTTTTCCATTTAGTTTTATCGGCACGTTTTCGTTTCTTGGCATTCTCAGTTTCATTTTCCTCATTGTTCATTGCATCACCTCTATGTATATTATTATCATTATTAGCACCACCTGTATATCATTAGAGTTATCTACTCTATCAATCGTTCCTCCGTTTTTTGAACTGTCACTGCTTTCATTTTCTTGAAAGCCGCATTTGCGCATGGCAGCTTGTGAAGTGGCGGCAGTATAGACGGGAGCATTGTCGTGCAATAATCGCACACCTTTTGTCAATTTTCCACGACATTTTGCACGAATACTGTCCCTTAATTTATGCAATAAAGACGCATAATATGTGCCGTTCACACTTGTATTGCGCTCTTTAAAGTTAATTAGCAAAATACCTGGCAATCCCAGAAGATTGTGGACATCACCTTTTTCGTTGATTGAACGACTTTCGCCTTTCTGGGACGAGGTTCATCAGATCGCCGCCAATCCATGGGATCCCTTTTCGATAGAGGATTGTAAAACAGAACCAATGTTTCATCCCCTGTGGCAAAGGATTCCAAAATCGGTTTTGGGTCGTCTCCACACATGTTTAAAAACCACTGCGCACATTCAACTCGACGTTCACGATGGAGAGCAGATAGAAGTCGCGGTACCCATCTAGCACTAATTTTATTCATACCCAAATGGTCATGGAGAATTCGGCGAACATTTATTTCGGAAATGTTTGTTATCACTGCTAATTCCTTCACTTTCAAACGGCGATCTTCTAGCACTAAATGTTCAATAATTGAAATTTGTTGAGGAGTTATCACTTCAACTGGTCGACCCCGACCGATCAGCATCTTCCAGGGATTCTTGGCCTAAACGGAAACGTTTTGCCCACTTTTTTACAGTTGAATACGAAGGAGATGAATCACCGTAAACGCCATCTAAACGTTGTTTAATGTGATAAGGTGTATGCCCTTTTTTGTTAAAAATTTAATGACCGCGCGGTACTCAATGTTTGTTACTTCAGATATTTGCGCGCGCTAGTCACGTTGGTTGACTGGTTACTAAAAACTACTAGGCGTCTAACCGTCATATTTATAGTGTACACTTCGCGTATGTGCATGCATGACATGACGGAGTTTGAACACGTTTGAACCTAGAATCTTCCATTTGTTTTCAAGGTAACGATGTTTTAACATCAGGGATACCATCAAGTTTTCATTTTAACCATCTCATTTAAATCATTATATAAAAAAAAAACTTGTCTTTCACGAAGTCAGCTTGTATCTCAATTTGAAAACTCGAAACGAATATATCTTTCTCTCGGAACACGTTCGTGTTTTAGCTGACTCGTATTAGAAAGTTGGTGCTAATAAAGCTGCGCCCAAATTTAGTTCAGTGATATGTAACGGTCCACCTCATCGTGAGCGATCATTTGAAGTTACTATTATGCAAATCCGAAATTTTGTACAGATGTATTTTATTACACAGTATTACAACAATCCGCCTTTCGTAAACGTTGAACATATGATAATATTAAAAATGTATAATATCACTTCGTTGGATTGATTCTCTCACGTAATTAAATTAACTTGGGGTTGCTCCCTGCAAGCTCTGTCCCTTGAAGATTTCCTACCAAGATAGGCCGAGTACAAGTAGTCTACATAATGTATTCATTAGATTGTCGAGAGGAGTTTCCCGTTGCAGTAGATGGAATTACACAAGACTCTTTGTAATTGCTCAGTCGCCGTCTTCTTAATCGGCTGTGCAACTGTATGGCGTTGTAGATTCAATTAGAACTTTATTGCCACTTCATGGACTATTAAAACTCGAGTATCAACAACAAAAAAATAAAACGAAAAAACGAGCAACAGGAATAAGCGCCTAAAAGAGAACAATTTAGTAAAAAATGAATGGATTGACGAAACTCTTATACGATTTCCGCTTCATATTTGTATCTTGAATTTCATGCTTTAATAAAATTAATGATGCCATGTTAATGTACTGTTTTGTTATCATCTTTAAACAACATTAAACATAAAGAAATATAAAAAAATCAGTCTTTATTTATTTAGTACATAGACAAACCATACAGAGAACGACTAAAATCTGGCAATGATTACTTAATGCAAATAACCTTGATTCTATATTAAGCATAAACGTTTTATTCCCTTGATTTTAGTAATTTAGTTTTGTCAGAAGGCAAAACATCAAATTCATCATCCAAGATCTCCTTCTTTATGAACATACTGTCATAACATAATCAACTAATTACTACATTGATTATACAAGGGGTCGTTTTTATATTCCCGGACTATGCATGAAAGAAAATGTTTCGAACAGCAATAAATATTTATTTTTCAATAGAGGCAAAGGCTAATTCCGAATCTAACTCTTTGAGGTAATTTTATTACTTTTCTAAGCTATTTACTTTGTTAAAAGAAGTTTGGCTATAAGTAGTTAGAATAGGAGAGTTCTAGATCACACACTCCACCCGAGGGCACGACTGCAAAATCCTTGGTTTTTACCTCCACCATTTTTTGAGTTTGTCAGACCAACAGCTCTGAACAAGTACACCTGTTTGAAAGCTGTTCAGACCAGTTTGATATATGTTCAAAACTGTTGGTCTGAACAGGTACATACACCTGTTTGAAAGCAGTTCATACCAGTTTGATATCTGTTCAAAACTGTTGGTTTGAACAGGTACACCTGTTTGAAAGCAGTTCAGATCAGTTTGATATTTGTTCAAAGCTGTTGGTCTGACAAACTCAAAAAATGGTGGGGGTAAAAACCAAGGATTTTGCAGTCGTGCCCTCGGGTGGAGTGTGTGATCTTGAACTCTCCTATTCTATCTACTGCTATAAACAAGTTTCGTAGCAGAAACGAATCAAAAGGGGAACTAATAATGGTATTCTTTAATTTGTCAATCAATTTTTTCCATTTTCCGGTCCGCAATACCCAAGTATCTGTTATAGGCGAGCAAATGCAAAATATGTCCTATACATTCCAGTAATGTTTTACTTTCTTATACGTAGTATAAGGAAGTATTGTGATGATGAAAATTTTCGACCTCGAGATTTTTGCAGATGTCCACGTTTTGAGGTCTCCTGATACCGAAAAAGTGGTTTTAAAAAAAATGTCTGTGCCTGTGTGTGACCACTATAGCGGTCAAACCGCTGGAGACTTTAATTCCAAATTTTGAATTTACGTGTATAATCTCCCTCTTGAGATGTGATTAGTTTTTTAGTAAAATCGGTAGACCGGAAGTAGCAGTTTACTTCAGTGAAAAAATCGAATTTTGCCAATATTTTGTCAACTACTAAGTTTAAACAAATTTATAAAGAATTCATATGTACTCAAAATTAAAATTGAGAACAATTTTATTTAAAAAGTTTTTCGAAATTCCTACGGGAAATAGGTCTTTTATACCTATTGAAAATCAGTTTTTTGCGAATATTACGCAAGTCATGCTTCTTAGACATGTACGTTACGGGTATAAAAGTATTTAGAACATAATTTACAATATCTTTTGTATAAAAAAAATTTCAAAATTCAGACCGGAAGTACCACTTTTGCTCTTATTGAATAACGATTTTTTGCAAATATGTCGTAAATTATGCATTCTATATATATATTTATCAAGAGTACAAAATTAAAATTGAGAACAATTTTATTTAAAAAGTCTTTCGAAATTCCTACCGGAGATAGATCTTTTATACCTATCGAAAATCAGTTTTTTGCGAATATTACGCAAATCATGCTTTTTAGACAGGTACGTTGCGGGTATAAAAGTATTTAAATGATAATTTTAAATATCTTGTATAAAAAAAATTTCAAAATTCGGACCGGAAGTACCACTTTTACTCTTACCGAATAGCGAGTTTTTGCAAATATGTCGTAAATTATGCATTCTATACCGGGGTCGACATATTTTAATTTCTGATACGAAAGTAGAAAGAGGAAAAGAGCGCGACGAAATAAACTAAAGATAAACATAAGCGAGGCTGCCACACTCGACAAACGTTTGCTATGAAATGTAAGGCGTGGGGGTCCGTCCCCCGCCACTCTGTTGCTCTCCCACCACTGTTAGCAAGCAGGCATCTCTGCATATCATAAGGTCATCTTCTGCATATGATAGAAGTGCAAACCGAAATTAAAATTTGACGACTATGGTATGTATTTATCAAGAGTACAAAAGTATTTAGTGCTAGATTTGCAATATTTTTTGTATAAATTTAATTTCAAAATTTGAGCACTTTTTGTCGAATATCTTGCAAAATATGCGTTCTATAGCGATTTATTAAGAGAATAGAAGTACTAAGAATAGGATTTTGAATAATTTTTGTGTACATTTTTTTTTAAAATTGTATATTTTGAAACGCTCATACGTATAAGAAAGTCGTGTGGTGGCCACACCTCATTTTTTTAATCTAGTTTGTTTTTATACTAATACATCAGTTGACAAAAAAATCGAATTAAAATTATCTATAATTTATAATGATATTTTGGCATCATCACAACTTAATTACAACTATTTTCTTCTAATTGCTTTGTTTAACATATAATTGTGTATAAGTCATTTTCCAAACATTATAATTTGAAGTAGCGCCATCTGATGCTGAAGGCTCCAATCAAAAGCGATAGAATTAGCTTGGCCTAGACAAAAACCACCAAATATTGAAGAAAGAACATAGTAATTGGCGTTAATATATTGGTTGTTGCGTTGATCTTTTACAAAACGCTTTGAGATGACCATGACGAGGTTCTCAGATGATATAGACACATTTTATGACTATTATTTCAGCAAAATGTCAAGTTTTCAAGTGTTTGTAATTTTATTATTTGAGCTTATTAAGTGCTGCTATTCACAGAATACCTAATCTACATAATGCTCTTTTTAAATACCACAAAAAATGGCATCAATTTTCATAGGTAACTTTTAATTTTCGACTGTTACTTTGTGAAGATTCATGATACTGGATATAAGTAAAATAAAACACTCAATAAATGTTTGAAGTTTGATAATGACATGTAAAATGTTGAAACCGCAGTCACATAGTGATTAAAAATAAAGTGAAGGTATTCAAAGTTTAATTGAGTGTTTTATTTTACTTATATCCAGTACATAGATTATATATAATTGTGTATAATAATTTTGTTATGGTGAACTCTTTTCTATTTCATTGTATTTTCCTGTAATAAGTAGCTAATACTGTTGGATAATACACTATTATTATTATTTTTATTATTATTAGTACTGGAAACATTACTTTGTTATAACTACTTAATTGTTACATCGTAAAATAACATCATTTAGATTTAAACTCTGTATATTTCCTCTGCAAATAAGTTGAATATGTTCAGAAATCCGAGAGTAACTAATCATAGTCCTAAATAACAATGAATATTTAGTCTGAGCCCTATGCATGCGCGATAACATACGCGTCTACGATGTGTCTAAACCAACGGTGTAGGTTCATTCCACCCCCGTTTGTGTTCGTCGCGCCACCGTCTGGCCTGTGTATTTTAACCAACCCCCACAGGACGATGTACCTCGGTCTTTCTAATGCGACGATACCCGTGTATATACGCTAGGATTTTATTTTATTTATGGTTGTACAAGAGCAGTTCCACCCCATCCCCAGGATCTCTAGTTTGTGTACTTTCGACGAGCTAGTGGAAATCTTTATACAAACGAATCGTCTCTTGACAAGGGCTCAAATCAACTTTAATGATTTGTCGTTTTTCTTTAGTTCGCCGTAAATTGATGGATTTATTTCTGAATTAGATTAAACGCAGATAAACGTACTGCAACTTGTAGAAGAACTATCGTTTCAATCAGGAAACGCATTCTATTAGAAAGGCTTATTCTTTTTACATTTAGAGAACATGCTCATCTAACTGTAAGTAAGGGGATTTTTGTTTTGCTTAGAGAAAATACCCGCAAGAAATTATCTATAAAAATTGCAATTAAATCAATATTATCTCATGATCTCTCAGCGAAGAATTGGCTATCTTTTATAAGCGAGATAAATTAATGTTAGGTATTAACTCTAGATTTACAGATAAAAATACACGTACTTATTTTCATCGAAACCCGTCATGTTGATGGATCCATTAAAACGAGATTTTTAGCAAAATTAATCGCAAAGAGCGTTTTACAAAAATTATTTAGAATTTTCTCAACATATTATGCATTACATAGCCTTTTATTTTCTATATATATTTCCGTTCTCTTCTTTTTCTTAACCGTTTATTAGAAATTTATGTATATCAATAGGAAAGTTCTTATGTGAGGACCAAGGATGATGAGAAAAATATGGAAAAAAGTTCATCGCTATTAATTTCAAAGAAATTAATATTCAAAGTTAACACTTTGGATGTCGTTTGTCTAAATTATTGTAAAACATTTTAAAGATTGGTTTTGATATGGCCAATGAGATAACTATAATCAGGTTTCTAATTATACCATTTCCAGAAAACCAAGCTTTATTACATGATGACTTTCCACGTCGTGTGAATTTTTGTAACTGGTGTTTAGAACAAATACAAAAAAATCCTCAATTTTGCAAAATATCTTGTCTACGAACGAAGCTAATTTTTCACGAGATGGATTTTACAGTCAGTGAAATTCACATTTTTAGGTTCTGGAAAATCCTCAGGTATTTAGACCAGCTCATCAGCATAGGTTTAGTATAAATATCTGGGCAGGTATTACCGGGAATCTGTTAATCTGACCGGGGACAACTTTTTCGAATTTCTGGTAAATGGTTTACAAAATTTGAGCTCCCAATATCACCCCTTTGGACTTTTTCTTTTGGGGCCACATTGAATAGTTGGTGTACAGAACACCAGTTTTAAATGATGGAGATTTAACTAACCGTATATTTTAATCAGCTCGTTCAATAGGTGGAGAAATGTTAGAAAGAGTGCAGGGGAATATAATTAGAAGAGCGGAAATTTGCAGAGATCAACACGGACATAATTTTGAACATTTATTATAAATTTAGTATTATAATTTCATCTCGTTGACTCTTTTAATATTTATCGTATTTGTCATTGACATTAAAATTTTTAATTCATTATTCCCATGGATACGGGCAACTCTAGTACCTTACCTATTATTAGGATAAATCAAACGTGTTGCCAAATTTACTTTTACAAAAAGGCCAATATCTTGTAGAATAAATAATGTGGATTGTTTAAAATATTTTTTCCATGTTCCTTTATCGCTACTTCAAACCGTAGTGTGGAGCTGTTCCGGGAATTTTGGGACACGTTGTATATTGCATATCAGAGTGTAAAAACTAATTCAAAACGATGATTTAGTTTTTACACTCTGACAACTATTCATTTTAATAGTGTCTATTATGGTACTTAACAACATTAATAATCGTTCATTAGATGTTGTGTAAACGTTTTGTTTGTTGTGCAATTTTATATATTGTCTTGTGATTGCACAAGACGTGTTGCGTATGAGATGGCAAGCCGGCGATGACCTCTAACGCAAACTGTGTTATCTCTTTTGCTTTGTCGCATGCAAAACTGCAACTATTAAATATTTAATATTCTAAATGGACGTGTGTGTCACGTAAACATTTAATTCGAAATCCACAGATGCAACTTCTTCAACTGAAATAGTAATTGCGAAAGGCGATCTTTGTTAAACATCATGGATGGTTATATTTCTGTTCGGGAAGTTCTGAATCAATATTCTTACAGCTCATTCGCTATCAAATCATACTCAAATATTTGTACCTTATATTTCTATTCATCTTTTGTTTATTTTTGACTACACTTTAAAAATGTGTTCTGATTGTATTGAATCTAGTCTGCAGTTTTCTTGTGGTTATAAAAAACTTTTTTTAATGTGGTACGAGGGATGTCTTTTGACTTTTGCATAGAGTTGGAATAAACCAATAGATAGCTTTATTTTTCGAAGTATTTTCCACGATAATAAATGCACTTTTACATCGGCTTGAACTAACTTTGGGAGCAATTATTCCACTCGTTTGTCGGTATAGTCAAAATTGCGTTTTTGAAGGCATCAACAGCTCTTTTTGATGACTGGAACCTTTGCCCACGCAGTCCGTGTTTGATTTTCGGAAAAGTAATCATTGGGAGTTAGGTCGGGACCACAGATTACCCACACTTAATAGATAGACCACTCCTCAAAAATCTCTCGATTAAATTTTTAGTTACTACTAAAGTCGCAGTGTCGTTGAAGTATTATGGCGGGTTTTAAATTTGGAGTTATATGATATATTTATTATTAGTTTCAAATTACTTTCACCAAATAGAAATACAGGGTGTCCCAGAAATAAAAAGACGTAGTAGCAGGTATGTAAAGTCCGAACAGAAACAGGCCCAAATATACCGCAATAACGAAGAAATTAAAAATTGAATTTTCTATGTTGTTTTTTAGATAAAAGAATTACATTACGGACCTTGCACAGAATGTATGTTCATAAATAACGTAAGAATGCTCATTTGCAAATAGAAACGAACACGCATTCATAGAAAAATACGCTTTTATTTGTATAAAACGGGAAAAAACGTTAAATCGTACTCATTCATATAAAGCATATTTTTTGCCCAATGCGTCTAGATAACGCAGCTATGTAGTCGGTTGTTGGGCAGACTACTTTATTGCAGACAATAAAAGATTGCTTTTATTTTTAAAATAGGAAGGTTGTTGCTCTTTAATGTGTTTGTAGTCGGAAACAGCTGATTATTATTATTTTAGAATATTTAATACATCGTAGTTTTTCTAGCCCTCCTTCTTTTTTTTAACACAAGTAATAAGTCGTCCAGGGTCGGCGTAAGGCCAATTGAATTCTTTATTATTTTTTTTTCTGCCGGCTGCGCACGAATAAAGACTTGATTTTTGAGGGTACGTTTTTACACAATCTAGCTTCCGATTTCTGCTACTCCGTCTTTTTATTTCTGAGACACCCTGTATAGTTGGTTAAAGTAAATGAATGGTCCGAATTTTGAAATTTATTTTATAAAAAAGATATTGAAAATTAAGTTATAAATACTTTTATTCTCGTTGTGTACCCGTCTGTATAGCAGGAATTGCGAAATATTTGCAATAAGCTGATTTTCGATAAGAGTAAAAAAAAATTCCTGTAGGAATTTCAAAAAACTTTCATAATAAAAATTTTCTCAAATTTAATTTTGAGTACATATGAATTCTTTATAAATTTCTTTAAACTTAGTAGTTGACGAAATATTGGAAAAATTCGATTTTTTCACTGAAGTAAACTACTACTTCCGGTTTGCCGATTTTACTGAAAATCTAATCAGATCTCAAGAGGGAGATTATACTCGTAAATACAAAATTTGGAATTTATAGCTGTAGCGGTTTGACCGCTATCGTGGTCACACACACAGAGAGAGAGAGACATTAAAAAACACTTTTTCGGTATCAGGGGACTTCAAAACGTGGGCATCTGCAAAAATCTCGAGGTAAAAAATTTTCATCATTACAATACTTCCTTATACTACGTATAAGAAAGCAAAATGACTAACATTTTCGGTATGTTTTAATGCGGCGATGTAAACACTGTCATGACTTCATACATGTCACGTCCAATATATTTTCAGAGAAAATATCGTTATCGTTCATAATCAATATATCCTGCTCAGTTTTTATTTAATTTAGTACATGCCATTGTGTTATTATTACATCTGTTATCGGAACTTTTTTTACGCTGAATTCTAAACGCGAACACGTCTAAGGGCCGGTATTTCAGTGCAGGTTTAAACTAAAAAATTTAAGTTAACTATATTTTTTTAGTAACATGTATTTCAGTAGCCAGTTACCAAACAATCGAGATTAAATTCATGATTTAGTTTAATCTTGGTCGTCGACTAGGTTTAAACCTATTTTTTGAGTTGACGTATGCGCAGTGCGCACTTCAGTGGTGGTGACAACTGTCAAACTGTGTTTTGCGTGTTGGTTTTGCAACGAAATTGGTGGGAAATTGTATTATTAGTGTTTATCCAAGTGTTTATATTAAAATGAGTTCGAACTCTAGTGAGCGTATTCGAGCGAAAAATTTTGAATCCAAAGAAATTAGTTTACTTGTAGAACTTGTACAAGAAAACAGGAAAATTTTGGAAAGCAAACAGTCAGGTGCTGTTAGCAACAAGCAAAAAGACTCTGCCTGGGAGTCATTAACAAAGCAGTTTAATGCGAAATCAGGCACATTTCCTAGAAGTTCGAAAAATTTAAAAGAAAAATGGGCGAATTTGAAGAAAACAGCAGTGCGAAACTTTGCTGCCGATAAAAAATATAGGGGAGGCACTGGAGGGGGGCCTCGTAAACCACCTGCTGAAACACCCGTTGAAGCTGTCATAAATGATATTCTTGGTGAAAGATTAACGGGAATGGCAGCAACATGTGATAGTGATGGTATGTTTAAAACAATTCGTCACAATTTAAAATAATTTTTTTCCCTATTTATCAGCCATCGAGATTGAAAACCCACCATGGTTGTGTAATAAACAAGACATTTGTGACAACAGTGATGCTATTCAAGTAAATAGCCAACAACAAGAATGGCACGAGTCACTTGTACTAGAAGAGATGAATGTTGGGAATGGTGCCGATATTGGTATTATAGGTATACCTACCTGTCAGCAATTATAGTTTTTGGTATTAACATGTATCTATTTTTTAGGGAGCTCTATTGTAGTAACCCCAATGGAAGGCTCATATTTAGTTAGTAGTGAGATTTCAACTCCTGTAACTCCTTCACCTGTATTAAAAAATTCGGACAACAATGTGTCAGAATCTACCACATCAAATGCAGGTTATAAATGTTAATACATCAGTTACATGAAAATTCTAACAAATTTGATTACAGACTGGACAGACTACACACCAGCAATGCTAAAAAAACCTCCCTCCAGGTTATTACAAGTGAATAAAAAAGGTATTTTTTTAAATAATTTTTTGCAACAAAACTAATAGTTTGAGTTACAGGAAAACAAAGGATTGGTGGCAGCATTACAAATGCAAAATGGTGTGATTTGGCAGACACTAAGAAAGTGACAGCCTTATTAAAAGAAAAAAATTTAATGGAAGAAAATGAAAGAAAGAAAGAAATTGATGACATTATTAAAAAACAACTTGTTGAAGAACATCAGCAAAAGATGAGGCACAGGGAGGAGGAACATCAACTGAAACTGAAACTTTTAAAAGAGGAGCACGAAGCAAAACTTAAAAAATTATTAGTGTAAAGAAATAATTTTTAAATAATATTAAGTTAAATAAAACTTTCTATATTTAAAAAAATCTTTATTTACAAGTTACTAAAATAATTAATAAATTCATTTCTTGCAACAAAATTTCCATTATTTTGATCAGCAATCTGAATGTTAACATTGTTTGCAAGATCAAAGGCTCTCTGTTCTTCTGGAGTCAATTCTGGAGGCTCATCTTCATTGTTTTCTACACAAATATTATGAAGGACTGCAGTGGCTACAATAATCCATTGCACTTTTTCTAAACACAAGTTAATTCCATTGCTTAAAATGGGGAAACGTCGTTTCCATACCCCATATGAACGTTCCACAGGATTTCTTGTTCGTATCTGGGCTTCATTAAATAAATTTTCTCCTCTTGTATTCGTTTCCAACAGTGGAGTTATCAAGTAACTTTTTGTTGGGTACCCACTATCCCCTAATAAAATGGCATTTTGGAATTCCCCATTCTCAAATCTAGTACAGATCCGGGAGTTTCTAAATATGGTAGAGTCATGAACCGAACCAGGCCATCTAGCCACTACATCAAGAATTTTTAAATTGGGATCAGATATGGTTTGCACATTGAACGAAAAAAACTGTTTTCGATTCCTATAAATTTCTGCATTTCTACCTCCTAAAACATGGAATTTTACAAAATCTGCAAGTTAAAATTACACTTATTTGTGAATTACCAGGAGATCTTATTTTTATATGTGTACAATCTAGTGCCCCAATCACTCGAGGAAAGCGAGCAATACCATAAAAAGATTCTTGCATGTTTGTAATTTGTTCTTCAGTGTGTGGAAATTTTATAAATCTATTTCTTAAATTTGCAATTGCTTGTGTCACCTAGAAATAAATCATATTTAAGATAAAAACTTTTTGCTTCTTTGTTGATGTAATATATGAGCTTACTCTAAATATTATTCTTCCTGCAGTTGATTTGTGGATACCCAGAAAATCCCCTGCGACTATTAAAAAGCAACCACTTGCAAAAAATCTTAATGTTAATAACAGCATCTCCATAGGTGTTAAGGCACGGTTCCTGTAAAGTTTATACCTGTTAAAAATTATGTTATATTTATTATTAGACTTATCGAACCAATTTGTTGAGTGCTGGATATTATCGACTATCAGTTGTAATAGCTCAACTGTCGTTTCTTTCGAAATCCGAAACCGTTTATAAAATTCATCGTCGTCCCAATACTCAAAATGATCTCTTCTTAACTGATGCCTGGGAATTCTTCTTGGATGGCCCAACCGAGCAACAAAATTTATAACATTTTCATCATCCGATGATGACGAAGACGAAGAAGATAAAGCACGGATGTTTTCCATTGTGTTGAACACTAACAATAATTATTTTTCACACTATTTATACGTTTTTCTTATTTTCCTCTTTTAGGTTAACCGGCAAATGTGCGGCAAATGTCAACGTTCTAATCAGAAACAACGCTTGCGCGACCGATCAGAGCTGCCAACGTACGTTGAAATCACAGTTAGTTAAACCAATTCTCAATAATCCAATTCACGGAACTGAAATACGCGCTCGGGTTTAATTTTTCGTTTAAAATTAAAACCAGTTTAGTTAATCTTGAGTTTAAACCTGAACTGAAATACCGGCTTTAAGAGAGCATTAGGAAATGATTTAGAAGCACAACTCTTTGGCTTGCCTCACTAATTCCACTTCAGCATACATGTCCGGATAAATAAGATGTTTCCGTCTGTATCCTGCCTTGTTACATAAACAAATTATCCGCTTTCGGTTTTGTTAGGTAATGAATGTCACATCCATATCAGGCAGTCTCTTGTTTTTTCGTAACTTTCTACTCGTAAGTTTAGACTCTGTGGATGACCTAATAAGACATTAATCTTAAGATTGTACAAACATATTATATTATGCGCGCGTTTAAAACATTTTATTATGCCTTACTTCTCTCAACATCTAAGCTGAGTTCCTTTTTTATGTCGGTCGTTGCAAGTAATATGTTTGTATTTCTACCTACAGTACTACATAAGAAATCACTCTTTTTATTTATTCTCCGTTAGAACAAGAGATTTCAGCAAAAACAGTGTTTTTAGATTAGTTTTTTAACCAATCTTTCGCATAAAATTTTAATGCTTCACAATGGTAGGTAAATTTAATTAGATGATGTAAAAATTGGCATCTGTCTAATCACAATTTTAAAGTAACAATTAAGATGTTCACGCAATAATAATATGTAATAATTATGACTTTATTGCACTCGAGAGCGACTATACATATATAAATTAAAAACAAAATTATTAAATATAGCATATTGCATGGAGGCTGCTCTAACCTAGCCTCAAACAAGGATTGTAATCGATTTTAGCAAAGTTTAGTTTTTTATTTTAATTTCTATTGCAAATAGAAAGTCAACATACTTTTCATAGATATATCTTGTTCCATAATATCATGATGTAATATTTATTACTGTGAGAAAAAATGAATAGTGTTTAAAGCAAAAAAAAAAAATATTAACAAATTATATGAAATTGAACTTACCTATTGATATTTATTTCTTTATCCCACTCAGACAAGTTTTAAAACAGCTTCTGTTTAAAATATTCTTTAAAAAGTTGAAGTGTCCCTCTTACTGTAACATACGCTAAAATGACACATTGATTTCGAAGGTTTTAATACCTGCAAATCTGACCAACTGTTAGTTTTACAATAATTTAGAAAGAATTCAAACGTGTATTTAAATTTTGGCAACTTCATTATATAGATTTCTTCAGAATGTGAACTCTTAATGACGCTACTACCCGGTTCAGATTTTGAAGAATATTTTATGTAAAAGTTGCTCCAAATTGTATTCTAAACACTTGCGTGTTAATAATTGCTTCAACACTATTCACCGAAATATCGGATTGAAATAGAAGAATATAAAACTATTAATTTATTAGATTTACAAAACCTATACAAAAATGCTATAGAAGAAAGCACTTTCAGTTTTTCCCGAATTTTCCAATTTTCCGCGCCACTTTTTTCGTTCTTATTCGGACTATTGGGATTTTTTTTTCAAAAAATTAACCAAATCACGGTTCCTGTTTTACATCAGGTAAGATATTTTCTCACGTAATTAAGAAAAAATATCTTATGTAATAAATATATTTTATCGCCAACCGTGAATAAAGCGATGCGTTACCATAGCGTTTTACGGAGGTAAACAAACACGTTATCGTACCGTAGAATAATAGTACTTTACTGCGGCTAATATCTGTCAACGTAGCCATGACTGATGACATTAAACATAAATCGTTTGTCGCTGTCATGAAATGTCATAAGTTATTATACCTTTCTTTTTTAAATAACGAATTTTTGTGGTTGGCGATAAAATTTTGTATGTACCACGTCAATAAAGTGCCTTTATCAAACTCGTCTTTTATTCGCCTCGCTCGCTTTGCTCGCTTGGCTCATGAACAAGACTCCTTTGATAAAGGATCACTTTACTGACTTGGTACATAAATAACTATTTAAAATACATATTTAGATTGTATTATAATAATTGTTTTAATGTAAAATGAATTCGTAATCATAATATCTCTTGCTGGTGGGAAATTGTTTTGGGTCAATATAATTTAAAATCTCTCTAATTGTGATATGTAATTAACTATTTCTACTAGTGTACGAATGCTAAAAGCTGCATTTAATATTTTTTTTAAAACAACGTATAACGACAGCTCAGGAATAATAATAAAATAAAATTTCGTTTGCAAAGTATAGTGTGATCAATATCAAGTGAAGGTGACGTGGCATAAATTTTTGAGCTGGCAATATTGTCTTGTTGGAAGTATTTGGATAGCTGTAGTAAAATACATATATGTTTTCGTCAAATGTTATATTTATATTAGTAAAGGAAATGAACAAATAAAAAAAAGTATTTCTAAAACAGTGTTAAAAAACTAAATGTTTGAAATATATAGAAAAATTCAGGATAGGTATCTGTCTAACAAGAAAATACCCTGATCTAGGAATTTTTAAGATGCCATCACACAACACTTGAGATTGATCTCATTATACTAACTCATATACAAAAACAATTTAATTGGTCAACGTGCAAAATATATAGTATGTATTGTGTGATTCATGTACATTACTAGGGTAGGTGAGGTGCGTGAAGTTGGCACCACAACTTGCGGGGCAAATGTTCTTTTTAGTGCCAAAAGCTTGCGCCCAATATGCGCCGTCGATATCTGAAGAAAAAGCACCGGCGCATTAATTTGTTACAAACTTATAAACAAAAACAGTTTTTTGGTGCCAACTTCACGCCAGCACCACAACTTGCGGCGCAAATGTTCTTTTTAGTGCCAAAATGTTGCGCCCAATATGCGCCGTCGATATCTGAAGAAAAAACACCGTCGCATTAATTTGTTACAAAGTTATAAACAAAATCATTTTTTGGTGCCAACTTCACGCGTGAAGTTAGCACCACAACTTGCGGCGCAAATGTTCTTTTTAGTGCCAAAAGTTTGCGCTTAATATGCGCCGTCGATATCTGAAGATAAAACACCGGCGTATTAATTTGTTACAAAGTTATAAACAAAAGTAGTTATTTAGTATCAGCTTCTTACCAGACCAAAATTTCCGGCGCAAACATTCAATTTAGTGCAAATCGTTAGCGCACAACATGCGCCGTCGATATCTGAAGAAAAAACACCGAAACACTTAATTGTTATAAAGTTATAAACAAATACAGTTATATAGATGCGTAAAGTTAGCACCACAACTTGCGGCGCAAATGTTCTTTTTAGTGCCAAAATGTTGCGCCTAATATGCGCACCGGCGCATTAATTTGTTACAAAGTTATAAACAGAAATAATTATTTAGTATCAACTTCTTACCAGACCAAAATTAGTCCACGTTTTGTTTGAAGTTCCCTGATACCAAAAAAGTGGTTTTTAAAAAATGTCTCTCCCTGTATGTCAGTGTGTGTGTGACCACAATGTCGGTCAAACCGCTACAGCTATCAATTCAAAATTTTGTATTTAGGAGTATACTCTCCCTCTTGACATCTGATTAGATTTTCAGTAAAATCAGTAGTAGTTTACTTCAATGAAAAAATCGATTTTTGCCAATATTTCGCAAGTCATGCTTTTTACGCAGGTGCGTTACGAATATAAAGGTATTTAAAACTTAATCCCCGATACCTTTCGTATAAAAAAAATTCAAAATTCGGAACGGAAGTAACGCTTTTACTCTTAGCGAGTAGCACTTTCTTTCGAGTACCCCGCAAAGTATGCATTCTATAGAGATTTAATAAGAGAATAGAAGTACTTATATAAGATTTTGAATAATTATTTTATAAAAAGATTCTTAAAGTTTGGCTTATTTGTCTAAGAAGATAAAACTATTTAAAACAATTTAGAACAATGTCTGGTAAGAAGTTGATACTAAATAACTATTTTTCTTTATAACTTTGCAACAAATTAATGCACCAAAAAATGTTTTTGTTTATAACTTTGTAACAAATTAATGCGACGGTGTTTTTTCTTCAGGTATCGACGGCGCATATTGGGCGCAACATTTTGGCACTAAAAAGAACATTTGCGCCGCAAGTTGTGGTGCTGGCGTGAAGTTGGCACCAAAAAACTGTTTTTATATTTATAATTTTGTAACAAATTAATGCGCCGGTGTTTTTTCTTCAGATATTGACGGCGCATATTAGGCGCAAACTTTTGGCACTAAAACGAACATTTGCGCCGCAAGTTGTGGTGCCAACTGGTGGGTAGGTGTGACTTTAACAACACAGCTACGATCACGTGGGTTGTATTCAACTACGGATTCGTCGTACACAAATCTGACATTAAATAAAAAAAATCCGGGAATTCTTTAACTACATGCATGGTTGATGTTAAAAAAATAGCTTGACCTACTTTTTTTTACATCTTTAAGTGATTTTTTTTAATGAAAAATAAGTAATTTTAAATGCCCGTAAAATAATTTTTACGTGAACGAAATCTGTGGTTTGTTATGTTGTTTCCTGTATAAACAAATACGTATACGTATGTTTTTAGTACATTGTGTTTATTTTAATTAGATATTTCACGTTGATGTTTTTTATTTTGGATATTTTATTTAGACTTATTATTTGTCGGGTTGTATTTCACTGTAGATTATTATTAGTATGATTACAGAGTGTATCGTAATGTAGCTTTCGTCCACCAGATTGGCGCCTAGTGACTTATATTTATTTTCCTATTTAATAAAATATATTGGAAGACATCGCTTTCATGACGATATTGCAGTCAGCAGCGACATAATATATAGAGCAGAAAATATCAGATTAATTTGTAATAACTGCATTGAAATCAGTGGAAATTAAAATAAATAATGAAGAATATAAATTCCACATACCTAATTCCACTACGTTATTTTAAACATTTTTAAGAAAGCAGTTTGGACGACCCTAGTGAAAAAATATCTTATACACACATACAATTAATTTTTCTATGTGTTTAATTAGCAAACGTATTTCTAACATCTACATATGCTAAAATATGCTCAGTCAAAGTCTCAGGTCATCGCTCCGCGAGTTATTTTTTACATCCACTTTTTTTTAAACGTTTTTAGATGGGTATCTACATACATAAGAAATTCGCGTGAGAGAAAGACTATAAAATTATTTACATATTCTCACTAAAGAGTCTGTTCTGCCTGACACAGTTTTTACACCACACTTCTATTACAAAACAACACTCGCGCTCATTTGCGAAGTAACTAGTTCAATGCTCATTAATAATAAGTATGTTTTTCACACAACTTCACTTGCACTTTTGAATAATTCACGCATTATTATTTCACGTTGACTTTTAATGAGTTATCCAAGGCGGCGAGCAGACCTAAAGAAACGGGAGAGTCTTTTAAAAATCTCGTAAACAAACGGAACGTTAACCTTAAACGATATGTGCTGGAAATAAAAACACTTCGTTAATTATTAAGGTAATTTTAATGGCCAAACATATTATACGTCGTTAATTTGTGATGCTCGCTTGTGACTTTGAGATTCAATTTGCAATGTTAGTTCATATTGTAAAGACTCCACGTTGGGAATGGCATATTGTAAAGAAACCCTCCAATTCTTGCCAGTTATTTCTTAATGTTTTTAATTAAAATTGAATCGCTTTACCTGGCTAGCTCATATTTTTATCCCAGGACGATCCAGGTCAAGGGATAATATCAACTTTAGTTAAAATAAACACACTAAAATAATTTCAGAAGTTATTTAATATTGAAAGATTAGTTGGAATTTATTTAAATATTATCATCTCTGCGAAATAATATATATCATACATCATTTGTTTTCCGATGCCCTTCGGTACTTACATAAACACAAACAACGTAGGCCTTGGCAGAAAACAAATTATGCTTAGATTTAAATATACATACAACGCATATAGAATTTTTAAAACATCATCGACAAGCAATTTACAAATGCCGAGACATTGCCATATCCTAAGATAAACTATTAAATATGTTTTTCAATCTTAGATTATTATATTATTGAATTACGTCTCTATATTAAGACAAATTTTAACATTTTAGTTTATCTAACACTCGCACAATAATAACTTGTAAATACCTTTTTACTTTTCATCTTCCTTTCTTCTTTTTTCACTAAAGAAGATCTTCCTGTTGTCGGTTTGCTTAGTAGGAGTCCCCCTTGGACGGTAGAAACACCTGGAGCTTTTTTAAACTGCTGTAGGCCCCTATTCGCACCTTTTCAACTTTTATATGGTATATTAAACTTTACATTTTTGATACTTTTTAGTCGGTTAACCACTTTATATAAATAAATAACCTCTTATATTATTTATGAGATTTAAAACGTCAATCCAATATCTGTCGACCGATACGTTTGAGTTGACTTTCTTATAATTCTGGAACCTTCTATATTATTTAATTTTGCGGTTCAGTACAGTCTTAAAATGCTGTCAATCAAAGTTCCTGATCGATTCTTCTACTTGAAGGCTCTTGATCGACTTACTGCTTTGAAGTCCACTGGTTGACTTCTTACTTCCGTCGGGCTTCGCTCTCTCCGGGATGCACATGAAAATCCTCTTCTCCTCATTTATCGCAGTCATCGTTCCCATGCATTCTATCACGTAAGAGACGGCGACATATACACAAAATCAGCGCCACAAGTCTTATAATATAATTAATACAAACATTTCTTATCTAAATAAGGCTTAACTCATACATAGATATACATTTAGAATAAACAGTTTAAATAAAATTATACAATATTTCAATTTGGCTGTACGGTTACAATATTTATTATGGATAAGTAATTTTGAACGAATTTGAAAAGTCATTTGACTTGACAATTTATTGGTATGTCATTTTTAACCTAATTTGTAAGAATAAGAATGAGCAAGTGTACGAAGTGGCCGCCGATGTATCTGAGATACTTCGTATATGAATGAATTCAATGACAAATTTTAAGCAAAAATGATTCTATTCACTTTTCCCGAATTCCTAACTGTTCTTGAAATATCGAAGTTTGAAGCTGAAGTAAATTACTAGAAGGTCACAACGGGACCACCACGACCTATCCCATCGATTTGGATACTGTTCACTCGTCTTTTTATTCTTATTGAAAATCAGTTTTTTGCGAATATTCAAGTAATGCAAGTCATGCTTTCTAGACAGTAAAGTCCGATTTTCAATAACTTGTATAAGAAAAATTTCAAAATTCGGACTGGAAGTAACACTGTTACTCTTATTGAATAGGCAGTGATTTTTTGGAAATATGTCGTAAATTATGCATTCTATATATATTAATGGAGATTACAAACGTATTTAGAGCTGGATTTGGAATATTTTTTGTATAAATGAAATTTCAAAATACACTTTCACTCATAGCGAATAACATTTTTTTTTGCGAATATCTCGCAAAGTGTGCATTCTATACGTATAAGAAAGTTGTGTGGTGGCCATACCTCATCATTTAAGATTGGTTCTAGTTTCCGAGATATTCAATAAATTGTTCTTTTTACGATTTTTTTACAAATGACCATTTGATTCGATTAAAAGTGAAACAGGCTTAGATGTTGGGGCCGTTATTTTATCTAATTATAGTTATAGATTGATTTTTCTAGCGACGCCATTATCTGACAGTCCTTATGACAGCACAATGCTGCCAACTTGCGGTAACTCGCAGTAAGAATTTGAATTCTCTTGCTAAGTATAAGTAAAGTTTCTTTTGTATCACAAAGGTATAATTGCATTTATAAAAAGGAAATGAAAATTAAAAATCAAGAATAGTGCAAGAAGTATTATTATTATTATTATTCGGTATGTTATGAATTCCGAACACACGATGATATACAATAAAAACGGCAAAAGATGAAAGAAAAACTGTTTTGATACGTGATAAGTTTTATACTTATGTATAGATGCACTTAATATAAATATGTAACGTTATCTATTTCAGGAATCGATAATTTAATATTATATAAGGTAACAGTTAATAGGAATATCGATAAGGTAATCTTCATTGTTGACCATTAATTATTTATGAAAATGATATCAACGAATTGTTTTCCATTCATTTTTATTGATGTTTTAAAAGGTACTAGAGTAATAGTTATTTATGTACCAAGTCATTAAAGTGATCCTTTATCGAACGAGTCTGTTTTTTTTCAATATATATCTATTTTTATTTGTTTGCATATTTCTATATATAAGGGGGAGTCGCTTAAGGTATAAATTCTAATTTAATAGAAGATAATAAACGAAAAGGCGATTGTTAACTTATAACTCAAATAATCGTTTTCGATTTGAAGAGGTTGTAGGATAGGATGAATTATCCAATAGTCGGCCTTTTTTGATGAACTTTCAGCTTTAATAACATGGCCTCCCATCTTATATTAAAGATTTATTCTTGAGAGTGAAAGAAATACATATATTCAAGTACGTTATGAGTAAGACATAGAGTGTTTAGGATGAAGCATACGTTTTTATTTTTTTATTCTTTTGAAAACGAACATATTTGGTTGTAATCGGCCACATACACTTCGGTAGTCGGCTATTAGTACACCAATAGGACGGCCCAGAGAATTTTAACCAGGTCCGTATAAACTTTTTGTATCCTCATATATTAGTCGTTGTTTTGTTTTGTTTTTGTATTTTCATGAAAGTAAGCAAGCAAAAGGGTGAAATCAGTAAATAAAAAATAACTAAATGTATATTTTCCGCTAAATAAATAAGTTTATAATAGATAAAAACAAGTTCTCTATAAAGAATGTAACAAAAATAAACACTAAGTCTCTCTTACTCATGTAAATAAAAATAATATTATTTTCTGTTAAATGAATAAATTCACAAAGAAATAAAAAATAATTCTTGAGGAAAAATTAACTTACAGATATCTAAATCTGTAATGGTAATTGTAAATAAAAAATGAGGTGTGGCCACCACACGACTTTCTTATACGTGTGTGCGTGTCAAATTATACAAAAGTTGCTCTAAATTAAGATTTATTAATCTTCTGAAAAAATAAACAAAGCCCTACTGCACTACTTCTTTTCTCTTAATAAATCTCTATACAATACATACTTGGCGAAATATTCGAAAGAAAGTGCTACTCACTTAGAGTAAAAGTATTACTTCCGGTCCGAATTTTGAAATTTCTTTTATACAAAAAAATATTTCAAATGCAGCTCTAAATATATTTGTGCTCTTGATAAATATATATAGAATGCATAATTTACGAGATCTTTGCAAAAATCGCTATTCGATAAGAGTAAAAGTGTTACTTCCGGTCCGAATTTTGAAATTTTTTTTTATACAAAAGATATTGAAAATTAAGTTGTAAATACTTTTATACTCGTAATGTATCCGTCTAAAAGTATGACTTGCGAAATATTTGCAAAAAAACTGATCTTCGATAAGAGTAAAAGACCCACTTCCGGTTGAAATTTCAAAAGCTTTCATAACAAAATTTTTCTCAAATTTAATTTAGAGTATATATGGATTCTTTAAAAATTTGTTCAAACTTAGTAGATGACAAAGTATTGGCAAAATTCGATTTTTTCACTGAAGTAAACTTCTACTTCCAGTCTGGTGATTTTACTGAAAATCTAATCAGATCTCAAGAAGGAGATTATACTCGTAAATACAAAATTTGGAATTGATATCTGCAGCGGTTTGACCGCTATCGTGGTCACACAGATACATTTTTTAAAAACCACTTTTTCGGCATCAGGGGACTTCAAACCGTGGACATCTGCAAAAATCTCGAGGTCGAAAATTTTCATCATCACAATACTTCCTTATACTGCGTATAAGAAAGTAAAAAGTCTACTTAATTCCTACTTTTTGAATTATGCATCGTCAGGAAAAATCTTGATTTTTAACATTTTCACATGACTGTTCTACAAGCTTAGTACAATTTACATGAAACCACCTTGTGGTAAGTATTACATCCAACATTTTTGTCACCTTCTTCTTTGACATCACTGTACATTCCTTTTCGCAGACATCGCTTCTGTTGCTTGCATTTTTGGTTCTTGGTTTCTTTTTATTTTGGTTACAACTTTTTTCTTCGATTTCTTTTTGGTTTCATATTCATTTCTTTTCCTTTTTTAAATTTTTTCTTTCTTCTCCTTCTCTCTTTCTTTTTCAGTTCTCTCAAGTTAGCTCTGCGTGTTTTGGCAGATATAGCTCTCGTGGATAACCCCAACTTGGGTTTCTTAGATTGTTCTAGTACTTTGGAATACTTCAACAAATGCTTCGTGAATATATCTACGGATGCTTGACCTGAGCTAAATCTTCCCTCATCCAGTTGTTTGTTTTCCAAATTTTCTTGCTTCAATTTTTCTTTATCTAAATTTTCTTCTCACGAATGTTCTTCCTTCAATTTTTTGTTTGTTAATTCTTCTAGTTTCAGTTCTTCATTCAGGTTTTCCCCGTCTAATTATTCATGCGACTATTTTTTTTTTCATTTTCCACACTCAAAACTCCTCGTCTCTTGAACCGATACTGTAGTGTTTGCTCGAGGAATATCAAAATTTCTACAAGATTCTCAGATTTTTGCCCATTTTGTACTGCTTTCAAGGCCTTTTACATATTTTCTTCAGACTACCTACTTTTTATCGGTGTCCGGCCTGTTTAGACATTGCACTCTTCTTTCCAAAATAATTAATTTACACCTATTATTTTCCAAAACGCCATATAAGCATATCTGAATGTATTCAGATATGCTTATGCAGTCTCGCTCTCTATTAATGCAATCAATATCGACGCCTCTTCAAGCCAGTAAAAACCAATTATCAAATTAATAATTCTCTTTCAAACATGTATATGTACTTCTTTGCTGGAAGTGTATTAGTTGCTAATTATATGTACATATTTACTATTTATGTGGACAAAATTAAATGAATATATTCGGGGGTAACAGATTTTAAAACATCAACATTTTATCACATCACCATTATTAATACGTAGATAAAGATAAAGATAGACTACATAATTTAATATAAATTCAAATTCAAATTTAACGACTATAACGGTATAAATAAACATGTTTATTAACGATCTTTTGAAGATCTCACATTTAATTTGAGAAGACCAGTGCTCCGCTAAAAAAACGAGTTCAAGGCCGATTATGTAACATAACAATGAATCAATTAATTGAAGACTAGATAAGATGCCGTCAGTTAAAAGTACATTCTTTATTTTGCAATACTTGCTTCTTAGTTTATATTTTGCATTCGTTTATTCTTCTTTTGTAATACAAAATGATATGCTTATACGGTAGAGGTACAGGTATTCCCTATAAAAACAAAAATAATATTTGTTTATTAAATACCAAGGTGCTTTTTTTATTATTAGGTATTAGGTAAAAGTAAACTTTAAACTCAATTTTACATTGTAATAAAAAAATAACTAAAAACGATCGTTATCTTCTAATTCTTTCAAAACTTCTCTAAGTGTATTCCTTTTCCAACGGTATGTAATATGCCGTAAAAACCTTGATTACAATCACTAATTCATTAAATTTGTGTATCGGCACAAATCAGGCTGATATTCGATATTTGAGATGAAAACTTATTTTTGCGTAAATAACACGCTTGAAACAGGTAGAAACTTCTTCCTGAGCAGCAGAAATCAACATCTTTCTTTTTTTTCTTTGGGTATTCCCCTGAGTTTGAATTTTTTTTTAAATTTAAGTGCCGAATTTGGGATTTTGCAAAATAGAAATTAAAAGTAGAAAAAAAAACCCGTGGTACTAATATTGAGTTATTGGGCCTTAAGAGACAGCAAATTATCCATTCTATCGTCCAATTTAATTTGGCAAACGATGGACCAAACTCCCTGTATATCATAAAAAGTGGAGTTCTCTTAATAAATACCGTAGAGTACAATAAAATTAGACTTACACCATAACAATATGCAACTTTTTAATAGATTATAAAAAAAAGATAGAAATTTTCAAAAACTTAAAACGTTGAAAATATTTTGAAAAATTACTTTTCTTGGAAATAATTATGTATTTTTGCTAGATTTAAAATTTGCTTTAAAATCATATCTGTAAGCTCTTTTTTAGAAAACTTCATTATAAAATCACTTCAATTATTTTAAAATTAATAACATCAACAAATTACACCTGTCAACTAATCAGTAACTTTACACGTCATCCATCAATATCACAGCTAATTGCACAGCATGCTATGCTATATTAATATAAACCATCAAACTGACTAAATTATATCAAAAAGCGACAATAGCTCAGTAATAGTCACTTTTAAAGTATTAACGTCTTACATGTTTTTGATGTGAAATTTAATAACCAATTCAAAAATGAACTGATATACAGGTTGTTCCATTTGAAAAAATATACGAAAACGTGCCATGTAATTTTTAATCCAGTTTGCTGCACATGCAGTCAGTAACTGAATAAAAATAAAATATGCTTCTATGAGGACCTCTTATAAGAAAGTCGAAAACTTCAGACTTTAGGCCTATACTATCTCATTACTTTTTGACTGAAAATTATACGGAGAATACAAAAATGTAAAAATATATAGGCTGTTCCATTTAAAAGACTATAACTATGGTCAGCTACCAAGTTATGGAACACTCTGAATAATACAAAATATTTTTAAAATGTGCTCCTAATGAGCAGCTATCAAAAGAAAAAAAAAACCGGTTCGAAATATCCTCACTCATAAAGGCATAATCGGCCTTACCCGCGGTGATGACTCACCCTGTATTCCTTTAAAAAGAAAAATGTTGATAAGCAGTTTATGAGTAATTTTCCGTTTTTGTCTTGTCACCATCCGGTATGGCTGTTATTTTATAGGGTGTTCAGAAAAATTCGAAGTCAAGTAGGTGTTGAACAAGAAATCATATGTCTTAACTTAAGTCTATGATTTATATTAAATATTAAATGTCAATTATTGTCTGTCAATAATTGTCAGAATCTACTCTTATTTCAGACATGTCTTCAAATTTTCAAGGATTACTTTGACTTCGAATTTTTCTGCACACCCGAATATAAAAGGTTATTCTTAAGTCGAAATAAAGAGATTACAATAAGTATATTATATACAGACGTTCCAAACTCTTGTGCTTAAATTTGTTGCTACTTAATCAATAGAAATTTTCGGAATATCAAAACTATTGCCGCAGTATTAATTCAGTCATTCTCCTTTTACTCCACTCATGTCATTAATCTAATAACTCCTTCCATATTACTCCAGATTTACGCTTGCAACTAACATCTGCTTTCGTCCCGGTGCCGATGTTTTTAGGGTCATCAGCTGTTGCCGTTGCAACGGCCGGCAAGCACAATTTCGTAGATCCTATAATATGCCTCGTCGGTAGCAGCGGGACTCTAAACAACGCACACTCGACTCTTAACACCGTTTTATAAATAACTATGAACTGTGGATACATGTTACTGGTTTTACTGCGTGCCTTCACTATTTCATACTCATTAAGATTCACCAGACATAGAAAACACAAGCGATCGGATGGCCCGAGAGGAGCTCTGTGCGAAGTGCAGAATCGAGAAAGGCAGCAACGTGTTTCTCGGAAGTTCTAACATAAGTGTGTGTGTGTGTGTAAAAGAAGAGGCGATCCACATAAATGAACACACGCAACGTTGGGCGCCAATTGATAACACTGAACGTGGTATCGTTATATTGGTGTTGCCGTTTCGTGCGTTATTTTTCCTGCTGGCTGGCGCCTTCGGCGACCACGGAGACCGTTCTCTGTGTTTCTATATGTTCAGCGATCGTTCGAAACTGTGACGGATGATGGGCGAGTTATTTTTAAAGATGACGCGAACAGGTTTTCTTGACCTTGCTGATCAGAATTGGGGTTGCGAGGACGAGATCTCTTCGTCAATTGTGTAGACATAACTGATATATCGCTCCGAGGAGATTCTGCCGTTTTGACAATTAGCAAATAATAGGTATATGCGAATTCTGCGAACGCTTTTCATATTGACCAAGTACTGTTAGAAATAACTGCTTGAGTACAACGGTAAATTACATCGGTCAACAGGGAGTTTTCATAACCTATTGTTTATGGCGACTCCGAATATTCAGAATTTGCAGAAATGTTCAGTAATGATCTTTGCCTGAAATGTTCTGTGACTTCCGTTAAATTTTTGTTTGTCTTGTGGCCTATGATTTTCGTACGAAGTTGCTGACGTTGATTGAAGATATTTTTATACAGGTTCAAACGTGTTCAAACTCCGTCACGTCATGCATGCACATACGCGAGGTGTACACTATAAATATGACGGTTCGAAGCCTAGTAGTTTTTAGTAACCAGCCAACCAACGTGACTAGCGCACGAAAATGTCTGAAGTAACGGAAATTGAGTACCGCGCGGTCATTAAACGTTTAGCAAAAGAAAGCCATACACCTTATCACATTAAACAACGTTTAGAAGGCGTTTACGGTGATTCATCTCCTTCGTATTCAACTGTAGAAAAGTAGGCAAAATGATTCCGTTTGGGACCAGAATCTCCGGAAGATACTGATCGGTAGGGTCGACCAATTGAAGTGATAAGGCTTCAATAAATTTCAATTATTTGAAATTTTTTGCAAGCAGCTGTTATAGAACATTTTGACGGAAAAACTTCAGATTATCGAATTGTTAATTAATCGTTGTAATAAATGTATAGAAGTTAGCGGAGATTACATTGAAAAATAAAAATTCTTATGTTGTTCCAAGTTTCTTTTTTTGTATATCAGGCCGAAAATTTATGGCGCCTACCTCGTAATTTGTGAATCAACAAATATTCCTTCGCGGACTTTTGCATCAGACAGTTTTGGCAACGTATCCCTTAAGTATTTAAAACAGTTGCCTTCTCTTTCTAATGCTTTGTCAAACCGTTTAATCGATCCCAATTTAATCTGTAGAGGTGTAGAATTACCAAATTAGAATCCACTAACGACTCAAATTTTATATTAAATTCTCCAAGAACAATGCTGGTCCGCTGCCCTTCACGGTATAGCAGCGAACATGCTCGAGCTTGTTACAGTACTTTTTTAATTTTAAAGTTTACGTTAATGATAGTGAAAACAGACAAAAATTTAATTTTGAAAATGTCACGTGATACCATATGTTAGAATACAGTTTTTATGTTTAAAACAATGCAAAATACTAACATTTTAGACTGTTTAGTCAGTTATAAAAATTGTGTCTACTAGTGTTCCAGTAGCCCACATACATGGAGGAAAAGAAGGAGTATTGTCTTCTAAGTGTGCCTCCAACAAATAATTTGAATATTTCTCAACTTCTGCATGAATTGGTTTTTCGACAAACAAATCTATAGCAAAACAATCGCCTACTTCGTCAGGATTCAAATACGTCAATTCAAATGCATTTAACAACCATCTTCCTACTTCGGAATCTTTGTTCCTAAATTCGAATGTTAAACCTAAACTTTGAATTTTCCTGAACCACGATTGGTGTGAATGAAAACGACAGCCATAGATTTGACCCAATGTCCATATATCTCGGACCGCCCATCTTATGGCATAAATCATATATTTCTATCCCAACAAGTGGCGGCGTAACGGGGGGCACGTCGAAAATCTTAAATCGCAACAGTGGTCAAATACTACTACATTTTCGGAAAGTTCGTTTCATTCTCTATCAAGTGGGGATTTTTTAAAAATACATATGCCGATTAAAACAAGAAAAAATACCTTTCAATATTCCATGACTAATAATATCTGTTGACTTTCTTGGTGTGACGTTTTTGCTTTTGCTTATCGCAATATCGTCTGCTAATTAGTTGTTGTGAGGGTTAATCAGTTTGGAGAGTAAAATTTTGAAAAAACTCCCATATACGTTGGATTTATTATGTTTTAAGTTGGGTTAAAAACGATTAAAATCTTAATTATGCTCGGTTGTGGTGATAAACTATTTGCAACCTTTTGATTGTAAAAAATATTCTACATTTGAGACGGGTTGTGTTAAGGAATCTTCCTATTTTGAAATTACCATAAATAAAACTCAATTTCAGTTGAAATACACATTTATTAATTTTCGGTGTGCGCCGATATTTCGGGGCCGCTCTGCATCAAACATAAGATATACAGCATATATATATACATGTGAATCGCTCGAGAAGCTATGGGCCCCTATGTATACGCACATGCCAGACACTGCCGTCCGTACGTATACATAGGAGGTCTTGCATCGCCCTGCCGGCAGACAATAAACTCGTACGCCCAAATACATAATACATAATTGGGCGTATACATAAACTGTATACGCCCAAAGCCAGCTCCGCATCAGTATGCTCACAATATTTGTATGTAAAAAATACATTAAGTGACAATATATTTTAATAGTTAAAAAATAAAACATACATTACAAAAATATAATAACACATAAAGATAAAGAAAAACATTCATATATAAAGCAAGAAACAATAATATAAAATAAAATAAAAGATGTTAAGTTCTTAACAGGTTACATACCGTTAAATGTGTTCAGGTAGGTAGAAATGTCAATATACGTCAGGCAAAAGTACACCAAGGCAAAAAGATAAAATTCTACAAATCCGACTTCAAATACGTACATCGTATTTTTGGTTTTGAATAAATATTAATAAAGGCAGTAATGTATAATAGTACATATATAAGTTAGTTAAAACCTTTCATTTTCTAATTCTAAATTATTAAATATTTCTGTTGATATGGGTTTACAGTAAATTAAACTTGTCTTTTTATTAATTATGCTTTAGATAAAGAACTTGTATATTTATTGTTTGAACAGAAATGCGTCCCCATTTTCTAGTTGCTTCTGTTTAGACCCAGTATATGCATGTGCATGTGTTATTACAGGACAGACTGGATATAACTCATTGTACGTAAAACTGTCCATACGATTCCAACGTGAACATTATTAGATCATTCTTAACAAAATCTTTAACTGGCTTTCCAACTTTTAAAATAGCTTTCGGAACATGAACTGCAGTAATAAAAAAAACATTATCGCTTTCACAAAGTGTATTTCTTGCAAGTTGCCAAAAATTTTATTTATTAGAAAGAACTGTCCCTGAATGTTCTTGAGTGGGCTTTTAAAGTTCATTCTTCAATATATAGAAATTTACAAGGTATGTTATCCGTTTTGTTGAAGAAACGCGCACGCTTGTCTACTAAAATATTCCCATTATGTATTGTTTGCTTTGGCACCTGTCAGTGATAACAGCTGGCGTGAATACAATAGAAGGAAATAATGATTCTAAAAAACATGCGACTTTGTTTTATTGTGATCGGTATGTGTTATAAACCAACTATTTTTTTTCTTTCCTTAAAACACCTAGTGGATAGGTATATGAGCGTTACATATTTAGAAACAATCATATCAATTTGTTTCCTTAATTTATTTAGACCGTTTATTATTATTATTTTGTTTTGAATATTACGATTAAGTATAAAATCACAGTATTTTTTAAAGGACTCAAAACTTTTGTTTTCTTATTCTGTTATTTTTATATACTACAACAATGATCGTACTAGTCATTCAAGATATTCGTATGTTAGGTACTTATTCGCACGTATAATTCCAATGAATATTTACGAGATTAAACCAGCGATTCTCAACCTCAACGCCCATTTGGGGTGGTGTGATAAAATTAACTGGGGGGGGGGGGGGTATCGAGAGTGAAAAAATATTATTTTAAAATTAATTTAATTTACTGGAAAAAAATACATTCTGACATAATAAAAAATAAAATACACTTTTACACTGATATGATACACTTACAAACAGGATTGTATCAGTACTGCACAATGTATTGAATAATTAACTTATCAATATTAAATTAAAAACAAGATTAATATTTAATAGTGACTCAATTAGGCCTGCCTTGCAGAGCAAAATTTTTCGAATTACCTGAGGTCTATATTTTGTGTTCAAAGCAGTTATGTGTGTTTGGTCTTTGGAGTTGAAGATTCAAGGTAGTTAATTTCTCGAAATATCAATCAAGTAGCTCTATTTTATCACAAATAAATCATTTCCAAATTTCTCTGCTTCCGGTCGGTTTTCCTCTTCTAGAAGAATGGCGATATCATCTCTTAATTCATAAACACGTTGTAAAAATGTCCCTCGTGATAACCATCTTGTCTCGCAATAAAATAGGAACACTGAATGTACTACACCCGTGTCTTTACAAAGAAAAGATTCTTGATTTTAGAGGCCTCATTTTTATATAATTTACTACGGTTACCACAGTATTCATCTCAGGACTCATTTCTTTGGAAGCCAGAGCTTTTCTGTGGATCATGCAATATGTCCAGATACACTGGAGATTTTTGTTCACAAGTGCTTGTACACTTTGGAATCTTCCCGACATTGTACGAGCACCATCCATCGGTGTATATTTCTACTCAACTTTTCTACTCTATATAATGCCTTAAATAAAATGCAAAAGGAAAATCCCTTACTACAAAAAATATACAGTGAAATATCCCTTGGGCGGACACCAACGGGACCGATTGAAAGTGTCCGTTCAAAAGGGGTGTCCGCCAAAGAGAAATACGAGTAAAAATATATTTTTTAATGAAAACTGTAATTGGAAATTGGGAATTTAAAACGTATATGTATGTAAATGTTTTTAAAATAAACACAAAACTTAAAACTGAAGGAAAAAATAAGGATTTGTTGCTTTACAAAATATTACTTTAATGGCGCAAAAATTCATATATTGTTGTTTGTCTCCACTTTTTCTTTAAAATGGCATCCAGTAATTTGTAATTTGCAAAGAATCCAACGACTCTGTATCTCAGTGATCTTCGGCAAAACGTTTAAGTTGATTGATTAGGGTAATAGCGTCACCATGGGATAGCGTCTGTTGGTACTGGAACTTCATCGACATCAGAATCTTCGGAAAATTCTTGTATTTCAACTGGATTTTTAATTTCCAATTCTGTTTCGGATCTTCAAGATACAAATTTTTCACTCGGTTCAAGAAATTATTAAGGTTTTCATTATCAGTCAATTCCAACAAATTATTATTGTTGAGGATATCTGCAAGTACGTTAAGTGGTAAGTCATCTTCTGGATCAGATGTAACTACCTCAGCTAACTGGTATGCACTTTGCATATTTTCATGCTTAAATCCTTCTTAACGAAAGCAGTTTTTAACTGTTTCCTTGGTTACTTGGTTCCAAGCGGTTTTGCGAAGTAAAATGCATTCAGTTGCGTAATTTTCTTAATTAATTCAAAAGCTGTACCAGCAGTTTCAGTATTTACCAGCAAGTGGTTTAGTTGTACACTTCGGTAATAAGTTCTGAAGTTTTTTATAATCTCTTGATCTAGTGGTTGACAAGCTGATGTACAATTAGGGATGAGAAGCAAGATTTATATTTTTTAATCGAACGTCTTTTGGATGAGGTCGCATTGTCTAAAAATAACAAAATGCTTCTTTTTTAATTTGCCATTTTCCAATCTAGGTCTTGCAACCACTCTGTCATAATTTGTTTTTTATCCGTTCATGCGAACATTTTCTTGTGTCCGCGTCCGTTCAAGAGAATGTCCGTCCAATAGGGAGTTAACCCAATGCAAATTATATGAGAGTCGGTCGGGACTATGAGAAACTGTCCGTCCAAGGAAGGTGTCCGTGTAAGAGGGGTGTCCGCGAAGGGGAATTTCACTGTATATCAAAAAATCTAAATACGTATTTCGGCAACTAAGTTGCCATCTTCAGTAGATATCTGTATAAAACAAAAAAGAGTGTTAAACGTGGTATTTTTGGCTAAGGTGTAACCTTAGAAGATATGCTCTTCACCAAATCACCAGTGGGATAACACTGATTTCTTAAGAAACGACATCCCTATAGCAGGGGTCTCCAAACTACGGCCCGAGGGCCACATCCGGCCCGCGGACAGATTTTGTCCGGCCCGCGGAGAGCTAGCATACTTGAAAACTCCTTTTAGAGAACATATTTTTTATAGCAAATTAAATTTAGTTTACTGAAGTATTCTAATTTTATGTTGAATAATTATTAATATGACATCTACATTGATATGGTCATGGGCTAACTACTCATAACATTGTTGTAGGCTTATTGTTATTGTTTTTGTGATAAGTTGGATAAAGAAACACAGAATTGTAATGAGTAAAGACATGTATAATATACAGAAAATTTTACTTCAGTATATAATAACTAACAAATTATTGAAATGAATCCAACTAACATTTTATACATTTTAAATAAAAACATAACTTATAACAAGCATAATGACATATGAAATACTAATGAGATTTGTGTAATTGAGATTTTCCACTGACAATAGTTTGTAGTTGTGGACTAATTTTACTTGTACCAATTATTAAAAGAGATTTAAGATGCTCATCAGTTAATTTAGATCTGTAAACATTTTTTGTGTACTTCATTTTGGAGAAGGTCTTCTCACACAAATAAGTAGCACCAAAAACAGAAAACAGCCCACGAGCAAATTTATGCAAATTATCAAATTATGTCAGTGGAAGACTCTTATAAAATTCCAACAAAGATGAGTTTTGATATTTGTTCTTAATTATATCACTGCACTGTAGATCAATTATTTCCATTTGAAGTTCCGGGGCTAGGGTTTCAATGTCAGTATCAAAAGGATTCTGAAAAATCTTAATTTGATTCGCAATGGCATCAAAGTCCGAGAAACGAGTATCAAAATTTATTTTCAAAGCACTCAAAGTTTCGATTGCAAAATCGATAGGAAACTCAGTCTCAGTAGTGTGGCTGAATATTTCACATGTTTTAAAATGTGAAAAACATTTACTTCGTAGTTGTGATTGAAACAGTATCAATTTCTTCCGGAATGATTTGATATTAGTGTATAAATCAGGAAGATGCTGGTTTTCTCCTTGCAATCTCAAATTCAGTTCGTTCACATGTTTTATCAAATCAACATAGAATGCTAACTTCCACAGCCATGCGTTGTTTTGTAATTCAGTAAGAGGGCGATGCTTTTCATTCAAAAAAATTTCGATCACTGCTCGAAGTTCAAAAAAGCGCTGAAGGACTTTCCCACAACTAAGCCAACGTACGGCAGTATGATAAGGTAAGTCATTTTCTCCAATCTCTTCAATAAATTGTCGGAATTGTCGGTGATTCAGCCCAAAAGATCTGATAAAATTAACAGTTGATATGAATGGTTTCAGAACTTCAGACATATCCAAACATTTTCCGCACAAAGACTGTTGATGAATGATACAATGTAAGGCTAATGGTTTTAAACCACCGTCATTTTCTACAGCCTTTGACACAAGAGCGACCACTCCTTTATCTTTCCCACTCATGTTTTTGCCTCCATCAGTTGTAATACATTTCAAGTTTTTCCATCGAAGGTTCTTTTGATTAATGGCCATTTCAACTCCTTTAAAAATATCTGTACCAGTAGTTGTGCCATGAATACTATTCATATCAAGAAGTTCTTCATGCACTTCATAGCTTTTATCTACTCCTCGAATATAAATCAACACCTGAGCAGTATCTGACACATCCGTTGACTCATCCAAGGCCAAAGAAAACCACTCAACATGTCCATTTTTGTCGAACAGTTGAGAGGATATATTTTCAGCGATGTTTTCTACCCTTCGAGCCACAGTGTTTGCTGACATACTGACACTTTTTAATAAATTTACCTTTTCAGGGCACATTTCTTCGGCTACTGCAATTATGCATTCTTTGATCATTTCTCCATCGGTGAATGGTTTTCCACGTTTTGCAATTTCAAGAGCCACACGAAAGCTGGCACGCGTTGCAGCCTCTTGTTCTGTTTTGAGTTTTGTAAATGAAGATTGCTGCGATTTCAATCCGCGCTTCATAGTTTCGAATTTTTCTGTCCGCAAACTTCCTGTATATTTTGAGTAATTTTGAAAATGTTTTGTTTCATAATGACGTTTAATGTTATATTCTTTGAGAACGGCTATGCTTTCATTGCAAATCAAACATAGCGCCTTCTTACTGGACTCAATTACGAAATACTGAATGTTCCACTGAATTTTCTGCATTCACTATCAATTTTTCGCTTCTTTTCCATACTACTAAATCACACACAAAAGCAACAATTCAAATCAAAATACTGTTACAAAGATGTCTTAAACTTAAACATGCACAAACACGTTTTAAGGAGGTACGCACTATTTTATTTCACAACAGTGTCATAGGAACTGACTTGTGGTTGCGCCACTAGCCTTCTTATATATTCCAATTACTGCCATCTAGAAGTGAGTGGAAGACACCAGAACTTTCTCGAACCAACGAGATTATTCTGTACTACAGTGACTAGATAAGAAACAGTGGTGACAATAGGGTGTTCACTTTCCTATTGGTTGACTGAGTCACGTGGTAGCGGCAGCCATTAAGAGGCAAAGTTGTCTTGTTTACATTGAGAAGTAATAGGTGTGTTCATAGTGCAAAACCTACGTTTTCAATAGATATTTTATTGTTTTGGTGGAAATTGTTCATTTGTAATCAGAGTGCTCGCACGTGTGAGTGTTATATGACCTATATTCAGGCATTTAAATACAAATAATATTGATTTGGTTGCTTTAGCAGTGGACTAGCTATGCCTGGGTGTGCTGCTGTAGGTTGCAACAATTCAGCCAAGAAAGGATATTTAATGAAACGATTTCCTAAAAATCCAGTAAGGAGAAAGGAATGGCTCATTAAAATGAAAAGGGACAAGTGGACAGTAACAGATTATTCATGTTTATGTGAGGTAAGAATGAGAAAATGCAGTGAATTTCAGTAGGTTACAGTGACGTTATTGTTAACAATTAATTGAAGGGGTCCTGTTCAGGGGTTGGAAAATGGCATCAGTATATTTTATGACAGATATGCTGTCTCAAAAACATGTTTTATTATGACTTCATCATGAGATTTGAAAAATACATTGCTTTTATATGATAGTTATCATTGTTATCTAGTTATGCTAGGACTCCAAAGAGCTTATTCTGAACAATGATGCTTCTTAGTAGAAATAAAGAATTTACTATATTACTTATATATTTTTTAGGTCCATTTTGCTCCTGAAATGTGGGAACGAACACGGGTTGATGGTACACGAAAATTGAAAGTAAACAGTGTGCCCACAATTTTCTCTTTTAAACCACCTGAGATACCGAAACGAAAAGCCCCAAGGAAAAGGACATTTTCAACTTCTGAAGTTTATAACATGACACCTGAAACATTGGGTAAGTTTCCTAATAAAAAATAATTCTTTGTCGAGTTCAATATGTAAATTATATATATATATTTACTTATGTATTCTTCTAGATGGGGTACCACCTGAACCTCTGCAAATTGTTTCTCACCATGAAGAAAAAGCTGGACCTTCCGTTTCATATACAGTTATATCATCTACTTCAAGTAAAGACAGCGAAGATTCAAGAGAAGGTGATATCTCGCAAACTGTTCCTGATAAAGACTTACTTGCCAAGTTGGCGAAATATGAAAATATTTTCAGAAAATGAAAGTGTCAGCATCGACTAATGTAGTAAGCCATACTGTGAGCAGTGCTTTGAAATTTCTTTCTGAAGAGCTTGACAAACCTGCTTACCTTACCACTGCTTGGTTTTTAGATCAAGTAGAAAGATGGTTTTACTTAATGACATCCCGTCATCCAAGTTGTGCATTAAGCAAGTTTAATCATGCTGCATATAATGATGCAACTGCTTTTTTGCAAGACTTTATGTATGTATTTGCTAAAATAGAAGTAGGTCACAAGAAACTGTGGAAACCATCACAGACCGGTGTATTGATATCAACACAGTCCATGTTGGAAATACAAGCTCACTTGCTAGATACGAAAGAATATAAATTTGTGCTAACAAGTAGATTTTCCCAAGACTGTTTAGAAAATTTATTTAGTGTTTTGAGAAGTAAACAGGTAATTCCGAATGCCCTTCAGGTTAAAAATAATTTAAAATTAATCTGTGTGTCACAGTACCTAAAAAATTGTGATAATAGCAGCTATGAAGAAGATGAAAGACAATTTCTGTCTGGGTTTTTAGATGTGCTTGGTCAGACAAAGCCTCAGTATGATGAGGTAATAATTCCGACTGAAATAAATGATTCTCCAATAAATTTAAATTTTAGTGAATTAAGTTCTTTGTATAGTATTTGTGGATACATTATGCAGAGCATAATGAAAACGAGCAAAACGTGTAAAGGTTGTATAGATGCTGCAGGTTCAAAAACACCATTAACTAAACGGTTCACTAGATTTACAACTATAAAACGCTTTAAAGAGAATACCCTTTTTTTTGTGACAGAAGAGTTGTTTTATTTTTTTGTAGAAATGGAATATATTTTCCGCAAATATATATCAATAGTTTCTTCTCAAAATATTAAAGTAACAGATTTTTTTTTTAATCAAATTGCTTGTATAGACTTTCCATATATTCCCAATTGTCACCAGCTTAGAACTAAAATTGTCAAACGATACATTGTATACAGGCTAAAGATTTATTCTAAAATTGTATTTAAAAAGAGTAGCAAACAATATGCAAGCAAATCTGTTGCTTCCCATATATAATATATGTTTTTTTTCTACACTTATTATGCTTTTTTTTTGACTTTTTGTAATGTTTTGTGGTTATATTAGCAATTATTATATTAAAATAAATGTTTTTTTATTGAATATGAATTTGTTTTTCTTATAAATATTTGTATTATTCCGTATTTTTCTAAAATTGATATCCCCAGCTATGCAAATTCTATTTGAATTTGCCACATCATGGCGGATGGGCGGGGCTTAGGTTGTATTGTCACCACTGTCTCTGATATAGTCACTGTATTCTGTACGTGCTATTAGCGCCATCTGTTAGCGATAGAAGGTACTACCTATTTCCGCTTGTGTCCACCAGATGTCGTGTCACGTTACTCCTCATGGCTCGTACTCTACGACTAATCTAGAAATTACAGATGACAGGAAAATTAATAATATGCAGTGTTGCCGTTTTGCAGCCTTTTTTTAAACGTTGCGTACTTTTTCGAACATGGGGTATTAAATGAACTTCTTTATTCCTATGCATTTATTTATTTTAATATTGATAAGTAGACTTGATATGATAATTGACCAAAAATGAGAAAATTTTGTATGCCTGCTTACGCTATCGCTTATTGCAATAGATTGCATTACAAAAGGAATTTGTAAGTGATTTTTAAGTTTTATTATCAAGGTCGCAGTGTAACTTCAGCGTCAAAATACAATTAAATTAAATAGAAACTAATATTACAATTACAGCACGATGTCAGTGAAAATTATTGTATGGGAGGGGAAGGGGGGCGATGAAAATTGTGATTGAAAATTGGGTTGTAAATACTAGAAGGTTGAGAACCCCTGAATTAATCACCACTTGCATATTCCTTCAAGTTGGTGATCGAAGTACGAAGGGAAAAATATTACTCTGATAGGCAACCAACCCCACTATTCGTCCTGCAACAGATCAATATGGTGAACACCCGGTAACAGTTGTTCCGTGTTACTAGAATTCCCCGCTCTGAAATCGGTATGTATGTATTAGTGTGGCCCCATCAATTGTCGATCTTGATTATTTTTATTTGGGGTGTCCGCTTTTCGTAGTAAGGGAGGATCAGACCAACATAAGGGGATCGATAGTCTACTAACACTGACATAACCTTACGTAAGAAACGCAATGCCCCGATTGTACCCATATGTCAATACGCACTAATGTAAAGTCCTTTTTAATACTTCTACACATACTTTAATCTATAATAACTTCAAATAATTTCTAATTTTTTTCGATTATCGAAGGAAACTTTTGGGACAAGGTTGTATTTTTTTTACAAAGCAGATCAAATTAGTATATAAATTTAGCATCAAGAAACTAGTAACAAAATTATAAAATTAGGTGTGGCCACCACACGACTTTCCTATACGTATGTGCGTTTTAAATTATACAAAAGTTGTTCTTTTATCGTCTTAAAAAAATAAATTTGTTACATCAGGTCAGAATTTTAAAAAAATGTGTACAAGGATTATTCAGAATTATTTTCTAAGTACTTTCTTAATAAATCTCTATAGAATGCATACTTTGCCAGATATTTGCATTAAAGTGCTACTCGATAAGAGTAAAAGTGCTACTTCCGGTCCGAAATTTGAAAATTCTTTCATACAAAAGTTATTCTGTTTTCCAAAGAAGTACCAAAGTTGCGTAAAATGGTTTCAACATATTCTTCTAAACGCTTTTCTGATTTTAATGTTCATGTTAAAAATTCGTCCATAGAAAACGAAGATACTCTTCTCCATTAACATTTTTATCAAAGAAATAAAATACAATTATGTAACTACCCACTATTCCTCCCCACACATTTAATGCCCAACGATTTGGAAAATTTGCAGGTGTGATAAAGTGAGGGTTTTTATGTGTTATAATAACGAAAATTGTATCCATTTTAATAGAAGTTGGCTTAGTCGATAAACAACCAACACTTGTGAAAGTCAGAATAATTTATCTGTTGCCCATTGACAAAAATGTAAGCGATTCTGAAAATTTCTTTCATCTAACCCTGTGTATGAATATGCTACGGATGAATTACACATTTCCTAATTATTCTGGATTCTCAAATTTGACGTACATCTAACTCATGATTAATTTTCGTATTACTAGTATGGGGGTGTTCGACTACAGTCGCAAGTACCATAAACGTCTTATCCTCACCAGTTATTGATTTTGTCCGCTCTTTTTTTCATATTCAATACTTTCTGTTCACTCGAACCCTTCCTTTATGCTTTCGAAGGTTTCTGGCTTCGGTTGACTTCCAAGAATCGCTATGCATAAAGTCTGGATACTAACAATGAATTTCTTTGAGATTCATCCAAAACGTCAATTATATCTATTAACTTTTCGTAAGAATAATTCATTTGGATGATAACTAATAGCGATGCTTTTATAAATTTGACATAAATGTTTACCGACTTTGTTTAACAGTTGACTCAGGCAGTCGGCCGCATTCCAGCCTTTATTGGACGAATGTTTGGGTGCATAGAACAGCGCACGTATAGTTCTTTATTTGACCGCTGATTGCTCCTATGGTGATTATCTCAGAAATTACAAAAGATAGGTATTGTTAACAAAAACGAAAGAGAATAAAAAAGGGAACAAAACGCCACAATAAAATACCGGGTGTTCCATTAAAAAAGAATAATTTTTTGGTATGTGAAAATTTCAGGAAGTAGGCTTTGAAAAAACAACGTCTTTTGACATATTGTCGAGTGCAACTTATACCAAATAATGTAGATTTTTTTTGGCTACAAGAACCACCAAAGTTAATGTTTTTACTTTTAAAAACAATGAAAAAATGTTTTTTTCTGAACACGTGTTTTCGTCAATAACTCAAAGACTATTGGCTCAGTTTCGAAAGAGAAAAAACAGACAATTTAGGACAGTACTAGAAAATCCAAAAATATATAGTGTCATTTAAAAAAATTAAGTTCCACGCTTAAAGTATTTTTAGAATATGGCGCCCCAAGCAACCTTAAATTTGCCAGTAATTATTTTTTCTTTTATTTAAAACACAAAAGAGCAAATGAAAACGCGCCTACTAATGACTCACCCTGTATACAAATTCATAGATTAATTCATGAATAAGTTCACGAATTAATTGACAAATGTAAAACAGGCATTTGCAATATAATTTAATACATACGAATACTGGGCGCACACTGTTCTCTAAAATTGACCTACGATGTCCTTCCTGTGCTACATACAACATGCGTATTGTATATATTACTTCAAAAAGACCTGGTAAACGTAAACACGCCCGTATAGATGCAAAAGCGATACGTATTTATTACTTTGTGGTGTTTATTATTCGCAATGGATATCATACAAATCACTGATCAAAGACGAAAATACCACTACGCCGTGATATTTGCACCTATTTTGACCTTTGTTTCCTTTTTTTTTTTTTTTGATGGATCATCATATATACGCTATCAATCAATTGTTATTTTAAGACTGGCACGGAGAACAAACCGGAAATGAATGGAAGATAATTAGTGAAAAGGGCAATCCCATCGGTTTTATTTATATTTCGGAACTACGATCGCTCCAGCGAACTCTGACCTTTAATCGACTGTATTCCTCTAATTAGTTCCGTGTTGATAAGACGTCCACTGTCAGCGGGTTTATTACCCACCCCCGGGTTGGATGTACTCGGCATCCCTTTTTAATCACGGTTTCGTTTCAATAGCATCACCCATCCCCGCATGCCAAGTCGTCGTGAAGGGTTCCTCTATTTTTAGATCCGCTTACGGATTCGCCTTCGATTTTTAGAGGAGAAACATGGCTTAGCCACTATACTACTATACACATGTTCTGTTCGACCAGGATACACGAATGCATTTCATACCGCATCCACAACGATCAAACAAACCAACACATTAAATTCAAGAGCAGAACGCCTACATGAAATAAATCCCTGTCGACATGTGATAACTGTTTTTGAACTGATAAAAAGTTTACGATGGAATGAGATTGAGCCATTCTGACCTTATCTTTATTTAAGAAGGAACACACGGATTTAAATAATCTAAAGACGAGACCACGATTGTGGCATGCTTGAGGCAATGGAATTTTATGTTTCACTTTGTATCCCCTTTCATTTTACTTATAATTATTGTTGATACATTTTCTTCATAATTAGTATAGATTTAACAGCTGCTTGCTATACAGTTTGAATGAATGGTTTCTTTCTTGAATTATATAATGTTTTGCTTAAATTTAGCAAACAATGTAACAAAAAAATTATATACAGGCTGTTTGATAAAAAACGCCCCATCGTAACTTCTTTATTTATTATCCGATTATAATTAATAAAAAAAAATAACAAAATATTTTGACAAACTCTATATACTGGTCATAACCCCAATTTTTTTCAACGCTGTCTTGAATACGTAACGATAGTCAACTTTTTTTTTTTTAATGGGCACCTGTAGTTATTTCCCTTAGTCTGGTAAATAATTTTTTTCTGAATCTATCAAATCCGCTTACTATGAAATGTTCAATTGTGCGTTGAGAAAAAAATCGCAACACAAATGCGGCAAATATCGTCTGTTATTCGAAAATTAGCTGGGAAATCTGCATCTGTTATTTACATTTTTTTATTTGTTAAACAACACTATTTACAGCAGTCATTTATTATTCATAATTCATTCGAAATCACGAGTCAAAAACAAAAATCAGAGATTTAAGGGCAAAAATAAAATAAAATAAACAATAATAGTCAAAATAAAAACAAATTAGAAACAATTAACAAACCACAAATTACTGCCAATCTCTCGAGTTGAAATAAGCGGATTCTCTTGCACACTGAGAAGAACGTTCATTTCAACATTTTCGCCTAATCGTTGCTGTTCTCGCTTCGGTTTTGCAAAAGCACCATAGCGCCCCAAATTTTCTTCAAGCCGTCTAAATTGAATTTGAGACTTCCCTGATCGGAAAGCGGTCACCAATAAAGCCATAATACTTGATTTCGATTCTTATTATATTTGACGTAAATTTCAAACATATACATATCGGTGAGATAATTATTGTTCATGATTGCTGTGGTATCGCTATTTTACAATAAATAATACTTGATTCTTGTGTTATTGATCTGGATCTTAATTACCCATCTGTCTTATCTCCAAAGACATATTTAAAAAGTGGGTAACATTACCAGTGCTATGCGCGGGGCAACCGTCCAGCTGAAACCATATTTCGTTAAAATTAAATCGTTCCCGTATAGCTGGAATAATATTATTTTGGGCCGTGTTGGCAGCTTTGAATTATATGTAAAGGTTTTCGAGTTGGGGAAATTCGAATTAGAAAGATCAAAACGTACACGGAATTGTAATTAAGTGCAGGGAACAAGAGTAAATTTTGACTTGCAGAAAAATTCGACTTGTGAAGGTTCGACTTATAGAGGTTTGACTGCATATTACCTACCTACATATATTTGTTATTTTTATGAATGAAATATAATGTTATGTTTTTCCAGATATCTTGATTTTATTTGACGAATTATGCCCATTTTAGTGTCTTTCGTTTTACACGGTTTTACATAGCAGAATACAATATTTCGATGTGCACGGTTTTGCGCGGCATTTATCTTCAGTGTAAATCCAAGGATAGGTGTATTTTTATAATATCAAAATATTATATTAATTAATGCAAATAACATCCTGCAGAAACAAAAGTCACTTGCTTGTTACAGATACAAGTGTGTTTGTAACAAAAGTATTTTGTATGTTAAATTTTAGTGAAGCATTGGAACCCATTTCAAATAATTATTAACTATTATTTAGAAATACTCTGTTATTACCACACCATATATTTTGCACGCCATAAAATTGAATATGGCGGGCTATTTGGAATTGAAACTAAATTCTGACGTCAGAGAATTGTCACCTATTGATTTATATTTATTTCCATTTAATTTATCCCAAAAACTAATTACCTGTCATGTATTTCAAGTTCGGGAGCAATCACCTTTACGCTTTATCAAACTTTGATAATTACTCTTTGTCATTCAGACATACAAACTAGTTTCTGAGAAACAAAGTGTAATTTTACTAGGACAGTTGAACTCTGGAAAGTTCATAATATTGTACGTATTTACTGTATTTAGGATCGGCATAACCTTGACAGAGGCTCTTAGCCCAGTGCTTTACGATTATACCAAACGATTTACCATCCGTCTTCCATAATTTTACGGACACAGTTCAAGAAACGTATACCTATATACATACGCACTTAAAGTAGCCGATTGGTGCGTCCATTAAAGAAGACTGAACATTTTAGTTTAATCGTAAGAACATCGTAATATTATCATCAAAGAGAGCGCCCGGATTTGTTTTGAGAAATAGTTTTTTATAGAAAAATTAGAAACATTTATTTAAATAATGTTTCCTTCACATATAAAGTGTTCTCTGTACAAAACGGGAGTAGTAACTTCATCGAAAATATCAAGTTTTATTTAAAGGAAACAAACTAAAATTCTGAAAATTAACAGCAAATATTTATGAAACTAAATAAAATGTTTCAATATGTATAAACTCAAAAACAATAAATTTAATTGGAATTTAAGAATGGAATTATTAAAGAAAAATTAATTTTTACAAATACTTAATTATTTACTAAATCTTCAAATAAGTTCTCCTCTTGAGCTGAGCTTATATTGAATTTTTAAAAAGGATCATAAAAAAATTACGAGTACTGTGCGCAGGGCAACCGTCCAGCTGAAACCATATTTTATTAATATTAAATCGTTCCCGTACAGCTGGAATAATATTATTTTGCGGCAAGTGTAACTACCTATTTCCGTTTAAATTACCGTTTATAAAAAGAAGGTCTGATTATTTAATTCTCAAGGATACCATTCGGTATTGGTAGCAATATTCAATGAAAGTAAATATATAGGATATTTACTTTCATTGAATATTGCTACCAATACCGAAAAATTTCGCGATGCACATGAAATGATTTTTCGTCTGTTAATAGGATATTATTAAAAAATAACTCGTCATTGTGATATTTATTAATCATTACTTCTCAAAATTCCATACGCCTGTAATAATCGGCGGGAAGAAGTTCTTGAGACATTGATATTTTGTAGGACCGGTACTTATTTTTACGTAATAGTTTTTGGACCGTTGTAGCACCAATGTTAAATTCGCGAGTAATTTGTCGGGATGACATACTAGAATTTAATTCAACCAAGGCGCATATTTGCACTTCCAAATCACTGACATTTCTATCAGGAACATTTTGTTTTTGTTAATTACTAACGTATAAGTCGTTTCAAAATGTCGAACCGTGTTACGAATTGTATTTGCGCTAGGAATGGATCTTTCCGGATAATTCACTGCAAAGAAATCCCTATTATAGTTAGTTCCGCAAAGTTACCACCGTAAAATTACTTTATCATAAATAGTTTTTCATCTGGCGTATAGTAATCCATCTTTAAATAACAACTGTAACCCACCGAAACGCGATTAACAAATGTGCTAGTCGACTGGAGATTGGCCGTTTCTAGCAAACAAAATTCAAATGACATGCGCAAGTGTAACTGCTATCCTTGTTGCACTGATTAACTTGCTTTCATTCCTACCACAAGGATAGTTACCTCTAAGACACTCGACTAAAAGAACATTGCTTTCTCGTACTAACTCATAGAAACTCTCTGTGTCATCTTTTTATAACAATAGTGAATACATCCTCAACTTGTAGCAAGCAATATAGATATGATGTATACAAAAGTTATTTGAAACAATTTTCGTTCAGGATAATTTTTCGAGTTACTTGAAGTAATTCTATGAACATTTTTGGATAGAATCGTTATGTGCTAATCCCACTTGGCAAAATCACTATATGCTCACTTGTTCTACATTAGCAAATACGTATTCTCATCCTTCTCTAAAATTGTGATTTTGCCAAGTGGGAAAGAACGATTGGCAGCTGTGATATATTCAGCACATGACAGTTATCTACTAGTAATAACAGAGAGATATAACGTATTATATGTGGTTTTCTTCAAAAACTCGTTAATATAGACGTTTGGTTTGTGCAGCCATGCAAATGTTAGGTTAGGTTACAATGGGACATTCATTTTACGATTTAAGTATTATTTGACACTAGTTTTGCATTGAACACTTAACAGTTGCAATAATAATATTTATTAACCCATATTTACATCGTTTACAAGATGTAAATCGACACATTTACGTCGTTTCAAGCTCGTCTTTTCTTATTTTTCATTGTTAGAGATTCTTTTCAAATTTAAACAAAACTGCTTTCTTCTTTTTATGGAAGATGCCATTTTAATGGAAACAAAAATCCTCTCTGTAATTATTGTGCATTCATATTTTACAGAAAGAAATGTATCCGATGCAAAATTCTGTGTATGCAGATACTACGGCAGTATTACAGATCTCAAAAATTCAAGCGTACGTACATATTTCCCCAAAGAAAAATCTATTGTAATATTTAGCTTGCTTCCATAAGCTCTTCCTAAAGAAAGGAAGCTAGATTTTCCCGTACGTGTTTGGGTATTGTGTACAGTACATCGGTGTGTTTGACACGCCTGTGTGGAAAGACTATGAACTTGCTTATTTTAAAATGTTAAATCTTATGCTGTATTACACGGTCAAATAAATTCATGAATAAATTGCCGAGTTAGAGAACCCGCTCTAATTTTTCATCTATTTATTGGTAAATATAGTAATTATTTAGTTTAAAATTTAATGCTAACTTTTGCATTGTGAAATTTCTGTCCTGTGAAATATTTTTTTTATTATAAAAGTCGTATTTTTGAAGAAATATTAATGTTTCAATAAATAATATGCAACTATTATTGCTATTCTATACAAACGTTGCAGAGTACCGACAAAAAATCGATTGTGAGAAGTAAATTTCACTAAGTATTTGTAGCAAATAATTATTTAAATAATCAAGAAAACAATGACAATATTCTTTGGAGAATGTTGCATTTTATTACTAGTTTGTGATAGCTACATTCAAGTAAGATCCAGGATGTAAGATCATTCCGAGGAGCAGACGTGGGTACGGATCACTTTCTTGTGATAGCGAAGATAAAATTGAGAATGGTAGGAGAAAATAAGAAACACACAGCGAAGAAGAGATGGAGGATCGAGAGGATAATGGAAAAGAAGGAACTTGTACGGAGATGAGTCACAAAACAATTAGCAAAAATTGTGGAGGATGAAAATGTAGATGAAGATTGGAACAACATGAGAAGATGTATTGAAGACGCGGCGGACAAAGTTTTAGGCAAAAAAACCAAAGCAAAAGTAAAGGAATGGTTTGATGAACACTGCAAGGAAATATTACAGAGAAAGAAGGCCGCTAGAATAAAATGGTCAAGTACAGGAAATGAAATAGACCATAAGACTTACCACGAAATTAATAAAATCCAAGAAGACAATATGGTTGGAGGAAGCAATGGATATAATTGAGAATGATAATAAAAATAACACGAAACTATATAGATACATAAAAGACAAAATATGAAAAGGCTTTACAACAAACATAGCCCGTATGGAATGGAGAAATCATTTTAAGGAATTGTTAACAGACGAGAATATGCTGACAGAAAGGGAAAACCTAGAAAATAACACGGAAGAGGAAGAATTGAACATACCAACCAACAGAAGAGAAATTCAACGAAGTAATAGCACACCTTAAAATGAACAAAAGTAGAGGAAGGAGGTATGGAGGAGAGCTATTAAGGCAGAGGTTATATATATAAACTATTAATCCAAATTTGGGAAAAAGCAAAGATAACAAGTTAGTAGGAAAAAGGAATAATAGTGCCAATATATAAAAAATGGAAGTCCAAAGACATCAGTAATGACGGACGAAGGTGCAACTGAAGACTTCGAATTTAACCTAGGGGTAACACAGGGTGACGTCTTCTTTATTATAGCACTGGATGCAGTGGTCAAGGAATACAATTTCCAGGAAACAATACTCAATAAGACTATACAAATAGTTGCGTACGCGGACGATCTCACTATACTAGCTAGAGACGGGAGAAGCTTGGAAGAAGCAATTTAAAAAAATTGATCAAGCAGCAAGAAAGAGGCCTTGACAATAAACCAAGGAAAAAGTAAATGCATGGGGATTAGCAGAGGAAATAGAGATACAGCAACCAAGGAAGTCAAAATAGGAAATTACGATTTTGAAATAGTTGAAAACTTTTAAGTATTTAGGAGTAATGATAAAGAGTGAGAATGACAGAAAGATGGGGATAGATCATAAAGTACAAGGAGGGCATAGAGCTTATTATAAATACAAAAACATACTGCAAAGTAGGAGGATAAGCATAAATACAAAATACAACAATGAGGGTCTTCAGAACAGCAATCAGACCAGTAGTAGTGACTTATGGGACATAGACATTGAACCTGAAAAATGTGGATCAGGAAAAACTGAGAAGGTTTGAGACGACAATTGTAAAAAAAATGTATGACTCGAAGAAAGTGGCAGTTGAAGAATACAGGAGGCTAATGAACTTAGAAATAGAAAATATCTTGAAAGGGGAAGAGATTGTAAGGTACATAAAAGTAAAAATATCAGGTGATAGAGGATATTAAGAAACCAAAGATACGGTATTGTAGGAGCAGGGTCCAGGACCGAGATGCTAGGAGAAGGATAACTGAGGAAGCAAAATGGAACAACAGTTTAGAGTAATGCAAGAACGGAAGAACGTGGAATAACTCACCACAAGAAATGAGATGCTAGAGCTCAAACGAGAAATGAGCGGTCACAATTCCTAAGGGAATGTATGACCCTATACATATACAATCAAGTACATATAAAAATATTCGGATATACTTTTGTATCCATCAGCAAGCTGTAGGTTCATATTTTGCATATATAATCGGGTATTATTAACCTCTATAAATATCAGCTGCAACTTTCTGAGAAAATGACATGAAGAAGTTCTTAATGTACATCTTGCGCATGCCTGTATGCTTCACATAACTTACAGGTAATAACAAGTTCAACGTAATCTCAAAATTGATAAATGTAAACAAAAATATTGTTAAAGATTGCAAGGAAACAAATGTCACTATTTGATGATTGCTACTCGTGGATAGTGAATAAAATATTGGATGGATTTTTGCGATTGCACGGTTCAATAAATTGAAGAAATGAATTCATTGTATGTAAGTATATCAACATTGTTAACTTGATAGTTAGATCTTTTTTTTCGAAGCTTCCGTAGTTCACTAAATTTCTAATTATTCTGTTAAAAATTATCCGGTGTGGTTGTGGTCTTTCCGGAAAACGCTGAGCGTAATTTGTGCAAGCATTTTCTGAGATTCTATTTACTTTGAAATAAACTTCCAACATATCAACCTTTACTTCATTTAAAAATGTATGTGCCATTATCAATTTTTATTAATCTCAATGTTTAACGGTAATTACTTATCAATAATTACTAAACAAAGTTCTAGGAAAAACAAAAAATTGCGTTAAGAACTTGGAAACAAATGGAAATCGGGGGTTTCTGTTAACACCTAAAAATGTGTCTTAAAAAAGAGTCTCAACAATGTTAGAGTTTAAAAACGATCGCATTAGGCGTTATCCAGTTATCGAGGAAAATTCAAAAAAGGCAAATATTGTTTTTTTCAAAATATCTCAGAATTGTAAAAAGTTCGAATGAATTTTACCAATAGTGTAGATCGAAACGTGTAGATACTGTATGTAATATGTATATATTAAAAAAACCTAGTCATAACTTGCAAAACAATCGTGTCACAATCGTGTCGTCAAAAGAGCTGCTCACGAAATTTTAGTACATGAAATTTGTTCGTATATAGGAGTATTTACAGTGTATATACGTTTTGCATTCTAATTCTGACAAACTGTCAGCGTCAGTTATGTGAAATGAACAACTGGGAGCATTATTAAAAAGTGAAGCAATTAAAATCTAGGCATTTGTATCAGCGGCGATGTATATCCAGTATATCGGCGACATCTGCACACGCACACACGAACTTGTAATACAACCACAGAAACAAAGAATTTGAAACATTATCAGAGCTGGATTTGTTCACAGGATGTCGGTTTCGTAAATGGAATGTGTTATTCTTTTTTAGAACTTATTGAACATATACTATACAAACACATACACACACACACCTAATACATGGATAGCCTTCCAATGAGTGTTTTATTAAAATTGCATTGTATCGATTTTGCTCGTGCGTCATTATTGTTCTATTCATTAAATCGTTGAACGTTAACAGAGTGAATCTGAAACATTTTTTTTACAATAAGAAAACCCTGAATTAAAGATTTTTTCCCAATACTTTATATTTTGCAACAACTCGGATATCAACGCAGAGTAAATGAATAAATACACTTACAATCTGTCCTAACGTTCATCTCGAATATATTTAATTACATTCCAAACGGGTTTCTCTAAGAAAAATTCCTAGAAATGTATACAAGACATGAAACGTTAATCCGCAGAAACCGTATATGGTTAAATCTCAGTATAAACCACGTCCGATCACCAATGATTAATTGATATCTATCATCTTCTTGGTGATAATCACACAAAGAACTGAGCTGCTTTTGCTGTTAGAAATAAATATTTCATCATTTTATTCGTTTCATTCAAAAGATTATCATCAAGACCTTCGCTTATTCTTGTCGGTGTTTTAAGAGTTAATATAAACTTTGGAAAATTGAATTAATTTTTTCATTAGCTCTCAAACATGTTTAGCTTATGTTTTTTTTTTAAACGAAAAAGAATATATCAAAATATCTCTAATTTCTCTCGAGAAATTTCGTTTTAAGATATTCGACAATAATATTTCACAACATTTAATACTTCAGTGATCGTTAATTAATTCGTAATTAAAACTTGAAAGACATTTTGCTTTACTAAACTTAGAAATATGTTAACACTTAATTAAACCATCCAAATTATATAAATAAAACGCGTAATTCCTATCCAACTGTATGACCCAATCTCTATTTCAATCAAATGTTAGTCGGTTATTTTTATTTTTGATAATACATTAAAAAAGGCTTCTAACCATATTTTGATTAACAAGAATAAAAACTTATTTATTAAAATTAATTGTTATATATATTAGAATTGTTGGGAGGTTGAATCCATATGGATAAACCGCCCTGCTATTGCTAACCTGATGAAATAGTGATTTATTGCCCTTCTCCATTCGAGCTAAGATGTTGCACTTAGCTCGGGATTCCCAAAAAATCCGCGAGCCGTATTTCCGTCATAGGTGTTGCCATACTCTGCTTTGGGTTTGTCTACAATTAAACCCATCTCATTTTTGAATCGTTTCTGAGTATTAACGGAACGTTGTTTCTCAGTACTTTTATCAGCTAAATCTCGCAGCTGCCATTTTTAACTTCGAGAAGATAACTTATATGAAGCAAGCATTCGAAACAACGAATCCAGGTGTGCAGTATTGATAAACCAAATCCAAGGTTACCTTTATTCGCAACATACTCCCTTGACTCATCATTCATTAATTTTGGAGTAGCTCCACAAATATAGCACTTTTGTGTCGAAAAAGTTTCAGTCAAAGCATTGCACATTTTACCGTCAATCATCGTAAAAAGTAATTCATGCCTCACAGATACCTCATAACCATCAACATTAGACATTATCGGCAGCAACCTGTTTATTTCCTCCAAAACTCTATTTATCTCAAACATGCTTAGCAGTAATTAAACGTTCAACTGTCTTATCTAAAATCGCCTGAAGTTTGAGTTCTGCACGCTTTTCATTCACAATAATTTAATCCTCAGGAGGAAAACATGCAGCCTTAGCTTTACTAATGCTATAAAAAGAAGGAAATACTTCTTTTTGTATTGCCGCTCGACTCATGGAATATCTTGCGAGGCCGCCCATGTGTATTACAACATCCTGATGTGGATGGTTGATATCGATAAAGGGAAACACTAAAGCGTAAATGTCGTGCCATCAATAATAAATTTTTCAACAGTAAGCGTTCCCAGTTCTTTCCACAATTCGTCCATTCCTCAGATAATTTTGAGGGAAATCTGCTGATTGTATTTTTTGTTTCGCTCAGTGAAGCTTCGGTGACACCAGAAAAATCATATTTCGAGGACAAGAGCTAGTACAGCATGCTGTTCTGATCTATTTTTCCATATTTCAGCCATTCTTCAAAAAGCTCTACTTTCGATATAGTGTAGACGTAATCTTAAAATTAATAGAAAAAATGGTTATACTAAAATGTGCACTTAAAAAAATAATTATATTTTGAAAGCAGAAAGTAGCAGCTATGACATAAATAAATTTTAGCCCGAGGGCATAGAGGGACATTTAGTTTCTGAACTTATAAATACAACAAATCGATAAAAGCACTGTGATTTTAAGATTTAATTTTTTTCCCTAATCACAGATGTGTGTTTTATATAGTTCGTAGAAAAATTAAAAAGCACTCACCTTTAACTTCACAATCCATTACTAAAATATATTATACATAATAATAAAAAGCACTGTAAGAAATTATCGCAAACAGCAGAATAACAATAATGCAAACGCACTTACTCCTTTCCTTACATATACACCTTAATTACCCCTTCCCCTTAATGCGAAGAAAACCAAATCTTGAAATCATATCTATTGAAGAGTTGCTTATCACATTTTAATGACATTTCTCGGGGGTTGCTTCCAGCAAGATGGGACTGCTGCACATATAACTTGTTAGTTTTCTCATCGAGTTATTAGCGGAGGTGTTTGGCCAACGCGATCACCAAACCTTTCTCCGTTAGATTTTTCTATTTTCGGATAGCTAAAAAATGAAGTGTATAAGACAATAATTAATAACTGAAATGACTTGATGAATACATTTACAATTAAATGTAATGAAATAGCATCAAATGTATTGCTGAATATTCTTGACAACATGAAACGTCGTATTGCATTATGCATTCAACAGAATGGTGACCATTTTGAACACTTTTTATAAATTATAATTAATTAAAATTTCTACAAATAAAGTTACTTACCTTAATATCCCATCTATCAAATTATATTACCTATTAAATAAATCAATAATCCAATAATTTTACTTGTTATTAATTTCATCACCATATAGCTTGATGATAAATTTTGACAATGACAGGTGGATAACCTTTGTACTATTTAATGTTTCCGGGATCATAATTTATACGAGAAATTGATGGACACCTAGATGAACTTCTTGTCACGGTATATGTAGGATAGTATGTTTGTGTGTTTTAAATGTTACCTGATGAATCAATTTTATATTTCATCCTGTAATTTTGGAAATTTGAAATACCTCGAAAGTGGTGGACTTTAGGTATAGGTAATCTTAAGTAAAATTGCTTTCATTTGATCTCTAGATGTGAAATATGTCATTAAAAACAGGTGGCGTATTTAAAAAAAGAATGACTTTTTAACACTCTGTATAGCATTAGGATGTGCATATAATATTTTTGTATCTGCCACAATAAAGAGACATTTTAAAACTTTCTATTTTGAGGTGAACCAACCTCTATGTATGATGTATTTTAAACTGCAATTTGAGATTTACTCCTATTTTTCTATCCAATCACCATTTTACAAAACATTTGTTCGTAGGCTAACTAAAATACATTCAAATCATGTTAGTCACACTTTAGGAAGATTAAAAAAAATACTCCAACACTAAATAGCGCTTTTTGTTGCCGAATCGACGATAAACAAACTCCATACTTCCGGATCAATTACTCCTAATATTCAATTAACGAAAGCGAAAGTGTTCCCCATCTGTCACAGCAAAAACAAGCTTTTTTTTCCCGCGCACCAATTAAATGATTTAGTTTGGGAATTTTAAAATGACTCAGTTTATGTTATAGACTGTTATTATGTCAAGGGGAAATGACTCTTGTGGTGAAGAATATTATAAAGATGTATATTTCAAAAATATTTATGTTTCCGCTCCCGCTTTTTTGCATATTATTCGTGTGTTACACGGGTGTTATTGGTTACTATAAATATCAGCACTTTAATCTGCAAGGCAAATGCTATTAAACGTAACACATGCACAATATCACCGGTAAGAATCGCAATATCTCATATAGAATGTACACACGAAATGATTGAATTGGTATTACCGTTGGGAATATCAAACAACGCTTTGCAGTAATCATTCGCGTTTCTAGAAGTTATGTATTGATTATCCACAATTCAAGACGGTATAAAATAAATAGTTAGTTCTGTTCAATACAGATTTTGAAGGGTAAGCTGTTTCTCGAAACAGATCGGCAAAATTCAATTCGCTCGTACAATCAATTTGTAAATAACATCGTTCGTGTTGGATCGTTTTTAAAATTCGTAATCGTTAAACAAATCTACAAGATATTTTTTTTTAAGAAAACAAGTTCTTGGCGATTATGTATGTATATACAAACATGTTAAACCGTATAAATATTTTTGTTAGAAATTGGGGAATGTATATTCTCAAACAAGTGGATACGTATCTGCAAATTAAAATGAAATTTTGTTTAAAATGGTTGGGCGGAAATATGCCTCACGCATTTTTATTACAATCGTTGGGTTGATAAAATAAGAACAATCTCAGTGGAATTAATAAAAATTCGTACAAACAGGAAGCTTATCACTATTTCTAGTCTCGTGTTAATATACACTGACCGCCAAAAACTCGGCAATATGATAAGATTAGAAAATCTGCATTTTTTTTTTGTTAAAATGTGATTTTATATCTTCAAAACTTCTAAATTAAGAATGTCTGTCAAACTAATCATTTTCTATTGTAACTTTAATGTTAAAGTTCTGCCATATAACATATTGTGTTAGTAATTAAATGGGCAGACATTGAAAATGAGTGTTTAAATACGCTAGGTTTAGGACACCAATCAGCAGATCTATATAATTAAAATCTGTTCGTCAAGAGATCGCATCTACAACCTGTGTATAAATTGTCGCAAAAGCTACACAGCGACATTCTTCGTTCGGTTCTGAATAAAAAACCTTAAGGGGACTTACGCAGAGGTGCCGACAAACTGCCGTGAGGTAGGACGTAAGGGAGTGGCTAATACGCTAATGTAAATTCCGCCGTTGTAAGGTATCCGTTCAAATAAAACAAACAGCAGAAGTTTTTGTTATTCTGATTATGTTTTTGCATTAAATTTAATACAAAGGATTAATTATGGTTTCGTTGGGAGTACTTTCTTATAATTCAAATTATTTACTCCTACATTTCACTCTCAAAATTGGCAAAATTTACAACATCATAATACAGTTTCAGAAACTTTATTTTAAAAACTAATTCCAGTCGAACATGCATTGAGCCTTTGTTTATTTGTGTTTAAAATTTTGTTTTGATATTTCGTAAATAAAAGCGGTACTATTGTTTGAACGAAACCTTCTAAAGTCCAGAATTTACATTAGCGCATATGGCGCAACACCCTTTCGCCCTACCTCACGGCAGTTAGTCGGCACCTCTGCGTAAGCCCCCTTAATGTTAAAATGTCGTATCACGCATCGTTTGTTTTCGCGGGATTCTTGAAGTTCAGACTTTTAGTGCGTAACTGAGCCCTACTGTTCGATATCTGTTGATAGAGATTGCTGCAATTTAGTATAAAGAATAATTTTTACTAGTATTAATTCCTAAACGTTTTCGTTTTGATTAAAAAGTTTTTTTTTAACATTTTTTCATTAGCGTATTTTCACGAAAAGCACATTTGACAACGTATAGTTGAGTCGCTCTCGCAACCGACATGCGCCACTCAATTAAAATGGCGTCAAATTTGAGATCTTGCGGAATTTTACCTGTCAAGTAATATAACCTCCAAAAGTCATTTCAGGACTGTCATAAATAATAATATTCATACACCCTTTGACATTTGTCACAATTATCTTTTGACTTTTGTTATAATTGTCATCTAAATATTTTAAATTTGTCAACAATGCTTGCCTCCTAAACAGTATAGTCAAATGTTATGTAAATTATGGCTGTAGAAAAAATAATATTTAATAGCTTTATTTATAATATTTAATTTGCAACTGGCTTTCATGTAATAGTATTGAAACGAAACAAGCCCACAGAAAAGTAAACATTGACGCGACGCACCGTAAATAAATCATAAATCATCTATACATCCACTGCGTAGGCGACAGACAGTCTCTCGAGCTGTCGAGAATGAAGTCGGAGATTTCTCGTAAATTCCAGAGTCTTTATATGTGGATATAAAACCCGCTGTGGTACCGGAATGATTCATTCATTCAGTAGTATTCGTACGGTACAAATAAATATAGTGAGCGGTGCAGTTTTTATTATAGTGCAATAAAGACATAAATATTACAGATATAAAAAGTAGTGAGAGAAATAAATACCTGTGTTATTTTAAATCCTAGTAGTTTTAAGTGCCTTACATTTATTTTATATTTTTATATTGTGATTAGTTTTAAGTGTAAAATATACAGACGGTTTTAAAACATTTGCACGAGTTATTTATTGCGAACCCGAAAACGCAACAGTATTTTACTATAGGAAGGTATATATCCTGAAATATTAATTTTATTGTTTTGAAATTGTTCTGGCCGATCGAAATTTGTAGTGGTATTGAATCGTCGTCTTTAGTTCGTACTTTGGCCATGTCGGCTGCCAAAACAACTCGACTATAGTAGAACAATGAGTTGTGTTTCAAAGTGATTTTAATAATCAATATCATTACTGTCAAATTTTGAAATTTACCTGTGTACTTAATTCGACTATCGTGTTTCATTTTGTGTAAACTCTGCTTTTTTCTGATTATTTGTATTGTTTTGATTAGTTTTTCTGCTACTGTGTTTTATTCTTTTTTTATTGTTATTTTATTCTTTCATAAATGGATTTTATATTTAACGAATCTGTCGCAAATATCGCGTACGTTACTCAAATCGGAGACATCCTAGTGGGAATGTATTTAGGAAGGTTGGATCAACATTCTACGTGAAACTGTTTTGGTTACTAAAAGAAATGTTAATGTTGGTCGACCAAGAGAAAGGCGTACAATACAAGTAGAAGAGCAAATTCTAGAAAACGACAACATTATAAGATTAAATTTTTGCAACACAATTTTAAATAGTATTTAAGAAGGTGACAACTTTTTACCATGAATTCTTTGAAGCGATGTGAGTATGTTTACCAGATATGGTGTATTTAATACCCATAATTTTCACCATTGGGCAGATGAAAATCTGCATGCATTTCGAGAATATGGTCAGGTTTTCCATTAACGTTTGGCTAAGCGTAATAATTCTCCGGGTCGTGGGGCCAATTTATCTACCAAATGCTCTTGACGTCACTGAGATACCCAGTCTATTGGAACAAGTTATTAACGAGATGCCATTGCCAAAAAAATTCATAACATGATTTTCGTGCACAATGGAGTTCCTGCACACTATACTTGTATTGTAAGAGAATGGATAAACACTTCCCAAACAGATGGATTGGTCGCCGCGTTCCTATCTTATGGCCTGCTCAAGTTTATGTAACGCCTTCTCAAGACGCTGACGAAATCAGAAACAGAATTAACGCTATATTACCAGAAAGACTCGAACAAGTACTACAGATGATACCTCGTAAATTGCAACTATGCTTAGAGACAGATGGTTTTCAATTCCAACAATTACGTAGATAATAGTGTCACTCAATTACTGTCAGATAAATACCCAAACAAAGAGCTAATCCTGTTGTAATGAAATATTTTTCAATATGTATTATTTTGACAATAAATAATATAATTTGAAGAGCAAATCATACATCGCATAATGTATATTATTTAAAACGTAAGATTTACCCATCTGATAATATGTACTAATGTTTTCAATGATGGAAATACAGAAATTATTGCAGTATCTACAATTACAATAGTATGGTATTACAGTGTTGCCAAATGTATGTTTCTTTCAAATTGTTCCTGAATGCATACGCAGCAGCATTATAAGACATTTTCACATTAAGATTTTTTATTCAGAACCGAATTAAGAATGTCGCTGCGTGTAATAATAAGATAATCACAATTAATTAATGTGTTAAAATATTTCTCTTGAAAGCAGTCTTGTATCAGAAATGGAAAAGTTATGCGCGAATATGTTTTACTACTTTTCAGTAAATAATAAAAAAAACTAAAGGAGCAGTTAAGATTTTGTACATTAAATCTTTAGTTTTCAGACGAAAAGATTGAACAGATTCCACATGTGTATGAAGATCCATAATATTAAAATAAAACGTATAGTCATTTACGATACAAGTGTTAAAAGTGCGATTTTATTTCACGAGTAAAAGTTTGCGGCACGAGCATTAGCGAGTGTCGCAATTTACGAGTGAAATAAAATAGCATTTTTAATACGTTTATAATAAAAATTGTGTTTATCGCCAACCGTCAGTAAAGTGATGCGTTACCATAGCGTTTTACGGAGGTAAAGAAACACTTTATCGTACTGTACAATAAAGTACTTTACCTGCCGCTAATATCTGTCAGCGTAGCCATGACTGATGACTTTAAAAATAAATCGTTTGTCACTGTCATAAACTGTCATAAGTTATTATATCTTTATTTCTTAAATTAACAATTTTTACGGTTGGCGATAAAATTTTGTATGCACCACGTCAGTAAAGTACCTTTACCGAACTCGTCTGTTACTCGCCGCGCTCGCTTCACTCGCTTGGCTCGTAAATCAGACTCGTTCGATAAAGTATCACTTTACTGACTTGTTACATAAATAACTATTGTAGAATAGTTATTTATGTACCAAGTCAGTAAAGTGATACTTTATCGAACGAGTCTGATTTACGATCTATTGTAGAATAGTTATTTATGTACCATGTCAGTAAAGTGATACTTTATCGAACGAGTCTGATTTACGAGCCAAGCGAGTGAAGCGAGCGCGGCGAGTAAAAGACGAGTTCGATAATAGTATATTAAAATACAAGTTTCGTAAGACACGATTTTTGCGCACGCGTTCAAGTTTAGAAAACGAGCCGCTAGGCGAGTTTTCTAAAGAACAAGTGCGCAAAATGTCTTATGAAACGTGTATTTTATACTATTTTTTCTATTTCGGTTATTAAAAGTTCGAAAAAGCTTAAAATAAGAGAATGTTTTGTTCGAATATTTTAGAAATTCTGCTTTTTTGAAGTTGGTTACTCTGATTTTTAAGTAGAACGTTTTAAATATTTGAATATGGGTGGTGCTATATGTAATTGTGATTAAAATTCAGACTGATTTATACAATAAATTATTTCAAATTATCAACAAAAAGGACGAAATAAATAATTGTACGCCCCCAGAGATTCGCAAAATAGCAGAAGACAATTTACAAAATCTTTCGTCCACAAACTCTCTACATATTTATCAAAACAAACTTTTATAACAGTTGTATATTCAACATGGTAAGTAAATGTCAATATTATCATCCAACTCTGCTTAACAATTTATATTGCTAATTAGTAAGTGAAATATTAGCATGTGTGCTTTTTATTCTTTGTACAATTTTATTGCACATTTTTGTTACTTTAAAGGCTTATATTTTGACATTTAAATACGATTTGGTTCCATTTTTTTTGTTACCAACTTCAAAAAAATAAAATTAGCGTGCGATAAAGTAATACTTTATGCAACCAAAACGGGTGTCGTAAAGTGAACTTTATAGCACCGGAATAGAAAAAGGTACTTTACTGACGTGGTGCATACAAAATTTTATCGCCAACCGTAAAAATTGTTAATTTAAGAAATAAATAACTATTGTAGAATAGTTATTTATGTACCAAGTCAGTAAAGTGATACTTTATCGAACGAGTCTGATTTACGAGCCAAGCGAGTGAAGCGAGCGCGGCGAGTAAAAGACGAGTTCGATAAAGGTACTTTACTGACGCGGTGCATACAAAATTTTATCGCCAACCGTGAAAATTATTAATTTTAAAAATAAAGATATAATAACTTATGACAGTTTATGACAGTGACAAACGATTTATTTTTAAAGTCATCAGTCATGGCTACGCTGACAGATATTAGCGGCAGGTAAAGTACTTTTTCTACTCCCATACTTTAATTGTATTATTAGATATGCCGAACCTGTACTATAAAGATGTTCATTACGATACAGATTTTCATTATGTTACAAGTTTATATCCAATAGGAATACAGATTTTTCATTACGATACAAGTTTATATCCAATACGAATGCGACATTTCAATATTCAAACAATATTCAATATGGCGACTACATATCTGACAGATATACAAATTAAATAAATGTGACAGTTCTCTGCAATTTACAAGTAAGTACTTAAAATTTGTGCTTTTTTGAAAATATAAACGGTAAAAATGAGGGATAATGACAGTGAAATGTAATAACTGACTTCACCAGAAATTATGGAACAAGCCTTAGTAGCCACGAACAATTTATTACCAGCCAAATTCACAAAAACGTACGGAAAATTTTAACCTCAATTTATGAAATGGATTGTTCAAAAAATATGTTTTATTATGGGGTCGTAGAAAAAATAGTGTATGCAACTCGCATTTAATGGCTATTAAGACACTCGTATTCATTACAATATTCGGCTTCGCCTCGTATTGTAATTCTTTTACTCGTGTCTTAATAGCTATCATTAAATGCTCGTTGCATAATATACTATTATTGTACAGTACGATAAAGTGTTTCTTTACCTCCGTAAAACGCTATGGTAACGCATCACTTTACTGACGGTTGGCGATAAACACAATTTTTATTATAAAATATAATGAAACTCCACTGACCAAATCTGACAGCTCATGAATACGTTTTGACATAACTGGACGCAACTGATAAATTACGTCAAATTAATTTCTCACAATTTGTACAAAAGATGAGTTCGTGCACAGTTCGTGTATTAATAAAGAAAATGAAGTAATACAGAGTGCAATAATTGAAGCCGCTGATAAAGCGACATTAGATTTGTTGCCCACAAAATCTAAGCAACAATATGAAATTGCGTACAAAAGGTTTATGGAATGGTGCAGATGCAATAATGTGATAACCATATTTTGCGAAAATGTTCTACTAGCATATTTTAAAGAAAGGTCTAAAATTTGGAAATCTTCTACTCTTTGGTTACATTTTTCGATGATAAAACTTTTGCTAAATATAAAAGACAACCTTGATATTAGTAAATATTATAAACTTTTTGCATTTTTGAAACGGAAAGGAGAAGGTTACCGACCATGAAAATCAAAAATATTGACAAGACAAGAAATAGATAGAGTTATTTCTGAAGCATCAGATGAAAAATATATGATGTTCAAAGTAGCTGTTGTTAGGGGTAGAGGTATGCCGTATGACTGTGGATGACATTGAAGATAGAGGAAATGTGTTAGTAGTTACTATACCAGATACTAAAACCTATACTCAAAGAATATTTACCGTTATTTGGCTCATATATAAACTTGTATCGCAAATACAAAGCATTACGTCCATCTAATATAAAACATCGACGTTTATTTATTAAATACGCTAAGTCAAGCGGTTGGAATAAATTCGTTTGGCAAGATGCCTGCAATTATCGCAATGTTTTTGAAATTGCCGAATCCAGAATCTTATACGGGACATTGCTTCCGACGTTCATCTGCTACTTTGCTAGCAGATTCTGGTGCAAGCTTATGCTCAATTAAGCGACATGGAGGCTGGAAGAGTTCCACCGTTGCTGAAGGTTACCTAGAGGATTCTCTAGAAAATAAAAACAAAATTGCTCACTCCATCTTCCCATATCTATCTAATAATTCTATTGCAAATGATAATTTAAATCACGATATTTTATTAGTTCCTATGAACTATTTGTCTGCAAATAATAATTCTGCAAGTACAGCAACACATGAAATAAATATCTCCAATTGCACAAACTGTACATTTAATATTAATTATCCAAAGAATATGTAATTTTCATTGTAATAAAAATCATTTGATATGTACGGAATTTTCTGTTGTCATTTTTGACAAACTGTCATTTACTTTTAACACTATACTCCATTCAGTCTAATGGAGCATTGGGAAAGATAGGGCTTAAAATAAACGTTTGTGATTGGTTGAAATCGAGTGTGCATTTACACCGGTAAAATAATCGCATTTAGCTCGTTCTGTCAAAAATTTGTTTACTGACAGTTTTGTTCAAAGAGTTTGTCGATTTCCGTATTTTACATAGTTATTTGTTGTTAATATTCTTAAAAAATAGTTCATCTTAGTGTTAAATTTATAGTGTTAAAAGTGGCCTTTTTAACACGCTGCGCTATAAAATTGCATTTTTAAGTGAAGTTAGCCGTGTCAAAATGTCAACTTTTAACGGTGTTTGTAGAAAAAACATTTTAACGAAAAAAAAAAACTTAACACAAATGTTCCACATTGCCTTTTTTACCAAAAAATTGATATTTAGTATGTTCCGTTTTTAAAATATTCCAAAAATAATAAACACTAAGAAATTATCAGAAAAACTCAAGAGGATCTTGCTTAATTTTCGTAAAAGAGTGTTTTAAACAATTTCTAAAATTGCCAATTTCCAAACTTAGACAAGCATACGATTTCTATAAAAAGATTGAATACTTTTCGGATGCCATTCATTTGGCCGACACTGTATAAAGGTGAAGGAAATCAAATTAGATTATGTACTAAATATACACACATAAGTGCAATTATCTTCTTCATAATGTGAACATGCATCCACTTAATTGTGTATATTAATAATTAACATGTTAACATTTATAGCGATTACATGATAGGATGCTTGCATATATTACTGCTAGTGTCATGGATGGATGACCTGATTAATAATATAATCAAAAAAAAAAGACTGCTTCAAATTATGACAGACCAGAATCATATGTTTGGGAATGTTATTTTGTAATACATTAGACACAATAATGAAGAACTGAAATACATTTTACTGCTTATTAAAAATATTAAATGCTTTTAGTAAATACAGTAGCAACAGAAGAAGTGCTGTAAGTACTATATGTGGACTTTACATCACGCCTCTAGGCCGATAAAATTCAATGCTGACTTGTTTCCGGCAACAAGACTTCTTTTGAATATTTAAAGGCTTGTCACTTGTCATACATCTATGTGAAATACATGGTGTTGTTCATATTATACCCAACTACTTTCAGTGGATATAAGTATTTGTATCTGCTGCATAATTTTAAATATCGCATAGCGATTTTTTGCATGTATGTCGTAAATTATGCATTCTATATATATTTATCAAGAGTACAAAAGTATTTAGAGTTGGATTTTTAATATTTTTTGTATAAAAGAAATTTCAAAATTCGGACCTTAAGTAACACCCTTATCGTATAGCTATTTTTTGCAAATATCTCGCAAAGTATTCATTCTCTAGAGATTTATTAAGAGACTAGAATTGTTTATAATAGGATTTTGAGTAATTTTTGTATAATAAAAATTTTCAAAATTCGGTCTTGAAGCGATACATTTACCCACAGGTGTTCATTTTTACTTTCTTATCAATTTTTGTACAAAGAAAATTCATCGAAGAGCGGAATTTATTGTATATCGCTAATTATTCATTGGGCACAATCTTTCTAAGAGGATACCATTTAAAAAATGCGTTATCTGCGCTCATAAATTTGCTTTCGAACAAAAAAAGCATCAATGCGATGTCTAACGTAGTTTCCGGGTTGGGTAGTTGTTAGTTTCTTATACGTAGTATAAGGAAGTACTGTGATGACGAAAATTTTCGACCTCGAGATTTTTGCAGATATCCATGTTTTGAAGTACCCTGATACCGAAAAAGTGGTTTTAAAAAAATGTCTCTCTGTCTCTCTTGGTGTGTGTGTGACCACGATAGCGGTCAAACCGCTGTAGATATCAATTCCAAATGTTGTATTTACGAGTATAATCTCCCTCTTGGGATCTGATAAGATTTTCAGTAAAATCGCCAGACCGGAAGTAGAAGTTTACTTCGGTGAAAAAATCGAATTTTTCCAATACTTCCAATACTACCGGAAGTGGGTCTTTTACTCTTATCAAAGATCAGTTTTTTGCAAATATTTCGCAAGTCATGCTTTTTAGACAAGTACGTTACGAGTATAAAAGTATTTAAAACATAATTTTCAATATCTTTTTATAAAAAAAATTTCAAAATTCGGACCGGAAGTAACACTTTTACTCTTACCGAATAGCGATTTTCTGCAAATATGTCATAAATTATGCATTCAGTATATATGTACGAGGCATGTTTTTTAAGTAAGTACCGTTTTTCCACACCGCGACCGCAGCGCTGCGGTCTGCGTTCTGCGTATGTGCACTGGGGACCTACATCTCTTGCCTACGCACTGACGCCATTACAGTCTGATTCTACCTTGTTTACGTTGTTTACTGAGTGTTTAAGATGCCACCGATAATCGTAAGTCCCGCCGACTGTGAAGTGCGGGCTGTTATAAGATTCCTTAGTGCTAAAGATCTAAAAGCGATCGATATTCATCATGAAATTTGTTCAGTTTACGGACAAAACATAATGAGTGATGGAATGGTAAGAAAGTGGGTGAGAGCATTTAAAGATGGCCGCACAAATGTGCATGATGAACAACGGAGTGGGCGTTCTTCGGTCGTTAATGAAAGTTTGGTGCAGGAAGTGGACAATAAGGTGAGAGAAAACAGACGCTTTACGATGTCCTCTTTGTGTGATGGCTTTCCTAATGTTTCGCGTAGTGTTTTGTATGGCATTGTGAGCGAGCGCTTGAATTACCGAAAATTGTGCTCAAGTTGGGTACCGAAAATGTTGACGGATGTGCACAAAACCAAACGTTTAGGCAATGCATTGACTTTCCTTGAGCGGTACCGCAACGACGGTGATGATTTCTTAAGCCAAATTGTTACGGGCGATGAAACATGGGTGGCCTACGCCACACCAGAATCAAAGCAACAGTCCATGGAATGGCGGCATTCAGATTCACCAGGAAAAGTGAAGTTTAAGCAAACAATTTCTGCCCGTAAAATCATGTGCACAGTTTTTTGGGACAGAAAAGGAGTATTGCTTGTGGAATTTCTGCCTCGTAATGAGACAATCAATGCAGCAGCTTATTCTGAGACCTTGAAAAATCTGCGCCGTTCAACCCAGAACAAAAGACGAGGCCAGTTGAGCAAGGGCATCGTTTTGCTGCATGACAATGCCCGTCCGCATGTGGCTAATCAGACCAAAGATCTCATCACATCTTTTAAATGGTAAACTCTAGATCATCCTCCGTACAACCCTGACCTGGCGCCCAGTGACTACCATCTGTTCCTGCACTTGAAGAGACACCTGGGTGGTCAGCGTCTTCAAGACGATGACGAAGTCAAAACAGTTGTGATGCAGTGGTTAACAAGTCAGGCGGCAGACTTCTATGAGGAGGGTATTCATAAACTGGTACAACGTTATGACAAGTGCCTCAATATTGAAGGAAATTACGTTGAAAAGTAGATTAAGGTACAGGCTTTCATGTAAAAATAAAATTATTGATATATCTTTGCACGTCTTTTTTTAATTTCAAAACGGTACTTACTTAAAAAACATGCCTCGTATTTAGCAAGAGTACAAAAGTATTTAGAGCGAGATTTGCAATGTTTTTTGTATAAATGAAATTTCAAAATTCGGACCGGCAGTAGCACTTTTACTCTTAGCTAGTAGCACTTTCTTTCGAATATCTCGCCAAATATGCATCCTATAGAGATTTATTAAGAGAATAGAAGTACCTAGAACAGGATTTTGAATAATTTTTGTATAAATTTTTTTTTAAAAATTGTATGATTTGAAACACATACGTATAAGAAAGTCATGTGGTGGCCACACCTCATTTTGTTTTGTTTAAAAAGACGTTTCATAAGAATTAACGATTTGGTCAATTTTTTAGATAGCCATTTCATATAGAGGCCTTTGTACAAGAATATATCTGCTTGAACTGGTTCTATGCCAACTTGATTTCTTCAGAACGAAGCGTCTTTTTTCCAATTTTCGCTTGACAAGATTGCAACAGAATCTGTGAATAAAACCATGACGCTCTGATAGAAACCCGAAAATCGTCTAGCTCCACCTACTCAGACCCACTTGCTTCTGCCGTCCTGCTTATAATGCAAATTGCATAAGTTTCGATACGCCCAAATGCGGTTGGTAAATGCCCCTCTTAATTTGAACTTTCTATATATTTCCTTGGAAAAATGTCTCGTAAAATTTCGGTAAGACATCTTATTTTATCAACCACTGCCATGGTGATGAAACAAGAACAACAAAACAACCCACCTTAAATCACGTCCCATTAATAAAACGCGAACTGCGAGAGCACTGTGCAGTGTTGCCAACCTATAAATCCAAAAGTCCGTAGAACGAACCGTCAAAAATCGGTAGATATTGGGAAAAATCGATAGGGTGGAAATATAGAGGAAAACATTGTTACAGAAAAATAGTTTTTATCAAAAAATAAATCCAAAAAGAAAATAAGAATTAAAAAAATAAATCAACTCTAAATAAACTAATTTTTGATTAATGAAGTAAGGAAATTTTGTTTGTTCATATGAGTCAATAATTTTTGATCAACAGGAAAATTGTAGCAACTTTTATTTATTTCCTATTTATTGCTTAGTCTGGAACAATTTTATTATAGATTCTGTGTTTAATTTCTTCCGTTGCATGGTTTTCATTAAGTTTATAGAAGGGAATACACTTCCCACATTACCCCGCTTCAGTTTCTTAACTTCTCGCCAAAATTCTACAGCATTATCTGGAAATGACTTAATTTCGTCGATATTTATCAATAACCGCCACTCAGATTCAAGTGCTTGTAATTATCATTTATTAAGTAGGCATACAAAGGGCCACTTCAGTAATAGAACTTATTGAACCATAATTTGTTTATATTTCCTTTTAATGGAACACTAAGATAACAATATGTAAGCAGTGTATATATGCAGTATTGAAATCTTACCATTAATCATTTTTTAAATAGAAATGATGCTGTAAAAATTCCTCAATTTACTAATTAAAAAAAAAAATTCCCTCGATCTCTTTTATTCTTAAATACTTGAATTTAAAAGATCCTGTAAATCGGCAGAAGAAATGCCAAATCGGTATATTGGTAGATTACCATCTAAATCGGTAGATCTACCGATAAATCGGTAGGGTTGGCAACACTGGCACTGTGGGCTCTCGCGACTATAGCCCACTTTTCACGTTTTTTTTCAAATGGCCCTCGGCCATGATCGGTGAGCATCGTTTCTTGCTTACGATTTTACATAGTGAAGGAGGGTTAAGAAGGGATGTTCTTACCGTTTATAGGCTCGCAATTGAATTGTCCATTCTTTTAGCGGTAAAACGCTAGTATGATGTTGGATGGGAAACAAGCGTTAATTCAGTAAACGCTAAATAAAATGGCGAGCGGTGGGGGTAAGTCCGCGCAGCATTAGCAATAGTGGGACAAATATAGTTTGACATTATTGGATAGTCTTCAGTAAGTGGGCGTACGCGTTTTAAAAAACGACTACAGCGCATTTCCACCGGTCGCCATCTTATTTGGCGTTTACTGTAGTTAGTTATTAATATGAAAGAGACCTTTATAATATTATATTGTAATATGTAGTAGATTCATTTATTATTTTTCGGAGTTGGGGGCTCTAGCCTATGAGCCAAATAGTAGAACCGCCACTGTCTGCTGTCGAAAAATTTTTATATCGATTTTTAGCTTTTTCTAATAAAGAAAAAAACAGTTTTGTAGAATTTTTATATGCGTATTAACCTTAATGTCCCTTATTAACAGAAAAAATATACACAGTGAGCAATAATATAACTCGGTACAAAGTAAACTGACAACAAACAGCTAAAATAAAAAGAAAATATCCTTGCAGGAAGATTTCCGTTAAAATTTTTATGAATGTAATTATCATAATTAATAAGTAATGATGGAAATAATTGGAACTGATGAATTTGAATTTGTTACAGATTTGTCGAAGAATCGCTTTAGCGAATTGCCAGATGAAATCACGGGCTTCCCCTTCCTGGAAAGGCTACATTGTTACCACAACGGCATCCGGTATGTTCCCGAAACGGTCAGCAATCTTCAATGTCTCAGTTACTTAGACCTGAGCCGGAACCATCTGAGCTCCCTTCCGCGGGAGATCTGCCAGCTGCCCATCCAGATCCTCCTGGTGGCCAACAATCGACTGACCTGTTTGCCCGACGAACTGTGCAAGATGCAGAAACTGACTGAACTGGACGCCTCGTGCAATCAGCTCACCCACCTGCCACCGAGGATGGGCGACCTAAGACTCCTGCAAAGTTTAGTATTAAGGAACAATCTGTTGCTGTGTGTGCCACTGGAAATTACTTATTTGAATCTCGTGAGGCTGGACCTGCGAGCGAATAGGATAGCTTCTTTACCGGTAGAAATGAGGAACATGACCAGCATCATAGAGCTTTTAGTAGAAGATAATCCCTTAACTAGTCCACCTGCCAGTGTAAGTAGAAATAGCAAATTCGTTCATTTCGACTTTGATTTCATGTATTTTGAATCTGATGTGATAGTGAATTTTGTTCGCTGTTCCCTGTTTTTACCATGACCATTTTATTTGTAGAAAAATTAAATTAAAAGTACAAAATGTGTTTGTTACTTGCGCCATCTATGGTCATATAGGGCAAGTTCTTTATTCTTTATTTTTCGAAACTTTAATGTTCTGGTTTTCCTCATTAGGTTTGGTCAAACCTTCAGTTCTGAACAGTTCTGGAACCGTTGTAGAACTAGTAGTTCTGATAGTAATGCGCATGTCCAGTCAAATCCTGGTTCTGTAATTCTGAAGGTCCGAACAGTTTTAAAATTGAAATTTTAGGGAACTTGTACTACCAACATTAGTAATAGAATTATTAAAAAAACACCAAACTAATGTAAACAAATATCAATCGTAATGAACATTTAAATGTTACTGCATCTGTATCTAACCATTAAAATTGCAGGATTACAGGATTTAAAAAGTGATGAAGAAGTTGTTTAGAAGAAAAGAAGAAATTTGAATGTTTAATCACATAGTTATAGCTGTTTACTTCGGCCATTACAACATTGAAATAATGAGTGTGAATAAAAACAAGTATAAAAAAATTTAAAATCATGTTTGATGAACCGAATCACAGTGTGTCCCCATTTCGATGCTCACCATTGTTATATCGGTTAAATGAGGAATGTTTTACAGAATTCAATTCTCGCAATAAATCTCATTTCAAATTCATTTGGATTTTTTACAATTTTGAGACATTTTGAAAAAAGCAATTATTTGCGGATTTGAATTTTTCTCAATAACTCGATAACGCCTAACGCGATCGCTTTTAAACTTTAACATTGTTCAGACACTTTTTTAAGATAAATTTTTTGGTGTTTACACTAACCCCCGATTTTCATTTGTTTCCAAGTTCTTAGCGCTATCTTTTGTTTTTTCATGGCGGCCATATTGGATTTTTAATTAGTTAGATAGTCCTTGAAAATAGCTTTTCAATAATGTACAACATGCCTAATAAATCTTTAGTTAATTGATGAGGCTGGTACATGTTGAAACTCCATATTTAACTGAATAAATAAAATACGTACTCTTGGTTTCAAAAATTATTTAATAATATCACTACAATATCGTTTCGCCAAACTTTGGCTTCATCAGGTGATGAGTAACTGAATATACAAAATTATTACAACATAATATACCGGGTGTCAACGAGATCATGTATCAGCACGCCATTTATTTATTAGTTAAAATAAAACTTTGAAATTCGGACCGTATATATGAGTGATTGGGGGGCTTCTTCAGGTACACTCAGTTTTTCTATAGCACTTCCGGTCAAACCGGAAGTGACGTTAATTTTGAATTTTTAAATACAACATTTATTATTTCTGTTCATATTCTGTTTCTTCTGAAAATTTGCCATCTAGTGCAGGTTAACTTTTGACATTTCTGTCAAAGATGGCGGTATCTGTTAAATTTATCCATTAAAGTGAAACTGCTTCGCAACGATTGTCGAAATGTAACAACCATCAAAGTTAGCTTTGAAAACAATTAAGAAACGTATTTTTCACATTTACACGCATTGGCGAAGGAAACATGTATTTCACGTTGAAATTACTAAAGAAAATAGAAAAAAAAAAATTTTCATTTTCAAATGACAGGTACTCGTTTTTTTAAATAGTAACACCTATTTTTTATTACAGTGCCATATTGGCATAATTTTTAGCTTTCAAGTGATATAAAATATGCTGTGGTTTAGTGGTAGACAGGTAGTACAAAACATAAAATGTTTTAAAAGTAGTCTAATTCCAAAGACTACTTTTAAAACATTTTATGTTTTGTACTACCTGTCTACCACTAAACCACAGCATATTTTATATCACTTGAAAGCTAAAAATTATGCCAATATGGCACTGTAATAAAAAATAGGTGTTACTATTTAAAAAAACGAGTACCTGTCATTTGAAAATGAAAAATTTTTTTTTTCTATTTTCTTTAGTAATTTCAACGTGAAATACATGTTTCCTTCGCCAATGCGTGTAAATGTGAAAAATACGTTTCTTAATTGTTTTCAAAGCTAACTTTGATGGTTGTTACATTTCGACAATCGTTGCGAAGCAGTTTCACTTTAATGGATAAATTTAACAGATACCGCCATCTTTGACAGAAATGTCAAAAGTTAACCTGCACTAGATGGCAAATTTTCAGAAGAAACAGAATATGAACAGAAATAATAAATGTTGTATTTAAAAATTCAAAATTAACGTCACTTCCGGTTTGACCGGAAGTGCTATAGAAAAACTGAGTGTACCTGAAGAAGCCCCCCAATCACTCATATATACGGTCCGAATTTCAAAGTTTTATTTTAACTAATAAATAAATGGCGTGCTGATACATGATCTCGTTGACACCCGGTATAGTGTCACAAAAGTATGGGATATGAGTGGGGGTATTTTACAATGCTATAGTTTATAAAATACCCCCACTCATATCCCATACTTTTGTGACACTATATATTATGTTGTAATAATTTTGTATATTCAATTACTTATTACCTGATGAAGCCAAAGTTTGGCGAAACGATATTGTAGTGATATTATTAAATAATTTTTGAAACCAAGTTTACGTATTTTATTTATTCAGTTAATAAATCTTTATTTATACGAGAGATATATCAGTTGGCTATGAAATTAAATGTTAGTGTAAAACAGACGATAAATAAGCTCTATCAGTAAAGGTAGATATCCAGTTTATTTCAAAGTAAATAGAATCTCTGAAAATAATTGATTGCTCAAATTAAATTAACAACCACACCGGACAATTTTTAACAGAATAATCAGAAATTTAGTGAACTATGGGAGCTTCGTCCAAAAAAGATCTAGCAATGCTGATATACTTATATACAAAATAATATTTTACAAAATATTATGAACAATCCAAGTACATCAGTACGTCGAGTGGCTCGAGAAACTGGAATTCCGAAATTTAGTGTTTATAAGGACTATCTAATTAATTAAAAATCCAATATGGCCGCCATAAGAAAAACAAAAGATAGCGCTAAGAACTTGGAAACAAATGAAGAACGGGAGTTACTGTTAACACCAAAAATGTGTCTTAAAAAGTGTCTGAACAAATGTTAGAGTTTGAAAGCGATTGCATTAGGCGTTATCGAGTTATTGAGGAAAATTCAAATCGGCAAATACTGGTTTTTTCAAACTACTAATAATACTACTTTTTACATTTAATAATAATATCACAAACTAAAATAAAAAGCAAAAAGAAATAGGTACTCGAATGACAACTATAAAATAAAACTAATGTTCAACATAAATACGATAAACATAACCAGAAAAATGCGAGAGCTGATAAAAAATGACAATTGCGCATATGGGAAACACACTGTATAAAAATTGAGTACTTACGGAACTGCCCTCTTGCGGGCTTAGTCACGTATTAACTTCATATACCTATCCATATTTTCATACATGTAAATTATTGTTTTCGGATGCGAACAAATTAAATGTGTTCATTTTCACCTCGCTTTAATGCACATCTTAAAGTCGGATGAAACACATTCAATTTGTTTGCAAGACAAGAATACTCTCTTTTTAATTTATTTCACCCATCACAATAGTACAATATATTTTTAATCAAACAGAAATTCAAATTCAAACATTATTTCTCATTATATTGTACAATTGTAATGATAAATAGATCTAGAAAGACATAATAAAAAAGGAAATCTTATAGAAAAACAATTTCAAACATGATGAAGTTACTTTATTACAAATAAATGATAGATATACAAATACATAGATGTGTATAACTAATAATAATATATAACAAATTATGTACATAATCAAGTATTCTTAATTTTTATGAAGAACTTCTTGTGTTTAATATATTGTTCTCGCACAAGTAATTTCAGGGAGTCTGTTGAATTCACAGTGAGTGTTTTACCTTTCACTATTTTGTTAATGTTTTTTGTGTAGGTAAATAAATAAAATTGAATAAGTAATTTTATAAAAGTCTTTCCGGTATCATACATCACACATTTGTAATTACTTATAGAGGAGACAAGTTATATTCAATTGCACGTCATTGATGACATGTACATGTTGTCATAACTGTATTAGTGAAATTTAAAGTTATTTTGTTAAATTATATTTGAGAGCTTTCATTTCATTAGTTTAGATAGAAAATGTATACATTGATCGTAATATATGCATTCATGGTAAATAAATACATAATTTTCGTTTCAATATTAAATTTCTGCCTTACATATTTTTAATAGACTAATAGAATAGTTCAATTTGGTGTTGGCAGATAAATCATATCTGTCAAAAAGGCGTGTGTTGTGTATTTTTTTCCTTTGTGTATACTTTGCCTGTCAAATTTGCGTGTTTATTTTTGCTTTGATATAAATTGTATAAAAACAGTTCTTCTTAGAAGTACATTGTGTTTATTATCTATTTGCGTCCTTTGAATATAATGGCAAAATGTTTCTGTAAACAGTCAAAGCTTTTTACAAACTTTTCTATAATCATCTGATTAATGAGAATAGCATAAGTATTGGTTATTTTAAATTTTATTATGGATACGTTATGAAACATTTATGGTTTTTCAACAATCTAACTCTATATAATAAATTAGTTGAGAAAGGCTGAAGTCTTAGAGCATTTCAATTACAAAATATATTACGTTATAGTTATTGTATCGTGAATACATATTTTCTTTGGTTATATCAAATATCACTGACAAAAATAAAAATAGATCCGGCAACATAAACATAAACATGAAACGTCATGGATCTAGTATGATGTACAATTGAATGTAACATGTTTCCTCTATATATCAACATTTGATTTTATTTCATACAGCAACACAATAGAATAAAATCATACCTTCAATGGTATATGGCAAATATAGAGATGGAACACTATGTTTCTTCAAATTTGCACTATTGTGTCTATCTTGCTCAGCAAAATGTATATCACAAACTCTATATTTCTTTCGGACTTCAGTAAGTGTTTGCAATTCTGTATATGGCAAATGTAGAGATGGAACACTACGTTTCTTCAAATTTCACCACGGCGTCTATCTTGCTCAACAAAATGTATATCACATACTCTACAGTTCTTTCGGACTTCAGTAGGTGCTTGCAATTCTAGTTTCGGATTTTTTTATAGCTTGCTGCATCCATAAATTGAATAACTAAAATATATTATACTATTTTAAGTAAAAAAGTTATTTTACAATTCTATTAATTTAATAACTTACATTTGCATCCTTTGGAAACATACGCATTTTCATGCTTTTATTGTTGTTGACATGACGGTAAATAATAAAAAACCATTATTACTTAGGTACCTTATAAGCTGCCAAACAGTGAAATATAACTTTATGATAAAAGCAATGAAAAACAGCATACAACAAGTATTGATTAAAGTAAAACAATGAACGATGAACACAAACATACAACCTGCACAAGCTTTAGTAGGCAAATGCAAATGGCGAAAAAGTAAAATGCAAAACAACTTGGTAAGTATATACGCGAATTGTTTTACCGATCGACCGTATATGTCCAACGAAGAGACATCTCGCGGGCTTAGTCAAGAATTAATAAACTGTCTGAACCCGGCCGTAAGCGATAACAACCCGTGGCACTGAACGAGACTGAGCCGTCAGGCTCGGAATGAAACGCTAGTTCGGGTAAAGTCGGCTCGACGCTCGGCTTTGTATTATAATACTAACTAGCAGTATTTAATTTCAATTAAATTGAAATTTAGAATAAATACGCGAAATATTGAATTTTTATTTTCTGAAAAATTCTTGTCCGCGTGCAGGTGCGAACCCGAGCCGCCGGGGTATAAGGCCGGCACGTTACCATTAGACCAGCGCGGGTACTCGTATGAGAATTATAATATTTGTATATGTATATACATGCGTACGTATGAATTTTTGAAGTGAAAACTTGATCAGGCCGAGCGAAATGAGAATAATGTATACACAATAATAATAAATATATATTTTTTAAATGTAATATAGAACGAAAATGGAAAATGTAAATGTAAATGAATACAGAACGAAAAAAAAAAGTTGTATTTCGTATTATTAACCTCGCCTTGATGAAGTTTTCATTTCTGCCGTGTGGTCTTAAGCACACCCAAAATTTTTTTATTTCTTCGTATAAGCATTTTTGTTTGCAGTGTTTTCTTTCTGTGTTCTTTTTTTTTAATTTTCTATACAGAATTTTTGCTTCTCTTTTTCTGTTACTTATTGTTTCCTACATTTTTTGGTCATTGAGTGGGTTCATATAAATAATTTTTAAAAATTCCGCGCCTGCAATATATTTTCAATTAAGAACCAAGTCGTAACGAAGAATTTTGATAGCCACCAAAATAAGGCAATACAAATATTGAAACTGAAACTAGAACAAACCTCTTTATAATTCATAACGATCGAAATGTATAATTTAATCACCCTCTTTACATAATTCTCTCGCCACCCTTCTTTGTAGACGGGTATTTTTAACTTGATTACAATTCCTGTAGACTTTCCTGTAGATTTTCCTGTCGTGAAAAAGTGGCATAATTCAATTAAAAACACATTCATCAAACGGACAGACAAGCACTTTAGGTGAATGTCAATTAAAGAAATATTTTAATGGGGTTCTTCATCACTTACGCAATATTTAAATTTTAAATGATTTCTTCAGGACTGCAACCGCCGGTTTTTATACAGGATGATTTATTATCGTTATTTTAAAACTTTAAAAGGTGAGAGCTGACGCGATTTGTTATGATGTTTTACAAATTTGTAACTATAAATTCGTAATAGTATATTATGTATCAAGTTTTCTGTTTTATAAACGCCATTTTACCCACGAGTTTATAAAACGAGTTTCATAGTATACGTACTTTGTTTACTACCTCATCATATCGGATTATTTTGACAGATTGATAACAAGTGTTAACCATCTTGATTGAATTTTACTTTTTTTTGTATTTAAAAAACCTAGAGCTAACTTCAGCCCGTGACTAAAGTGCCCGTTGCTAAGTTCAGCCCGTGACTAAAGTGCACGAAGCCACAGCTTGTCAAGGTGTGTTTAAAAGGCCACTTAGTGGCATGGAATGGAAACCTATGCGATAAATGGCATTTTAAACACTGGAGTATAAATATATCCTTTGTTACGTTCACAACTTTTTTTTAATCTAAGCTGTTAGTTTTAATTGCAGATATTTACTGCCTCATTACACTTGAAAATTTTCACATAAACAAATAATAATTCATGCTGTATTCCCATTTAAAGAAGCGGAAATCATCTGTGGAGGAGATAATTGAATAAGATTAGCAATTAATTAACGACAAATTCGTTATAAAACATGGGAAACTTAAAATGAAAACGTTTTATTCAAAATATTTTTTCATTGTCCGATAATTGAAGGCTCGTTTAGTTGTGGCAGCATTTCATTCATATATGGAACATTTACTTTATCGGTTTTTAGTGAATAATAAATAAGGTCGCGTCTATTCATCTGAACAATGAATGATTCATTGTTTCCTCGTATCTCGTGTTTGTTTTAGTAACGCGTTTATCATGTACTGTGGTAGTTTACTGAGCCTGTATAAATGAAGAGTACATTATTATTATTATTACATAAAAATTATCACATTATCATTTGAAATTTGAATGAATTTCACGCTCTTTTATAAAAACGTATTTTATCGACGATAAGAAAGTTGACAAACAAATATTCGAAATTTCGGTGTAATCCCGTTGTTATTTTGTAAACAAAACTTTGACTAGTGTTAATCTAGATGAATTTATTAAATTTAAGAAAAATAATTACCGCTATTTGTGTTTGTTTAAGTGTTTTTATCATAAAATAAACATTGTTGGCTAACACCAAATATAAAAGTGAATTTGCATTTACACAAGCCGCGGCAGCGTGTACTACTGTGTCAACAGACATTTTGTTAAATATTTAAATAAAATGCACAAAGTTTACTTAATAATGTGACAGTCATATATTTATAAAAAATTACCGTTATGCTTATTTATATTGTGGTAACAGTAACTTGAAAGTCTGAGACTGCTGCACATCAGAGGATGAAATTTACTTTACAAATTATTTAACGTATATTTAATAGCTTTTTTTTAATTTGCAAACTTTATTACGAGGTCACTTTGAAGTCAAGTGCATCATCAATTTTAGAAAGTCACTAATTATAATGTTGAGAATTGATAACACTATAATTCTTCTTCTTTAATCGCCTCATTAACTATTCTAATTTGCTGCGCTTAAAATGCAAAGACCAGCACATAATTGCGCCTTTAAATGCGTTAAAAAAAATAAATAAAGAAATTAAATTTTAAAATTGGAAAGAAAATTCTCGAAAATCTTTACCGGTCCTACGTGTAATTTTCCTATCATGCGGATCGCTGACGGCTCAGCTGGAGATGGTTGGGATTTCGAAACGAGTGAAATAAATGGGCACCACACACATGATTAAAGTACGTCAAGGTAAAAGACGTGTAAGACTGCTAAATAACAAATTAGGTAGGGAAGTAGGGTCAGAAGAAAGACATTTGAAGACAATGAAGTTACGCATTACTAACTGTATTGTTGAATTGGTGTTACAGAAAATGCGGTGCCCTTGTTCCTTTGCTAACGATTAGAGGTATTTTAAGAAACTGATTTCAAATATGAATTTTTCTTGCAAGCAGAGTTCGCATGATATCTAACTGAGGTTTTTAAGAAGTAAAACAAAAATACAATTTCTTGCTAACCCATGTCATATACACCATAGAAAATAAATATTGATTTTTGCCGCAAAGGGATGAGTAAACTAAAATATATAAAATCACAGTTGAACTATCTTTAAATATTTCTAAATGCTTAAAAGATTTATTAGGCTAGGTCAAGTGGACCCTTCGAAGAAAAAGTTGAGTGCATATTGGGAACAATTTACAATGTCTAACAAATAGCAGATGTGATACATGCAATTCAAGCAAGGCTCCGGTTCCAAGATTAATGTAAATATTATATGCAGAGTGTACAAAAACAAAAAGTTAATTAAAAGTTTGCTCGGGAGTAAACAAGAACAACTGCGATTTATTTATAACTCAATAATAATTAATGCAGTAATTTTAAAAAAAGGAACAATTGATAATATTGTAATTAAGAAAAATAGGGAAAAAGATGAGGAAGTGTTTCCTAGTTGCACGTATGAACATAAGATTTAAAAAAAAAGAAATATTTATGACTATTAAGTTGAATGTGATCTATAAAAGAAACGTCTCCTGCATCTTTAATAGAGAAGGATGGTGTCACACAGGAGGCCCCAATAATTAAAAAAAAAAACATACAAATAGGCAAAAGCAGTAAGAGTAACTCCTGTAGTGAAACATTCTGTATGTCAAACCACAGGGAGGTATGTAAAAATTAATATGAAAATAAAAAAATTGAAATAGGATAATACCTCAAGCGACTTGTAGAGTAATAAAGTAATTCCTCAAAATTTAATCTTCGAAGCACTAGATCAAGCTTTTCGATTCACATCGATCATAAACAGAATTCAAGAATTTATTCGACTGCTAACGCAGTTAAAACATATAATTCAGAATAACTACACTAGTTACTCACAGATGTAGCCCGAAGGGTTAAATATAATACAAATACTATTGATTCAAAATTAAGACCCAAATTGTACAGTACGTACTATTAATAAAATACATACTACAAATACAACGATTTAAATAATATTCTAACATTAATATATGACAAAACAAACCCATATTTATAAATAAAGAAATATTATTAAGGACGAAATAAATTCGGCAAGCTGTTATACATACACTATATAAACGTTGTCCCGAGAAAAAAAAACAGAATTTAAAGCAAAATGGACCAAAAACCACGGAAAAGCGATTCTAATGCGAATGATGGTATGAAAAATATACTTATATACAGCGTGAACTTTTAGACCGTAACAGATTTTTTTTAGTTTAATGATTTAAAGAAAAATCATCATCACTTTACCTGCAGAAGTTTGTGCTTTCAAACTATTTGGCGGTGATGAATTTGAATGTTTTTGTCGTCAGCACTTACGGCTACATATTGGATTGTGACTTTCTACTATTTGATTTGATAGTATTTCTTTATTTCACAGTTGTGTAAACGAGGCAGGGTCCACATTTTCAAGTACTTAGAAATAGAGGCCATCAAACTGGGGCACAAGGTGGGCCTGACTGGAACTGGAACGCTCGGGCGGAAAACTAGACGATCCGGAGGTTCCTCCAGCAATTCGCCTTCCCTGCACCTCTCCGAGAGACTGAAACAAAAGCGACAGAACGTCGACAGCGGCTACAGTACGAGCAGCGACGGTTTCGATAAGAGATGGTCGCAAGAAATTGTTGGTAGGTGATTAGAAATAATCCATTACATTTTCATTCGCTTTCTTATTGGCCATCTTTAGCAAATTAAACTAGTCAGAAATTGATTCGATATCGACAGTTCACACTCATTACCTATACGGAATTCTACATAAATTATGGCCAATGTGTAGTTCTAATGCTTATCATGATTAAAATTAGCGGTGATTAAAGGTTATTAAAAGCTAATGAACCTACCTTAAGAAATCCGACTGACCGAACCCGATGTGTTTTAAGATGTCTACATTCTTTTCTTTTTTTTTTACACCAAACACTGTCTAAATATATATAGAATATATAATAAATCGTTTAAAGAAGTTTTTTATGAAGAACTTTTGTGTGTGCAGGTGATTGTGATAAACATTGGTCTTCTACACCGATTCCGATTAGGGCTAGTGAAATGAACGGTGGCGGGGCGCATTCGAACAATTCGACTCCGTCGACGATATCTCCCGGTCTGGATAATACCTTCGAAGATGACGGATCAAGACCGAACACCTCCGCTTCCGGTGACGTTTGTGATTCCAGGAAAGAAGACAGAACCGCAAACAGGTAAATATATACCGCCTTGCGCGCAATTTTTGTGAGCTAAATTTTGAAGATCTGCATAATTTATTCCTGTCGTTTTTTGTCTCTTATAGGGAAAACTACACGATCACTGCTTCCTTATTACGTTTAATCGTCTATTTCATTTTATTAATATTATACTTATTTAACAAAATTTTCAAAAGACGTTGATCACACGCAATACCCGCATTTTTAGGGAGGAGGAATTCTCCTAAAATGTTTATTGTTGTACTAAAAAAAATGTAGAGTGTTTTTTAATTCATGTCGCTGATGTTATTTTGTCAATACGTTGGCAATTCTGAGTATCATTATCTTTATCGTCTATTTTCATGTACAATTGGTTTCTTTAGGAATGGCCGGTGTGAGTTTAAAAACGCTGCGCGTATCTGTCGATAGTCACATTCTAATTGTATGGATGTCTGGTCTTGAAAACACACTAAATAAATATCTCCAAAGAGTATTTATATTTGTTGAATGCTGCTCATTGTATAATTTCTTATTTACATTCCTTTCCTCTACTTCCATAATAATATATTCTGGATTATAAAACGAACCGGTTTAGCTTCCTAAAATAATTTAAATAACAGGTGACCCTGATTTACTAAATTTATTTCTATTTGCTTAGTTCAACAGATAATATACCCAAATGCTTTTGAAAAATATCTTTAGTTTTGTTATTATAACTCATACCTTATTTTTAAATTAATTCAAATAAAAAAAATGAGGTGTGGCCACCACACGACTTTCTTATACGTATGAGCGTTTCAAATCATACAATTTTAAAAATTATTTTATACAAAAATTATTCAAAATCCTATTTTAAGAACTTCCAGTCTCTTAGTAAATCTCTACAGGATACATACTTTGTCAGATATTTGCAAAAAAATGCTACTCGCCAAGAGTAAACGTATTATTTCCGGTCGGAATTTTGAATTTTCTTTTATACAAAAAATATTCCAAATCCAACTCTAAATACTTTTATGCTCTTGATAAATATATATAGAATGCATAATTTACGAAATATTTGCAATAATCGCTATTCGATAAGAGTAAAAGTGTTACTTCCGGTTTCGAATTTAAAATTTTTTTTTATACAAAAGGTATTGAAAATTAAGTTCTAAATACTTTTATACTAGTAACGTACCTGTCTAAAAAGCATGACTTGCGAAATATTCGCAAAAAACTGATTTTCTCAAATTTAATTTTGAGTATATATGAATTCTTTATAAATTTGTTTAAACTTAGTAATTTACAAAATATTGGTAAGAGTGGATTTTTTCACTGAAGTAAACTACTACTTCCGGTCTGCCGATTTTACTGAAAATCTAATCAGATCTCAAGAGGGAGATAATATTGAAATTTTCATCATCACAATACTTCCTTATCCTACGTATAAGAAAATAAAAATAATGAGTTTAACCGTTGATTGAAGGAATACATAAAGATGCGCCACTATAGCACTGAGCGTAGCCAAAACTGGAACCGAGATCTATACGACTGCATCAGTCGTTTGGATCCGAGATTCGAAACAGCCCGAGACAGCGATGATGTTTCTCGGCAAGGGGTTTGTGGGACGACTTAACGGAAAGACGCGCTGTTTTACTATAGCGTTGCGCATCTTTTATATTCCTTCAATCAACGATTTAACACCTTGTCTTGTGGTTTATTAATTAAAGCAATATTTGCCTTTATACTTTCTTATACGTAGTAAGGAATTATGATGCAGATGTCCACGTTTTAAGGTCGCCTGATACCGAAAAAGTGGCTTTTGGCAAACGTCTCTCTCTCGCCCTCCTTCCCTCTCTCTCTCTCTCGCCCTCTCTCACTCTCTCTCCCTCTCTCTCCCGCTCCCCCCTCTCTCCCTCTCTCTCTCTCTGTCTGTCTGTCTGTCTGTCTGTCTGTCTGTCTGTGTCTCAGTGTCCAAACGGCTACAGCTATCAATACCAAACTTTAATAATCTTCCTCTTGAGATCAGATTAGATTTTGAGTAAAATCGGTAGACCGGAAGCAGTAGTTTACTTCACTAAAAAAATCAAAATTTACTAATACGTCGTCACGTTTAAACTAATTTCTAAAGAATACAAAAGTACTAAGATGTGAATTTTAGAAAGACTTTTTTGGGCATTTCTAGTGGAAGTAGGTCTTTCTACCTACCGCGAAAAGCGGTTTTTAGCAAATTTCTTACAAATTATTCATTTTGTACAGACTTATTTAGAATACAAAAATATTTAGAACCCGAATTGGAACAATTTTTGTATAAAAGAAATTTCAAAATTCGGACCGGAAGTAACACTCTTGCTTTTATCGAATAGCAGTATTTTGCAAATATTTCGCAATTATGCATTCTATAGAGATTTATTAAGAGAATAAAAATATTTTGAGTTGGATTTGCAATAATTTCTGTATAAAAAAATTGTCCAAAATTCGGACCGGAAGATACGCTTTTAATCAGAGGTTTATTTTATAAAGAGGCAACTTAAAATTTGATTTGGAACAAATTTTGTATACACATTTCGGATGTCACATACGTATAAAAAAGTCGTATGGTGACTACACCTCATTTTTAGATATAGCTCTCTAAAAAAATTAAAACATATTCTAAAACAGCAAAATTTTGCATTTCGTATTAATTATTACATTATAACATGATTTAATTGTATGTAGTGATATTATAAACTTATTCTTACAAGTTTATAACAAAAAATAATACATATATACATACAAGGTCCCATATTTGAACTTCTGTGCAATTAATGGGTAATCATGTAATAAAATTTAATTAGGATTGTAAAATTAATTTCTCTAACCTTTACCAGAATAAATTAAAACAAAAATTGTAGCAGATATCAAGTTTTTAGTAATTAATATACAGGGTGAGTTATTAGTAGCCGCTTCTTCGATTGCTCTTTTGTGTTTTAAATAAGAGAAAAACAATTAGTGGAAGATCCATGGTTGCTTGTGGCGCATATTGTAAAAATACTTTAAGCTCTGGCGCATTTCCGGTTTTACAGGAAGTGCACGGGGCTTAATTTTTTTTAATGACTCACCCTATATATATTTGTATTTTCTTGTACTGCTTTAAATTGTCTGTTCGATTGCTTTTTCTTTTTCAAAATTGAGCCAATAGTTCTTGAATTATTAATTTTTTTTGAAAATATTTGACCAAAACACGTGTTCAGAAAAAAAATCATTTGCACATTGTTTTTAAAAGTAAAAACATTAACTTTGTTGTTGCTTGTAGCCAAGAAAATTCTGCATCATTTGGTAAAGTTGCACTCGACAATACCTCACTGAACTTTGTTTTTTCAAAGCCTACTTCCTGAAATTTTCACATACCAAAAACTTATATTTTTTAAATGGAACACCCAGTATTTTATTGAGTCATTTTGTTCCTTTTTTTATTCTCTTTCATTTTTGTTAACAATGTCCTATACTTATCTTTTGTAATTTCTGAGATAATCACTATAGGAGCTATTAGCGATCAATTAAAGAACTACGAGCGCTGTTGTTCTATGCACCAAAATATTCGTTCAACCAATGGAGGGCAGGGATGGCGCCCGACATCCTTAGTCAACTGTCAAACAATATAAATGTTATATCCAACTATCCCAAAAGTAATAATTTTATAGAATGAAGAGCATCGCATTTCATTTTTTTAATTCCGGCAATGTCCAGTTGCATTTTTGACACTGTTGGTTAACATCGAAATAAAATAAAGGTTATGTTTACTAACATATTTGAAGAGGTCTTCAAAAAGTTTTGAAAATTCGTCCGTAGATAGCGAAGATACTCTTCACCATTAACATTTTCATCAAAGAAATAAGGTCCAATTATCTAACTACCCACTATTCCTCCCCACAGTTTTAATGACCAACGATTTTGAAAGTTTACAGGTGTGATAAAATGGGGGATTTTAAGTGTTATAATAATGGAAATTGTGACGATGAACGTATTCACTTTAATAGAGGGTGGCTTCGTTGGTAGACAACAAAAAGTTGAGAAAGCCAGGATAATTTATCTGCTGCCAATTGACAAAAATGTAAGCGATTCTGAAAATTTCTTTCATCTAACCCTGTGTATAAATATGCTACGGGTGAATTTCATATTTCCTAATTATTCTGGATTCTCAAATTTGACTTACATCTAACTGACGACTAATTTTCGTAGTACTAGTATGGAGGTGTTCGACTTCACTCGCAAGTACCATAAACGTCTTATCCTCACCAGTTATTGCTTTTTCTGCACCTTCTTTCATATTCAATGCTTTCTGTTCACTCAAACCGTCCACTTTATATTTTCGAAGGTTTCTGGATTCGGTTGACTTCTACCAGGGATCGCTGTGCATAAAGTCTGGATACTAGCAAAAAGTTTCTTTCAGATTCACCCAAAACGTCAATCATATCTATTAACTCTTCATAAGAATAATTCATTTGGATGATAACTAACAGCGATGCTTTTGTAAGTTTGAAATAAATGTATATCCACTTTATTCAACAGTTGACTGAGGCAATCAGCCGCATTCCAGCCTTTATTGGACGAAAATTTGGGTGAATAGAACAGCGCCCGTAGTCTTTAATTGACCGCTAATTGCTCCTATAGTGATTATCTCAAAAATTACAAAAGATAGGTATAGGACATTGTTAACAAAAATGAAAGAAACAAAATGACTCAATAAAATACTAGGTGTTCCATTTAAAAATAATAAGTTTTTGGTACGTGAAAATTTCAGGAAGTAGGCTTTGAAAAAACAAAGTTTTTTGATATATTGTCGAGTGCAACTTTACCAAATGATGTAGAATTTTCTTGGCTACAAGCACCACCAAAGTTAATGTTTTTACTTTTAAAAACAATGTGAAAATGATTTTTTACTGAACACGTGTTTTGGTCAAATATTTTCAAAAAAAATTAATAACTCAAAAACTATTGGCCCAGTTTTGAAAAAGAAAAAACAGTCAAACAGACAATTTAAAGCAGTACAAGAAAATCCAAAAATATATAGTGTGAATCATTTAAAAAAATTAAGTTCCGTACATTTCCGTCGAAACCGGAAGTGCGCCAGAGCTTAAAGTATTGTTACAATATGCGCCACAAGCAACCATGGATCTTCCACTAATTGTTTTTTCTTTTATTTAAAACACAAAAGAGCAATCGAAGAAGCGGCTACTAATGACTCACCCTGTATAATAGTAATTAATTAATAAAGAAATTAAAGAAAATGGTTATGTGATTTTGGTCTTATAGTTTGTTTCCGTTTCGCAATAATAAAAACCTTAGTACGACATATAAAATCCATTATCGTCCATATACTCTTGCATTCTTGATTGCATAGAATTTATTAAAGTTACACATAAGTTTCTTCCTCTGAAATGCTCCCATACAGATTGTGCATATTGAGTAATATTTTCTATATTAAGTTGAACTCTATCATTATTAGCATTCCTATTCGGCACCATAGCACTCCACATATTTTCAATGGGATTCGGATATGGAGATTTTGCCGCCCAATCAAATACTTCTACGTTATTTTCGTTAAATAAATAAAAAAAAATAAAAGAAAAGTAAGAGTGTTACTTCTGGTCCGAATTTTGATTTTTTTTTATATAAAGATTATTCCAAATGTGGCTCAAACAATTTTGTGTTCTTAATAAATCTGACTAGAATGCAAAATTTGTGAGATTTTCCAAAAAAAACAGATATTTGATGAGTAGAAGCATTACTTCCGGTCCAAATTTTAAACTTTCTTTTATAGAAAAATTGTTCCAAATGTAGTTCTAATTACTTTTGCACTTATAATACATGTATATAGATTGTATAAAAAAAACTGCTATTCGATAAGAGTAAAGTCTTACGTCTGGTCCGAATTTTCAAATTTTTTTTATACAAAAGTTGTTCCAATTCGGGCTCTAAATATTATTGTATTCTAGATAAATCTGTAAAGAATCAATAATTTGTAAGATATTTGCTAAAAACCGGTTTTTGGTAAGATATGAAGGCCTCCTTCCGGTAGAAATTTCAAAAAAAGTCTTTCTAAAATTCACATTTTAATGCTTTTGTATTCTTTAGAAATTTCTCTAAACTTAGTAGTTGACGACGTATTAGTAAATTTCGATTTTTTTAGTGAAGTAAACTAATTCAAAATATCAGTGTTGATCGGGAAAAATATAATTTTTAATAATTTTAAACATTCCCTTATTAGAGAATATAACAATTTTTACTTTTTATAAGAAAAACATGGGTTGTTATAATACTAAATTGTTTAAGTATTATTTTAATTTTCAGTTAAACATTGTTATTTTAAATAAAAAGCTTCAACATCTAAAATAAATACAAATCACTTCCAGAAAGAATAGTAACAAGTCCAAAATTCCATAAAACCAAGATTTAATGAAAAATAGTGGATCTCCCTGTAGAAATCAAAATAAAAGACTATAGAATAAAATAAAAGCCAGAAAGATATTGAGGAAGATAAAAATGATTTTTTCTAATAAAGTACCTAGCATGAACGTTATCCCTATCAGACAATAAATTATTATGAATAAACACAAATATTTCAAATATATTGGCTTATAGTATATGGCCGATGTAGTTTCTTTTACAAAGCAATTTAATTCATAACATAATACAATCTTTTTCTTTTAATTGTATTTAATATTTAATTATATATAATTTTAAAAGCAAGGCATTCAAAATATGTGTTTCATTCGTTACTATATATATGACATGTATATTTCGTGCAGATTGTGGAAAATAAAGTATTTAAAAACTTCAGAAAATATAAACCATACTCATATTAAGTACAATGGCTTATTCATGCTATACATATAAGATTTACGATGCATGTTTTTTGCTTGTCCCGTTCTTAACTCGAACATTAGAATGTTACTATCGTAGAATTTGGGGATCTATTTTCAATTTACACCGGCCATTTGAAAAGAAACCAATTGTACGTAATAATAACAAATATAGAAGTACAGTCCTCTTAACAGAAAGGTTGACAGGTATAAATTCTATCTAATATTTGTAGGTCGAGCTATAGTTTTATTATGAATGAAATGATAAATTTTTTCGGAGGCAGTTAGTTTTTAGATACCTCTCGAAACTATTAGGAACAGTAAACAAAAGAATAATCTTCAATATGTGAGACCATTGACACCAATATATTTAAGCACTCCCGGCATATGGGGGTACAGAGTAGACAGTTCGACGAGCGCGATCGGATATTATTATTAATAAATGCTAGCGTGCAATTTGATGTATTACTTATTCTGTGAAATATAAATCTTTGTGGAAAATAAATATTTTGGAACAAAATAAATTCTTAAAGTGATAGCTTTCGCACTTTGATGAGCTTATTTTCCACTAATTTGCTGGTTACTAAAATATTTGCTAAAATTGCTAGCTGCGAATGAACTTTCCGAAAGCCTATATGCTTACGAAATATGATTGACGAAAAGCAGCGTTTTGAGTAATAGATACTATTAAAACATATAACGTCAGTTATAAAATAATTGAAAGACACTCTATTATTATTTCCTAAATGTTATTAATAATTGTGTTGTTTAACTCTGAGATACGATGGAAAGTTATAGAGAAAGAATTTTATTAGTAATGACTATTTTCATGAACATTTTTTTACAGACATTAATATTTACTGAGGTGGTCGAACTAATGGTAGTTCGTTAAAAACCCGGCATTTTTGTTAAGAAATGCATCCTAATAGCTTGATACCTCATCATATTTTCAAGTAAATAAATTTCAAGGACAATCTTGTTGTTAAAGTCCAAAGGTTCGACCTCACACCATTTCAAATACAAAAAAGATTCCTGACGTCTATGCACTTTGATTGTGCGTAACGAGTATATCGACGAGGGTATGTTCAAAAAAAAATCTGAATTTTACCGACTAAAAACGCGCTTCTTTCATTACTGGGCTACACTTGGAATGCGCTACAATTCGAGTATTTATAAGTAATTTAATAAAGAGTGCCCACTAAAATTGACTTTTTTAGTGGTAGGTATCATGTGTGAAATATGTTCTAATGATTTACTATAGTTTAACACAGAAAATACTTGTATTTTCAGATTTATAGACAATACAAAATTGTGTTTACAACAAACTGTGGCTGTTTTTTCTGAAAGATTTTATATATACCTACCTAGTAAGTAAGTTAATCTTTTTCTTATTTAGATTCTTCAAAAGAAACATGAAATTATAATTATGAAAGAATTTTACTGAACTTGTATTATGCAAAACCTTTATTAAAATAATCTTCTATAATATTCTTTCCTTGAAGTATATTGCTTTGTATTATTGATATAGTTAAACTTGCAAGTTCTTAAAGATTTTCAACAGAATAATGAAGAAAAACCACAGTCACACAAAGATATATTGCCTATAAATCTAAAAATACGAGTATTTTATGTGTTAAACTATAATGAATTGTTAGAATACATTTCAAATATCATACCTAACACCAAAAAAGGTCAATCTATGTACACAACTTTTATAAAAATTACTTTGAAATAGTCTCTTCGTTAACTCCATATACTTCACACGCGATAAAAAGAAGTACCGGTTTGTTTGGATTGTGAACCTTGACCTAGGATAATAGTGCCATCAACAAAAAATGCATTACGCACAGGTGCGTGAAGTTGGCACCACAACTTGCGGCGCAAATGTTCCTTTTGTAAAAAAAAGTTAGCGCCCTAAAGAAATAAAAAAACGGCGTACTAATTTGTTGCAAAGTTAAATACAATTACAGTGTTTTGGTGCTAATTTCTTACCAGTACCACAACTTGCGTAGTACATTTTCAATTTAGCGGAAATCGCTTCAAATATCGACGGTGCATATTGGGCGCAAGCGATTTGCTGTAAAGAGAAAGTGATGATTGAATTGGAGACTCCCGATATGGTTTTGTTTATAACTTCGTGAAAAATAATTGCGTCGGGATTTTTTCTTCAGATCTCGACTAAATTGAATGTTTGCGCCGCTAATTTTGGTGAAATGGAAATTCAGCACCAAGAAACTATTTTTGTTTATAATGTAATCCCTTAAGCGGCTTGATGCATTGTGATGTTGTGGCTCTCCCTTATTGGCCACTTAATTTTCTAGCTGGCGCATATATTCGTCATATTCATCAGAAAGAATTTTAAAATAAAATAACTGTTATTATTCATATTTAAAATTTATTCAAAGTACATAATATATAAATTTAACTAAAACAATTTCTATGTAATTGATTCATTCACTAAGAATATGGAAAAATATGTTTTGTTCTTCCCCTATGAAAAATTATATTTCAAAACACTATTTTAATCACAGTAATGGTAATTTACACTATTTCAATAATACCAAGTTAACACATGGAAGAGCAAAAAGAGAATGGAGATTACGTTATGTTTCTTACATTGCAAATAACAACGGTTCTAAACAAGCTCAATCTTGCATCGCTTATATCCCTTCTCTCTCTCTGACTAGAAACGATTAGGCGTTTATATTCGACATAACCATTCAGTATACCAAGTAAATTCATGATGCGAATATATCCGTCATAAGCGTTACACAATACAAAAGGCCATGACGAATATATACGACGTAACCACTTAAGGGGTTTTAACAACAATATAATGCGGCTGTTTTTTCTTCAGATATCTACGGCGCAAATTATGGTGCCAACTTCACGCATCTGTACGCACTACCAAAGATATCTTTGGATCAGAATTTTTCCAAATACGAATGACTTTCCCTTGTATTTATGTAATGGCTGTGTGTATTTAACAGTAAATTGTGAATGATCATCGTGAGGTAACGTAACATTTGAAAGTTGCTATCGTTACTGGTGACGAAGCATGATCGACATTGTATGCGCATCTCTTACTCGCTAACGTTTTGTTTTTATAACATCTGCTCGGTGTGGTTTTTCAGTATTCGCATTGTGCCATGTACTGAAACAGCGACCTTGAGCAACGGCAACAGCGCCGACGATAAGGCGAGGGCTTTCCAGCAGATTCAAACATACAAGTGAGTATAACACTATTAATTAATGAAATTTTGCTTTGATGCCGAAACAACATTAATTTTGTTTATAGAAACATCGCTAAATTGTAAAAAATCCTACGGAAACGTGCTTTTTATTGCCTCTTTTTAAAAAATATGTACATATAGTCTTTGCTATCTTTTTTCTGTTACGTTTAATTACTACATATCAGTGACACTTTTGTATTGTCATTGCTCTAGCGACAATAAATGATATCAAACAGAATGAAGTACAGTGACACTTCTCTTAAGCGTTAATTTGAGCTCGTCCTTAAATTTCATTTGAAATACACAGATAAACATTTAGCTATATATTTTTTACCGAAATGCAATCTAATAATTAGGGCGCGGACACGAGCGAGTCATGACTCATCGCACATGGGCGCACTATTGAGATGTTGTATTTTTAAAGAGGTTTTAATTTTATTTATATAATTGGATAACAAGTGGCTGGTGATCTATAAAATACAAAATACCTTATTATTTGTTCATTTTCTCTTCTGTAAGACTCTCTTTGAATTATGTACATCCTTGTAGATAGAAAACGTCCTTTCTACATCGCAACTGGTTATATGTGCGTACTGGGAATATTCTTTTATTTCAGCGTATTTAGCATACACAATTGCCGCAATGTTATTAAATCTGGATTTCTATTAAAACTGCGTCTAACTTTTGCTGAAGGCCACATCCGAAGTCACTTGGAATACTTTTGAAATTATTAATAGCCACATCTAATGTGGTTAATCCATTTTTTAATTTGAGATTCGATTTTCAAAATATGTGATTAGTTAAGGCAAATTTCCAAAGTGTTCCTGTAGGAATAACAACTGATTTTTTACATTTGGGATTTGTGTTAGCTCCTTGTACTCAGAAATACTTCGAGCATCGCCATTTAAACATGTAACGAAATTTTGTAAACTATCGAAATTCTCCTCATAAAAACTATTTATGTGTATGTATTAGCAAAGCTAAGTGACGAACGTGCGATATTTTGGCATTCTGTAACGATATTTTACAGACTTTGTAATACATTTCGGAATCACTGACAATTCATTTTCATATTAGAAAAAGTAACATAAACAACGTTCTAGATCTAAATAAATGATAACTAAAAATGTACGCGTATGTTATTGAAACTAAATAACAGTAAGTATATACATATTTACATTATTTCTCTTGCGAAATATAAGGTAAATATAATATATTTTAAAAAACCCTCAGGCTATCTACACCGATGTAGAAAGAATTTTACTCATAAATTCCTTATTTTATTGCTCCCATTCTCGGGCTCTTCTCGAGCGTAAACAGATGTTGCAGTTCACCATATGAATTAGTGTTATTCAGTAAATGTGTGTTGTTTACATTATTTCTTTGCTCCATTCTAACTCCGTCGTAGTTTAACTCGGTCATGTCCGCGCCCTACTAATAATGCTGAATAGGTAAAGATTTTATTCAATTATCTTATGAATAAATGAATGCTATTAAAATTCAGTTTTTAAATTATAAAAAGTCGAAGCTCTTTTTCTGAAAATATGATGCCAGAGTTTTTGGTATGATCTGTATTCACATTATTTGATTAAATAGTTTTGTTAATTTTATTACTGTTAGAAGTTCATTAGGAATGCCCGTCTACTCATGAAGCTTTTCGCTTTTTGTTCTGTCCATCATTTGCTCAACTTCATCTCCAGTGAAAACTGAATAGTTTTGATCGGTAGTGGTAAATGTTATTCAATTAGTAACTGAATGAGCATGCGTGCGTAACTTGTCTACTTGTCTACTTGTCTACCAAATCAGCTGTTTTCCGTTTCATTAGGCTACCACAGAATTAGCTGCATGGTTTTTGTCATACAAGTACCTAGTTTCATATTACAATGGTTGCAATAAATAAACCGTGAACAATTTCTTAAAGAGTTTAACACTTCGGTCAAAAATAAACGACAGGAAAATTTTTCCATTTTAAGACAAGCATTCAACAATTTTAAGTTAAAAGATTGCTGGTAAAATAAAAGGGATAAATCATTGCCACCAAACACCTCCGTGAAAATAGCCAACCAAATATAAAAATATGTTAACTGCTTGGATGCATGACTATGATACCAAAAAGTGGTCGGAAGTTCTATATTTGGTTCAGTTTGCAAAAATGACAGATTATCTACGAAGCCATATTTGGGGCAGACAAAAGAATAGCATCATAGACTTTTCTCGTGAGAAATTTGGAAGCAATGAAACAGAGGAACAGATTGAAGAACTTGTCAGCAACGTTTTTGGAAATGAAAATTTAATGGATTAATGCAGTAGTGATGCTGAAGAAGATCAAGATCATTCTCACACAGGCTACGATGATGTTGAAGGAAATGACAGCGATGGTGGTGAAAACATTCTCTACGTGCAAAGTTACCTAAAGAACAACGAGGCAATTTCAACGAAATGATGGGTAACCGCAAGAGAGAATCTCGAACTATAGGTAACGAAAATGTTGCAAATATTAAAAAAAAGGCTCCTTCCGTTCAAGTTAGCGAGGTCATACTGATCGTCGAAATTTGTTGACCGCGAGATCAGTTCAAAGGTCACACTTTTAAAAGCAGTTAGGTACCGTCTATTGTTGAAATTTTATCAAATGAAATATCTTCGCGTGTTGTGGCTACTGCCAATTCGACAAGTGGAGGCCAAGGCTATAAAAGATGCAATTGCAAGAAAAAATTTATTACTGCCAAGTGTAGCTTCAAAAACATGGGATTACTTAGCAACTCAAAATTTCATGCTGCAGTAAATAAAAAGTGCCAAATATGTTTTTAATAAATGTCTATCAATTTATTTCCACGCAGTATACATATACGAAAATTTTTTTTTCATATATGAATAAATGTATGAATGCATATCTACCCTAAGCCGGCATTGCGAACAAACAACGTGCAGACAGCTGTTTCGACCTTACATAGGTCTCATCAGTGCACGAACGTGTTTATTCGCAATGCCGGCTTAGGGTAGATGTGCATTCATACATTTATTCATATATGAAAAAATTTTGTATACTGCGTGATTTAATAGTGTGAGAGCGCTTACTCTCCAAGAATTACTGTTACATTGTATTATAATTTATTTCTAATTGAATACATTATAATTGATTCGACATTCACCACTCATGTGTTGCGAATGTTAACAGTATTTCCGAAACTAATGCCATTTTGGATGTGTTTAGTTTAGACTTCCAGCATTTAATAACAGCCGGCTCTCAAACGATAAGCATCGATAACTGCAGAACCGGTAATTTGTTGGATATATTGTGACTTCATATTTTTTTCTGTTTCAGTGCTTCTTTTATAAATGAAGAAATAATGTTAAGATTTACCTTCCATAATAATGTACGCGCGATTACGATGTTATATTTCCTGATAAGGATGACAAAGTGTTCTGGAAATTTCGTCATTTCATTACATTTTTAGGAATTTGTAATAATGCTGATTATTAAGTGGCAATTTTTTGTTCGCATTTGGTAATTTTTTCATTTCGTAGTTAACTGCATTCATCTTTCTTTTACTTTCTTATACGTAGTATAAGGAAGTATTGTGATGATGAAAATTTTCGACCTCGAGATTTTTGCAGATGTCCACGTTTTGAAGTCCCCTGATACCGAAAAAGTGGTTTTTAAAAAATGTCTGTGTGTCTGTGTGTGTGTGTGTGTGTGTGTGTGTGTGTGTGTGTGTCTGTGTGTGTGTCTGTGTGTGTGTGTGTCTGTGTGTGTGTGTGTGACCACGATAGCGGTCAAACCGCTGTAGGTATCAATTCCAAATTTTGTATTTACGTGTATAATCTCCCTCTTGAGATCTGATTAGTTTTTCAGTAAAATCGGTAGACCGGAAGTACCAGTTTACTTCAGCGAAAAAATCGAATTTTGCCAATATTTCGTCAACTACGAAATTTAAACAAATTTATAAAGAATTCATATATACTTAAAATTAAAATTGAGAATAATTTTATTTAAAAAGTTTTTCGAAATTCCTACCGGAAGTAGGTCTTTTACTCTTATCGAAAATCAGTTTTTTGCGAATATTTCGCAAATCATGCTTTTTAGACAAGCACGTTACGGGTATAAAAGTATTTAAAACATAATTTTCAATATCTTTTGTATAAAAAAAATTTCAAAATTCAGACCGGAAGTGACACTTTTACTCTTATCGAATAGCGATTTTTTGCAAATATGTCGTAAGTTATGCATTCTATATATATTTATCAAGAGTACAAAAGTATTTAAAACTGGATTTGCAATATTTTTTGTATATATGAAATTTTAATATTCGGACCGGAAGTAGCACTTTTACTCTTGGCGAGGAGCACTTTTTTGATAATATCTTGCAAAGTATGCATTCTATAGAGATTTATTAAGAGAATAGAAGTACTTAGAATAGGATTTTGAATAATTTTTGTAAAAAAAAATTCTTAAAATTCTATAATTTGAAACGCTTATACGTATAAGAAAGTCGTGTGGTGGCCACACCTCATTTTTTGACGATTTTTTGCAAATATGTCGTAAATTATGCATTCTATATATATTTATGAAGAGTACAAAAGTATTTAGAGTTAGATTTGGAATATTTTTTGTATAAATGAAATTTCAAAATTCGGACCGGAAGTAACACTTTCATACGTATAATAAAGTCGTGTGGTGGCCACACCTCATTTTTTTATTTGCAACTACTGGAGAAAGATATTTTAATACACTATATCCTTCAATCCTTTTGACATTATGAGCTTACATTGTATATAATATATATACCCCTTCCTTATCATGCTTCTTGCGAATATTTTAATGCTTTATTTAATAAAATACCACATCAATTACATTCTAAACATCATCCCTGTGTGCTATACCCTTCTCTTCTTTTAATTTACTAATTTGAGAATTTAAATATTTTCCCAATTAGTAGGGAAAAATAATAATAATTTCTTTAAAAGAAACCACGCCCTTACCAAATATCATACATTAGGTTCCGAAGAACTAATTTACTATACAGATTGTCGTAGTTAAAAGTTAATATGCATCTTCAAATACACACACATAAACATGTACCTATGTATAAGACCGGTGGTGTGGGGAGATAGTGGGGAGATCGAGAGCGGGGACAACACATTCGTTCCGTAACTTTAGAGCGTGAACGTACATACAGTATCTGAGCAATCTCGCAAATATTAATACCGCTGAAGGAAATAGAGCGATTGATTTGGATGGCTTAAGAGAACAAATTCTTAACGCCATACAAATGATTACTCCTGAAATGCTATCGAATGTACGAAATGGGTTTTATAATCGTTTAGGGTACTGCTTGATGCAAGAGGGACAAACATCTTCAACATTAAATTTTGTATAGTTCATTTAATATTTTGTTTCGTTTTAAATGTGAGAATTTTATTTAATTTTTTATAAGAATTTTATTTTAGTTACAAATTTTATAGAGGGTTGTTTCAGTTCAATGTTAATACATCAGTTACCAAAATATTATACAAAAGCCGTAAAGAGCGTAGCAATTCCTTAAAGCAAACGTCTACACACTAACTTTCAACGTTTTGCACTAAAGCCTCGGTACCCCGGTGTCCCGATATGAACTGATCTGTACTCCCCTACTATCGTACCCCTCCAATTCATGTTTGCATGCACTTGTGTGCGTGTTTGTGTTTCCCTATATCTACTTTTATTTCAGTCAAACGGTATATATATATGTCAATAAAAGATATATTGATTGTTATTTAATCCGAGTTGTAATCTCGCCATTAACCCACAAAGACCTGAAATATATTAAGTTTTCTGTATCTGAACGTTTTTCCTTAATTGTTTATTGGAAGGGTTTATCCAGTTAGGTGGCTTATGCTAATCAAAGAGATTTTGAGCGTCTTAAACATTTACTATCTTTAATAATTACAGACTAGCACAGAGGAAACAGGGTTATATACTAGAGGGTCGTAGGCAATGCCACTTAAATAGAGAAGAGATGTGAGGGCGAAAGACTATCGGTAGAAAGGCTAACAATATTGCATTGTACAAAGATGGCAGGTAATACTGACTAGTTATTTATTATTGGAAATTCTAATCATCAGTGAATTATAACTCCTGTCGACTAGTATTCACATACTATTGGATCTCCCGTTTTATTATGACAGCATAGTTGTGGACGTATAAGTGTATAAGTGTATTTATTATCTTTACACATTTACACACTGAAATTTCATTTAACCTAGAGTCGCGAGAGGGCGGTATAATATTTGTAACGGAATTTTTAAATCAATTGGTACATTATGATTTTATTTTTAATGAGTATCTATCTTTATTTCATAAGTTTTAAGCAATACAAATTTAAAATATTGTTTTTTATGTTAGATACCTTTGTGTGTGTTAAAATAAAATGTTATGTGTTATTAAATAATGTTATGTCAAAGAAAATATTAGTCACAAACTATGTGAACACCCAACGAATATATGAAGAGGGATAAAATGAAAAAAGTTAATACATATAATTATTTTTTTTTAGAATATCTGTATTTCGTTCCTTTATTCTTGTTAAACATATCTGATGCATTCTAATTATGATCTGCTTTGCATTGATAATTTAATAACGTCAATTAAATTACAGATATGTACTCGTGGGTGAGATTTGAACCCAAAACCTTTCAAAAGCTAGTCAGGTGCGGGATACGCATTCGAGTTTTCTAAATTGTACTGAATTGTACTAAAAAAATATTTAAAATGTAGCATATCTGATGTACTGTTATACTGACATACATACAAAGTGTTATACAGGCTGTTTGATAGAAAAACGCCCCATCTCGTAACTTATTTATTTATTATCCGATTTCAATAAATAAAGAAAGTATAAAAAATGGTTTGACAAACTCTATAAATTGGGCATAATTCCAATTTTTTGCCTTTAGTTTGGTAGGTCATTTTTTTCTGAATCGAGTAATGTTCATTTAATTATCATTTGGTTGATTTAATTTAAAATAATTGAATTATATGCAATCTTTATCCGCTTGCGATTTTAAAGCGTTATTTCTTGTGAAATAACAATACCACCCCAATCATGAACAATAATTATCTCACCGATATGTTTGAAATTTACGTCGGATGTAATAAAAATCGAAATCAAGCTTTATGGTGACCGCTTTCCGAACAGGGAATTTCCAAACCCCCGTCAATTAAGATGGCTTAAAGAAAATTTGAGACGCTATTGTGCTTTTAAAAAACGGAAGTGAGAAAAGCAGCGATTTGGCGAAAATATTGAAATGAATGTTCTTCTCAGTAGCAGGAAAATCCTCTTATTTCAATTGCCAGTAATATTGCCGTGTCGAATCATATATATCTTCATTCATTGAACATATAGAATAATCACGAGCTGTCCACGACTGTAACACGTGCACAGCTCAATTTACAATAGAAAACTTATATTAACAATAAAATTTATAAAACCTTTTGATTACATGTTTAAATTTTCGAAAACAACAATTTATTAGTTTATATAAAATACTGAACCGATTTAAATATACAAAAAATGCATGTTTTGTCTTTTTAGATAACTAAAATACGTAAATCTCAAACATAACCTATATCAACAAAACATTCGTTAATTGCTTGAAATCCATCACTTGATAAGTGGATAAATATTAATTGACTTAACAAAAAATACACAAATGCGCATTTTGTAAACAATTTAAGATAAATTAAAAATGAAGCAAATATATTAAACACTTTATTCACATGTTATTATTATAATTATATATAGTAAACATATATAAATAAAATGTATAATAATTGAAATATCGACCGTACTCAATAATACAAAATGAATTGCGGGTATTCGGTCTGTGTTTTAGCAAAAAAAAAAAACTATTTGTCCAACGGCTCAATATTTCGCCATTTATTTATGGCATCCTCAGGAGCTACCAAACATAAAACATTAACGTCGAAACACTTCGTCAGACATATAAAAGGTTTGCCGGTAAAACCAACGTTAACAGGCACATTCACAAACTGTTTGTCATGACTGACATGACAGTCATGACAAACAGTTTGTGAATGTATCTGTTAACGTTGGTTTAAACAAATTCAAGCAGTACAAACACAAGGACCAATACAAAATACTAAAGCAAAAAGTATACATATATTTCATAATAACAGACAATGTTAGTCACAATCATGTGACAAAATCACAGAAAACAGATGATATCGTGTATTGTAGAATTTGTATGTAGCTATAAGAACCAATAGAAAGACAGTATTAAAAATCATGCGTTGATCACGTGTTTTTTGCTACTCTATTCGTTCAGTGAACAGAGTATAGTACACGCAGTGTTGAAAAAGCATAAATTTAAGTCATACATTCCTCAAAAAGTGCAAGCACTAGAGGAAAATGGTAAAGATCGGAGAGAAATATTTCGGAACTTTTTTTTTAACATTTTACAAAACAGTCGAAATTTCTACAGAAAAAATATTTGGACCGATGAATGCACCTTTATCAATAATGACGTTTTTAACAGAAACATTCATCGTTATTGGAACCAGGAAATCGCTGAAAATAATTTCCAAAGAAGATTCAGTGTCAATGTGTGGTATTTCAGGTGATCAGTTAAGTAATTGGACTATTTTTATAAATGGTACTCTTAATCAAGAAAAATATTATCAGCTACTTTCTGAAGACGCAATACTTCTTGCAGAACTAAATATAGTGTTTTTTCAACAAGATTTGCTCCGCATAACGCCAGGAGCAACGTCATCTGATTAAATTACAAATTTGGTGCAAGATGGATACGGACGGATCGGCCAATTCGATGGTTGAGTTTTCGCTTTAGGGCTATCTTCAGGACCGTGTGTACATAACACGCTCTGAAAGCGAATAAGTCTTAAGTCAGAGGATCACTAACATTTCTCGAGAGATACCTCAAAATTTAATATGGAATGCGGCTTTTGTGACTAGGAGGTGTATGTAACTGATTTTTGTTTTTGACTCGTGATTTCGAATGAAATGAGTGTTGTGGCAATGTTTTGTAACAAATAAAAAATAAATTTAATAACAGATGCAGACTTTCCAGGTAATTTTCGAATTACAGACGTTTGAATGACATATTTGTCGCATTTGTTTCGAGATTTTTTTTCACATCACATGAAATTTTCATAATAAGCCGATAAAGGTTGCAGATAATTCAATTTTTTTAAAATTAAATATCAACCAAATGATAACTAAATGAACGTACTAGATTCAGAAAAAAATATTTACCAGACTAAACGAGAAAACTGCAGGTGTCCATTAAAAAAAAGTTGACTATCGTTACATATTCAAGACAGCGTTGAAAAATAAATAGGATTAGGACCAGTATATAGAGTTTGTCAAACTATTTTGTACTTTTTTTTATTAATTAAAATCGGATAATAAATAAAGGAATTTTCGGGATGGGGCGTTTTTCATCAATGTATACCGAAAATGTTCATCAAAAATTATTTGCAAATTTCTTCTCAAATTTAGCATCGTTACAATATGGACGCCAGAAATAAAATAATAGAAAATATTTTTGATCATTTTAATAATATTTATAACCAATTGATGTATACATCTACCCCTTGAATATTGATTGAATCACTAAAAATGTTTGCTTATGGGAAGTTTCACTGTACTTTTATAATAATTAGTAACTTGAAAAATAATAATAATAATCATAACTCTTTGGCTCAATGTGAAATATTAAAATTATTTTTGTAGAGAGTACAAAGAAGCCTTAAAACAACAGAGAGCGCAGGACGTGCCTTCGATATACAGGACCAAGGATCCCGATGACCAAAGCTACAGGACAGAACCGAACACGCCCACTCATCACGGATCACCTTCTCGCAGTGCCTTGGCTTCGTCCAAATCTGACCCGACGCCGCTTAATTCCTCTTTCGGGAGTCCGAAACACATATACGACGATTCCAGTTCTAAGAAACCGATACAGAAAGTCACACCATCTAGAACTGGGCCACCCGCACAGCATCCAATAGTAAACGGTAAACACAGCATCTCTAGTAGTTCACAAATCGTTCTAAACTTGGCAAATCTGAAAAGTAATGCGCATGCGTTAACACCATTTAGATTTAGATAATGTTATTATCATCACAGTTTTTAAAGGATGGTCTATCACATACGTATAGTCATATTTGTATATAAAAAATTAATTTGTATTACAAATATATAAAAATTTATTCTGTAAATACAGGGTGATTCATTTTTGGTCCTCACCATGGGGATCACGCTTATTATTGGATATAGGGTATAGGTTTAAATTTGTTTGTTTGTTATGAATTCATAAAGAAAATGGACCTGTGACAAAAATGACGTTCGTGTTTTAAAAAAACGCAAAACCCCATTTTGTACTTTTACCTGTAGCACCTACATTTGGCCTTGTAGAGAAAAAATAAAAACACATTCTTATGGCCACTTTTAAACCTCTATCCAATGATGTACTTGAAATTTTTATATGACGTTTCGTTTCGTTCTGGCTATCATCAACTATCGAATTTTTTATAGGCGCCATATTGGATTTACACATATTCAAAATTTTTTTTTATTAATATCTGCCGATATTAATTCCCACATTCTTTTTAAGTTTTTTATTTCGAAACTGCCGACATTCTTCCTGTACGGCCAATATAATTCTATTAATAGTTTCGTGTTATCATGTGTCCATAATACGTATTCATTTATAACTGTTGATGGTACTAGGAAACACTAAAAATTCTTGTAGTAAATCTCCTTATTTTGTTTTAAATATTATAAATGTGATTTGTAACGGAACCTACCGTCCATATTTGGATTGTTATTAAACTAATATGAAAGATTGAGGTTATTATATTTTATGTACATTAAAATAAAACTATGTCAACAATATATAAAGCGTTTGTACTGTCAAAATCTCAAACTAGTTGAGCATCGAACTTTGATCGACGCATGCGCCTTAGGCAAGTCGGAAACTGTCGAATAACCTTCACAAATTCACTGTGCGAACAAACTTATAATTTCCATTTTATTTTCAAAAGACCCCAGCTCTACTTTAATCATTTGGCATTCTTATTTTGATGTAGACGTTATTCCCTGATAGAACTATACAGGGTTATCACTAAATAGGTACCAGGCAATGCAAATCTGTACAATACACTAACTGAAAATCAAAAAAAAAACTTATTTGTAACTCATCAAAATTTTCTAAATTTTTAGGGCAAAAATGTTTGTTTATACGCATTTACGTAAATACCACTAGTAATTCTAGTTTAAGGTCCTTCCAAAAAAAAAAAAACGATAAAATACTAATAGATGCAATCTTTGTTGGAAATGAATGGCAGGTGAAAAGATTTTCTATGGCGATGTTTTTTTTTTGTGAATAGCACGCCTTTATGTGGAAAAGTTTGACAACCTCGGTGTATTACCATGTTTTTTTTTTCGTTAAATAGAAGTATATTATTTTGAAACCTAAATTCCTCTATATGAAAATTATTATGTTTGTATATTAACTGCGACAGACTCGGACTCGTGGAAAGAAAAATCAATTTCTCGTCACTGCATGCACATTGGATCACGATTTTTTTTTGTCCATGCATTACTCATATTTTTCTTTCACCCCCTTTTTTTAATGACTCTATTTAAAACTAACCCTGTATATTAGTGAGGCAGGGATCGTCTTTGCTGAATTAAACTGTATGTCACAAAGGTCACTTTGATAATGAAATCATTTATTATTATTTGAAACAGGTAACAATGTCGAGTGTAACAACACGAACGGCACCTCCAAATATATACAGGACTACGTGAAACCGAGTTCCCCAGTAAAGTGCTCGACGGGGATCTTGTCCCACGACAACGTACCACCTTCCAATAACATCCCGACGTCGCCCCTTGTCAATGGCAAACCGGGCAGTCCCAGACTGTACGGCCCTAATTACGCAAACGCGAATTGCAATAAAAACGTCAACGGCGTGAAAGCAAATCGGACCATCAGTTGGAACCAGGACGTGCCCAAGGACAAGCTCTCCTTCACGATGAGAAGAGAGATCGACAAGGCAAAAGAAGAGACCGATCTGATAAACCAACTGAGAACTGTAGGTGCAGTACGTGAGCTCTTATGCGTGTGCGAAATTAATTTTCTTTATCGGTTACAGATCATAGAGTCGCGATTGAAGATGGCGCTGCCGGAAGATCTCGCACCATCTCTGACAGACGGCGTTGTCCTGTGTCACCTGGCCAATCACATAAAACCCCGATCCGTAGCGAGTATACACGTTCCATCCCCAGCTGTTGTAAGTTGCGCACGGCCGCTTCGTATATCTCGAGGCGTTAGTCGTCTATTGTCGTCGTTTATTGTTGCATTTTGATTTCAGCCGAAACTAACAATGGCGCGATGTAGAAGAAACGTCGATAATTTCATCGAAGCTTGTCGGAAAATTGGAGTAGACGAGGTGAGCATAAGACGCTTCATTTTTATCTTGATGCTTACTCATTTGTGATCATGAATTAATTTTTACTTGTAACCAAACTCATAGCTTGAAAAACATTTAATTCCTAATTTCGATATTATGTACATATATGTATAGATTTCATATACTTAAAACACTTGTATTCTCGTATACATATACAGAATTATTCTTGTTTTTTATATACACTTCTTACTTTATTTACTCTGACAACTAATGACGCCATCTACCGAGGGTTTAATCAACTATTCCATATTTGTTTTCAGTTATTGATATTATAATGGTATAAAGCCTTACATTGTTGTGCAAAATAAATATATATGATGCTATAAAACGCCCTTCTCATCTAAGGTTAGACAATGCGCGACAATTTTCTGACATAATTATTGAGAGTGAGCAAGGTTCATAATCCAAACAAACCGCACAATCACTTTTCTCCTATGTAAATTATATGGTGAAAGTAAGAGAGTATTTCTAAGTATTTTAATAAAGAGTGCCTACATAAATTGACTTTTTTAGTGATAGGTATGATGTGTGAAATGTGTTTTAATGATTTATTATAGTTTAACACAGAAAATACTTGTATTTTCAGATTTATAGACAATACAATATTGTGTTTAGAAATTGAATCTTTTTCACATTTAGATTCTTCAAAAAAAACATGAAATTATAATTATCAAAGAATTTTACTAAACTTGCATATGCAAAATCATTATTAAAATAACTTTCTATGCTGGATACAATTTAAATATTGTTTCTTTCGTTGAAGTATATTGCTTTGCATTATTGATATAGTTAAACTTGCAAGTTCTTAAAGATTTTCAACAGAATAATGAAGTAACTAAAATTACGTTATTTTATTTACAGAATAATATGGCTGCTAAATGCGTTAAAATTTATTCTGTTAATAGTATTTTAATATTCACCCTTTACTTCTCACTACCAAAAAAATCGTTCAGAAAAAAACAGTAATTATTTTTTGTAAACATAAAGATATATTGCCTATAAATCTAAAAATACAAGTATTTTTTATGTTAAACTATAAAGAATCGTTAGAATACATTTCAAATATCATACCTAACACCAAAAAAGGTCCAATCTACGTACAAAACTTTTATAAAAATTACTTTGAAGTAGTCTCTTCTTTAACTCGATATATTTTACGCGCGATAAAAAAAAGTAGAAGTTTGGATTGTGAACCTTAACCTAGGATAATAGTGATGTCAACAGAAAATACCCGCATAGTAGGTTCTAAGTACATTTTATTTTTCAATTTATTTTGATTTTATTAATAGTTTTAATTCATACAATTACAATTTAGATATGTTATAATCAGTATGAATTGTTATTATAAAAGACTTCAAACCAGTTAGTATAATGCTAAAACTCTTTTATCTAATAATATTAACCATATGAAAAGGAACCTAATCTTGATATAAAGCAATATATTTTCTTCTGTTTTATATTGGGTATCACATTTATAATTAAAGAAATTAATTATATGAATTTTATGTTTTAATATAGCACTATAATTACATATGATATTAGATTAGACAGGTCTGATTGTTAATTTTATTATGATCTTTTACATAAATGAATGATGATTTAATGAAAGTTTAATTGCCGTATTGATTTAAAGATTACTAAAAAAATATATATATATCTTGGAATACGTTCATTATATATATTGAGAAATATTTTTGACACATAATCTCCCTCTAAACTCGAACATATGAATATTTCAAATATAAAAGTAGTATATGCATACATTGTAAATTAGTTATTGATATTTATATGAGGTTTGGTTGTAAAATTTTAGTAAAATGTAAACTCTTCTATTAAAGTTTATTATGAAAAAAATGATGCATTGTCGATAGCTATTACAGCATTATCTGGAAATTATAGAATACTTGTTCAAACTATTCTTTAAAAATAATTAAACTAAGTAATTTCATCATGGTAGTCAGCTCTTTTTATAACTTAAAGAGGTTCATTTTTAAAAAGTAAACTGCGTACCATTAGTATTTTTAACATGGAGCCTGTTGCGTTCACATTTTTCCATATAGAAAACTGTTTTTCGTCGTCTTAAGTGTATCAATCGTTGAGGCTGTATAACGAGCAAACATATGATGCGGGGTGACACAGTTCGGGTATCGTTCTTCATAAAGACATCTAGCTGCACGTGAATTACTATTGGGAAGACCGTAAACAAAGTGCATATACCGTAGTCGTCAAATTTTAATTTCGGTTTATACTTCTATACCATGCAGAAGATGACCTTATAATATGCAGCGATGCCTGCTTGCTAACAGTGGTGGGAGAGCAACGCAGTGTCGCGGGACCCTCACGCCTTAACGTTTGTCGAGTGTACTGTTTTGGCAGCCTCGCTTATGTTTATCTTTAGTTTACTTCGTCCCGCTCTTTTCCTCTTTCTACTTTCGTATCAGAAATTAAATTATGTCGACTACGGTATATCGCACAATTCAGCATTTGTGTAATTCATATAAGAAAACTTTGACAATACCTTGATAAAACTTTGACACAATGATATTGAAATGACAAATAAATATTCTTGCCTCAAACCGAATGTTTTTGCAGAAACAGGTGTGATATTAAATCTTGTAAGTTAAACTATAAAAAAAAATTACTATTAAACATCCTACAACTTTAAAACTATGCCGTTTAAGACATACATTCATATGAACTTTTATGACCATAATAATCCTAGGAATCAGCCCATAAAATTTGTCGCATGTATTTAGTATGAATCTGTTGAATGTGGCCACCAAGCAATGCTGGGCTACGGGCAGCTAGTTATTTATAATTGTAAAGAAATGTGCAAGAGTACTGTTTTGAACAATTTCCGTGTAAAATTTTGACATTAAAAAAATTTTAAATTAAAAAAAAAATTAAATTAAAAATTTTAAATTAAAAAAAATTTAAATTAAAAATTTTAAATTAAAAAAAATTTAAATTTTAAAAAAAATAATTAAAAAAAAAATTTTTAATTAAAAAAAAATAATTAAAAAATTTTTAAATTAAAATTTTTGAATTAAAGTATGTCTAATTTTATCTGATATTACCCTTTATTGTGGTAATAATATTATGACTTTACTTTGTCTTTTTTTTTGCCATAAATGACTGAAAAACTAAAAGGTATAAATGGGTGTTGTACTCTTAAGTGGGATGGACAGCTGTAAATAGATGCATTTGCATGTCATCCTCTATCTAATATTATAATATCGATTCTTCTTTGTTTCCATCTGTTCATCACTGTTCATCCATCCATTCTTCTTTCGTTATTTCCTCATTGTTTTGTTAACTCGTTTTTTTTTTCTTTTTGATATTGTTTTAATTTAATTTTGAGACAATAAGAGTGAGACTGTGGGTTGGTTGCAGGGGCGTTTATGCAGTAGCGTAGACGTTACGGAGAATCTGAGCGGACGAGGCCTACCACGTCTTCTGGACACGGTGGAGGCCCTCTGCCCATTGAAGGTCCATCCCTCGAGTGTAAGTGGCGTGAGGGGCCCCCACGACACCACAGTCTCACTCCTCTTGCTCGCTATCTTCGTGTTGACGATCGTTCTCTTGGTTGCCTATCCGCCACCAGATTAGGGCGGAACGTTAGGAGCAAAAAGGAGAGAAGTGCAGGGACACAAGGATAAAGAAAAAAGGAATAAAATCCATATCGAGCGTGCGACCAATGGAAATCTTCACGTTTAGCGATGGGCAAATTATTAATTTTAGGTAGATAGAGACGCGAAGTACCTCCATCAGTCGCCGATATATTTATTTATTTAATTTATTGCTATTTATTCATTTAAGTAAGTGATTGAAAGAAATCCCGGATAAATGTGATATAATAAAGTGAGCATAACTAATCGGAAGTAAAAAAAAAAAAACGTTAAAAAAATCAATTTAGTTCCAATATTAAATAATCATAATTAATTATTACTATTATTAGTGTAATAAGAATAATATTTGATAAGCAACTATCGCCTTACTAAATGAATAGGGAGGATACTCATCTAACGCTGTAATCAAAATTGTATTCGTTTCAAATTATCTGCACTTACTTGAATGAATATCGTTTTGATACACATTCCTAGGTGAAGAATTTAAAGACGTTTTAAATTTTGATTGAACTGTTTTGTTTTAACTTGCTGATACATGTTCATAAAATGATATGTAATGTGTTTTTGTACTGGTAAACAGATGTGGCAGATTGTTATAATTTAAGTTGCTTTTTAATCGTAATCGAAGAGTTGCTCCATTCAAATAAGTAAAATTTGAAAATCAACGGAATGAATTGATGTATCACAATAACATTGTTTTAATATGTCGATTATAAATATGTGTATTATTTTAAATTTTAATTCACAAACAATGGTATTTTTGATAATTGGCAGTTGTTTTTGTTTTGATTGAGGGGGCCTTTTGGAACATTTGAAAAAGCAAACGTGCAGTATTATGTTTAAGTTGGTGAAGCATTTGTATATCTTTTGTATCAAACACAGATTTAATGTCTTCAAAACAGACTGCAATGCGATATCAGCGTCGACAATGGCCATGTTGCAATTTGGGTTGCATATTATATATATATACCGAGGTCGTCATATTTTAATTTCTGATAGGAAAGTGGTAAGAGGAAAAGAGCGCGACGAATTAAACTAAAGATAGACATAAGCGAGGCTGCCACACTGGACATTTATAAGGCGTGGGGGTCGCCCGCCACTCCGTTGCTCTCCCTCCACTGTTAGCAATCAGGCATCGCTGTATATGAGAAGATCATCTTCTGCATATGATAGAAGTGCAAACCGAAATTAAAATTTGACGCTTACGGTATATTGTAGTATGGTTGAATCGCTTAGGCAACCGACATGCGCCACAAATTTGAGATGTTGCAAAATTTATCTGTCAAGTAATATAACCTACAAAACCAATTTGAGACCTTTCATAAATAAAAGTATTCATACACCTTTTCACATAGGTTATAATAGTGATGCTTGCCTAATACACAGAATAGCCAAGTATTAAATAAAATAGTGATATATAATGTAATATTTGATTATTTTTAATATTCATTTTGTAACTGGTCTTAATGTGATAGTAGTTTAGTTGCAGAAGCTATAAAACTTTAAAATTAATTAATTAGTTTAATTTTATTGTTCTGAAATTGTTCTGTTCGATGAGAATTCGTCATCTATAGTTCATATTTTGGCAGTTCCGGTTGCCAAAACGATTCAATTATATTGTTCCATGATCTATCTGATCTGTCATTCTTATAATATCTTGTAAACATGTCAGATTCTAATAATTTTAGAGAAAAAATACGAAAATATTTTTTTCAGCTATTACTCCTTTTACTTAATTCAGAACAACTCTTGGATTGTTATTAAAAATGTACAAACAATTCCACTTAAAAACTAGCCTGAGTTCAGTTGCAATTTTGTTAAAAATAATATAATTTTTTTTATCCATGTAAAAAACATAATAATTCATATAGAAATTTGAGATCGCTTTCAGGATGGGAAACAACAATCTGCCACTGGTAAATACGGATGTGATTCTTAATTTTATTAGTGCCTAAGTAAAATATTATGCTTGTTGCGTGAACAATTTCCTTGAATATGGCTTGCCCTCAACAAAATAAGCGCATCATTTCCTATGCTTTACAAATTCAAATATAATTATTCCTTTCAGTAGATCCACTAATGTTCAATTAGTAATATCGACACCGCTGTTTAGATAATAAAGTCAAAAAGTTCTTCTGTAATATCACGTCAAATCAATACCCATAATTGCGTTACACAAAATTTAAGATGTGTTTCTTGAACTGTTATTTTCGATATTTTGTTGTACTAAATTTTAATTTTTTAAACAGCGCCTAAATTAATATTATACTAAAAAAAAAGTGATTATAACGTAGATAAATAGTAATATTTATGTTTTCTGATTTAAACGTGGAATAATATAAATTCTTATTAAAGCGAATGCATATAAAAACACTGTATTATAACAGAAATGAAAGTTAGATAAATTTTCGATACGTATATTTATTTCAAGAAGTACAAACGTCATTTCCACATTTTCATTCTATATTATACAGTGTGGAAACCACTTATGGAATAAATTCAGTAACTTACAAACTAATGACATTTGTCGAAAACGCTGAAACAGGTTAATTTTAATTTTAAATTGCGCTGGTGTTAAATCACTGCACCTATTAGTGACGTCATCTTCTTTAGAGCTGTGACGCCATACGCATTTTTTTTAAATAGAATCCTATATTTTTTTTATAAATTCGTAGATAGTACTATTAAATACCTTTTCAATGAACTAACACAAGTTAACTTTATTTTCAACAGTTTTTGAGATTTTTACATTTAAAAAAAAAACAACACGAAAAAACCGTGTGATGAAATTGATAGCACCTGACGGTAGTAGAATACAAGAAAGATAGTAATTTTGCTTTGATCAAAAAAGAATAAATTAGTAAACTTTGACGTTTTTATAATTGTTGTTGTGGTTGGAACGTAAAAATGTAAAAATCTCAAAAATTGTTGAAAATAAAGTTAACTTGTGTTAGTTCATTGAAAAGGTATTTAATAGTACTATCTACGAATTTATAAAAAAATATAGCATTCTATTAAAAAAAAAATGCGTATGACGTCACAGCTCTAAATAAGATGACGTCACTAATAGGTGCAGTGATTTAAAACTTGCGCAATTTAAAATAAAAATTGACCTGTTTCAGCGTTTTCGACAAATGTCATTAGTTTGGAAGTTACTGAATTTATTCCATAAGTAGTTTCCACACTGTATAATATATTTCAACCAGAAGAAAATATAATTTGTATTTGTTTTGAAAAAAGTATTATAAACATTTATTTTCATTTAAAATGAAGACTTTCTTCACTCAGTAAACTACCCTCACTTATCGTTCTCGAAGTTTAATTAGTGATGCATAGATTTATTATACCAAGGTTGTAGATAAGATGAAATTGCCACAGAACTTTGAAAAATTTAAAATCGTTTTTATAAAAATTCGTACACAGCACATATTTTCACCATTTCTGCAAGAATGAAAGAATCACAAACATTAAATCATTTTTAATACTGACGTAAATATGACGCCATTGAATTGGTTCGGCTTTATTATATCGCTGGTGTTGTTAATATACAGGGTATAGGAACTGTTTATTATGGGGAACGAGATGACGTTATTAATTATATAAATTATTGAAATTGTTTGTTCGATGTGTGTTTCAATTGCTGTATATAGGTGAATGTTGCGCTGTTGTTGTTGATGTTATTTATTCTTATATAAGAAATTATATACATACTTTTTAAGCGCTCTTTTGTTTTTAACTACATATATTCTTAAACATATAATTCATAAGGAAATTGACAGACTGAAACGAAAAATTCCATATGCTTATGATGTAAAATTTGTGTGGCCTTTCGAAGAAACAAGAAGACAAAAACGAATGGATTGTAATATTCATATTTTGAGATAGTAGGAACAATAAATAATAATTTCTTTCAATATTATATATATTATAGAAATATATAGCCAACAACTAGTTACTCTGCATAATCTACTAAACTTTATAGTCAATATTTTTCTACGCTTCTTTTCAAGTTATTGTACATATTATACACCTGTAATAACTTTACAGTATGCAGTCTGTATAGAAATTAATGAGATTAACAGATGAAGGGTACAGGTTCATAAGGAGGTATGTCACAAATTACTAGTTTTGCATAAGACTCAATTTAAATTAGAAAACTGGTTTTTAAAAAAATGGTTCAAATTTTAGAAACTGATGACACTAGATGAAATATAAACTTGTATTTAAAGAAATTAAGTTTGAAACTACCAAAAATAAATGTCCAAAAGGAGTTAAGTCCAAAGAAGTCAATACAAACTATTGTGTAGTAAATGTCCATTTTGTAAAGGATTAGAATGGAAAAACACAGTAATATTACTATCCTCCTTTATTCTTTACAAAGGGTATCAGTTTACTCCGAGTACTAGTTTCAGCACATGGCCATCATCAGCTCAGAATCTAGGCAAATCATTATAAAATATTAGAATAGACATCCTCAATTAAAGTATTACCAGTAAAAATCACAATTTAAATTTAGCAAATTAAAGAATACTTACAGTCAAAGAAAATCAAAAAATTCCATATATAATGCGGATGCATATGATATTATAAGAATAAAATACTCATTTTACTTAAAAATTAACAGTTTAAAATTTCTTTGAAAAACGAATACAAAGACAAATATTACATTACAAGTTAAAAATTCAATACTTTTTGAAAAACAAAAACATGACAGGACAAAAGACGTTTCCAAAAGTATATTGTAAAATAGAGGGAGAACCGAATGAATATCGCAAATCTAATCACATTAAAAATAGAACACCCTAACTAAAAACATAACTTAACGAAAATAAAAGAACCAGAGCATATGTGGAAATATACATGAGAATCGTGTAATAGATAATGATAGCTTGTACAACGCTGTATTTTTGGTTGCCTAACTACATTATCTATTACACGATTCTCATATATATTTCCACATATACTCTGGTTCTTTTATTTTCGTTAAGTTATGTTTTTAGTTAGGGTGTTCTATTTTTAATGTGATTAGATTTGCGATATTCATTCGGTTCTCCCTCTATTTTACAATATACTTTTGGAAACGTCTTTTGTCCTGTCATGTTTTTGTTTTTCAAAAAGTATTGAATTTTTAACTTGTAATATAATATTTGTCTTTGTATTCGTTTTTCAAAGAAATTTTAACGTGTTAATTTTTAAGTAAAATGAGTATTTTATTCTTATAATATCATATGCATCCGCATTATATATGGAATTTTTTGATTTTCTTTGACTGTAAGTATTCTTTAATTTGCTAAATTTAAATTGTGATTTTTACTGGTAATACTTTAATTGAGGATGTCTATTCTAATATTTTATAATGATTTGCCTAGATTCTGAGCTGATGATGGCCATGTGCTGAAACTAGTACTCGGAGTAAACTGATACCCTTTGTAAAGAATAAAAGAGGATAGTAATATTACTGTGTTTTTCCATTACAAACTATTGTATTATAAAACACTTTATAACAATAGATATTCCTACTTTTTGGGAATGTTGTCGAAAAATGATTGTGCCTCAACATCGCAGAATTTCTTTAAGTCTTGTAGACACTTAAACTTTTTGGCGGTGATTGGTATCAGACCTAAAAATATATTTTTAAAAAGGTTAAAAATTCAACAGCATAATATAAATATTGTACCAGAATAGGAGTACGGAGGCGTAGCACAAATTCATTTGGTAGTAAAAGAGGTCTCTTACATTTTCTTTTTTTATCCTTCACTATTGTTGAGTCCCATGGTCCATTATAGGTAGGCTTACCATACGTTCCTGTTTAATCGGGATTGTCTCGGTTTTAGACATCAATCTCGGCCGGTTTTGTATTTTGTCCAGGTTGCTGTTTAAAGTGATGTGACGAGCAGGGATGAGGGCGGTGTGCGAATTTAATTGCATATCGAGTGTACGCGTTATTTGTCGACGTTATTAAATTTAAATTTTCACCTAAATGTGTTGAAGCTTAATATCTTGAAAAAAAAATTGCAAATTAACAAATGAACTGCAAAAGGACTACCCATTTATTAAAAACCTTTGTAGTGAGGATAGCAGAGTGAAGTGCCAGCAATGTTTCTCCGAGTTTTCTATTGCACACTGTGGGCGAGCGGATATTAATAATCATTTGAAGTCTGCGAAACACAAGGCTGCTGATACGGTGACTGCAAGCATTTTATACCGTAGTCGACAAATTTTAATTTCTGTTTATACTTCTATCCCATGCAGAAAATGACCTTATAATATGCAGCGATGCCTGCTTGCTAACAGTGGTGGGAGAAGCAACGTAATGTCGGGGGATCCTCACATTTAATAGGAAACGTTTGCCGAGTATACTTGGCAGCTTCGCTATATATTTATCTTTACTTAATTTCGTCGTGCTCTTTTCCTCTTTCTACTTTCGTATCAGTAATTAAAATTTGTCGACTACGGTATATAAATACATTTTTTAAGAACGATGATCCAGTTCAAGATGATTAGTTATTGCGGCAAAAGAGGTCACGTTTGCTTTGCACACAGCAATGCATGGATATGAGCTTCAAAACTTTTGCCTGTACGTCCGAATGGTTCTCAACATTCTTTGAACCAAAATCCGGTGCTGCAAGAACCAAATGCCAAGCAATAATTTTAAATGGTTTGGCACCTTTATCTGTCGAAAAATTATAAGCTGACTACAGATGACGGCCCTTTGTAAGTGTTATCAACAACACTTTAAGTAGAAAACACGTAAAACTAGCGCGCATTGTTCTAAGATGTTTTTACCATTGGAAGCCGTACCAGTCAAACTGCTATTGACGGTGGCTTTTTACGTAAGAGAACTGGCGACGCGCATTGCGTGAATTATATCTTTGGTTGGTTGTGCATGGACAACTGACCAATTTTAACAAGGCTGTTCTGCTCATGGAAAATGGTGAAGCAAGCGCAACAGATATTATTTGGGAGCTAAAACTATTGAAATCTAATCATCAGGAAAGGATGAATAGTAACTTACATCGAATTGGGGGGAAATAGGTGGCGCCGAAATATTCGCATGTGACGCATTGTAAAATGTATTGAAATGGGAAGAATTTCTGAGGCTATTAATGAAATGCCTACACGGTTCCGATAATAAAAAAAATTATAATGATAATCGTTTTGACTAATTTTCAATCGCAAAAGGTTATTTTGCCTCAAAGAATGTAGACCTCAACGACTACCCAACTTGATTACGCCGACAAATGGGTCCAATTATTCAAATATTTTCACGCGAAACACGTTGATGTACATAATCTGGTTAAAATGATCCAATATATTTAATGTCTGCCAGCAACGACCGTGCCTTGCAGCGCGTTTTCTCGATGATGAACCAGATTTGGCCGGATGACTGAAGCCGCATGCTGGAGTCTACCCACGAACGTTACTCTGCTGTAAATTAAATTTTGTCATAAAACGACTTTTAAGAAAAAATAAAAAAAACGGCAGAGTTTTGAAAAAAAATCACTCCACCGAGAAATATAGCTATTACATTAAATAAAATATTTTAAACTTCGCTCTAATTTTCTACATAAATGAATGCAAGTCACAGTAGGTTATGTAGCATATTAATTTTATGTTAAAGATTACTAATTGCCGTGATTAAACAATAATTGGTAGTTTCTTTTCCTCCTATCTCCTGCTCCTGTCCCTAATGGTAAGCCTAATTATAGGAATCTCTATAATATAGGAGTCTGGAATGATCCTGGCGAATTTCTAGTTCCCGAATCGGACGGTAACTAAATGGGCATATCTGTGCATAATCTAAGCTGGTATTAAAAAAATTGGTCCAGGCTCGAAAGTAAGACTGATCATCTTCTACAACATCTTGAATATTTCAAACCAGTGTGACGGAATTTCAACTCTTTGTCTGGAATTTACTAATCCCATATTTTTGTCTGGCTTCATATAGGAATTACCACGAATGGGAAAAGTAACTTTGACGTAATCTAGTCGCCTCTCATTGTGAACAACATAATGCAGAAACCGAAACATAGTATAGTTTTTATTTTGCTCTCTGCATGAGTCGTAAAAAATTGCAAAAGCCCTTACTTGCAAATCAAGGAAGTTCCATAAAAAATTATGCAGCATGGAACACACATTGTCGCTTCCTTTTTTACCAATAGTCTCCGGGTAAATATAAAAAGCACTTTTTGCTATAGACAGAATGTGTATATGAAAAGCATAAACGTTCAACTGACTCTTGTAATAAACATCGTTTGTTGTTATGTTTGGAAGACTAAGGTTTTTGCCAAAATTTAAACAAATCGCTTCTAGAGTCTCATAAGTTCTCGGCTTCTTTGCTTTGCAGCTCTTTTTCTGTTGTAGAATACCGCAGCCTTTCTTTTGTGCAAAACAATTTGTATTGTCAACTGCTTTATCTCATATTGTAAATGTACCTTTTCATCAATACTAGGGTTTCTTGAAATATCAGATTGAAAAGATTTTATTTTAACGAGAAACTCGCATGAGCTACATGTATCAGTTCTAGGATATCCAAAAGCTATATTAAATTTGGTATTCCAGATTGTTCTATATGACTCGTAAGATATTTTCATCTGAGGATGCAAATCACAACACATCTCAAACATCTTCTTTACGTTAAGTTCATCAGGTAGGTATAATCTCTTACTGTCATCTACACTATAATGGCTATTTCTATCCTTGAATGACTTGATGTGTTCATGTATGGCTTCACGGATCTTGTTATCGAGTTTTCTGGTATGTTCTTTGTTTTCGCGCCTTCTATCTTTTGGATCTATTTCCGTAATTTTTAAAGAATTTTGTAGTGTTGCTAGCTTTCTTCTCTTTATACCATGAATGGACATGTAAGCTTGTTTACAAACATCTACTTCTTTGAGTCTGTCATCAATTCTAAAACGAACTTTATAAACAAATGTAGCACTTCTTAGATTTGCTTCTTCTTCATTTTTCCTAGGTCTCCTTCGACGAATAGGTAGTACTGCAATCAATCCACACAAATACGAATTCTGCTCATTAACAGAGGCTAGTGTGTTAAAATTTTTAAGTATGCTTTTGCTTGCTTCTATGGGCACTTTCTGAAAACATTGTTTTTGGCAATTATGAATTCACCCAATTCATGGCTTTGTAACCTAATTTTTTTCATAACATCTCTCATTCTTCCATGTGTTTGCTTCTTTTTTGTTTCCTTTTTAGCAATCAATTCTTCTGACGGACTGTCACTACCATTACAATTATTTTCAGATTCCATTAATATTTTATTTTTTCTATTCCCATACTTTAATTGTATTATTAGATATGTTGAACCTGTACTTTAATGATGTCCATTACGATACAGATTTTCATTATGATACAAGTTTATATCCAATAGGAATACAGATTTTTCATTACAATACAAGCTTATATCCAATAAGAATGCGACATTCCAGTATTCAAACAATATTCAATATGGCGACTGCATATCTGACAGATATAAAAATTAATTAAACATGACAGTTCTCTGTAATTTACAAAGTAAGTAGTTAAAATTTGTGCTTTTTTGAAAATATAAACGGTAAAAATGAGGGATAATGACAGTGAAATGCAAAATTTCACTCCAGCAGAAATTATGGAACAAGTCTTAGTAGTCACGAACAATTTATTACCAGCTTAATTCGCAAAAACGTACGGAAAATTTTACGCTCAATTTATGAAATGGAATGTTCAAAAAATAATGGTTTATTATGTGGTCGTAGAAAAAATAGTGTATGCAACTCGTATTTAATGGCTATTAAGACTCTCATATTCATTACAATACTCGCCTTCGGCTCGTATTGTAATTTTCATTCTCATGTCTTAATAGCATCATTAAATGCTCATTGCATAATATACTATTATTGCACAATACTAAACACAAACGACACAAACTGATTGTCAGCTGCACTGAAATATCTACTGTCACTTTAGGCGGGATACCAGATTATACTACGCTTTATTTATGCGGACTTGGCCTCTTTTGGGCATGGCTAACATGGACTTGACACCTTGTGGCGCTGTATGCAATAACGAAAACTTATTTTTGCTAGGCGCTTGTCGCCTTCTGGACGTGTATGAATATTTTGGCACATTCTACATGAAAAATGCCACAGGATGGCAGCAGTGGTTTAGTATACGTAATTTTTGGACTTGGATCCTTTTGGAACTGTACCTTTCAGATATAATATTTTTACACATCTCTCTCTTAACCAAAAATCTCTCTCTTTACCAAATTCCTATGTTCATATTGATGATAATTAGAGGCCGGACACGAGCGGCCGATCACTCATCGCCCACGGGCGCACTATTGAAATTTTGCATTTTTAAAAGGTTTTAATTTTAATTAGGGTTAAAGTAAAATACAATTTACAACTAATTTCCAGTATAATCACACTTTATTTAAAAAATACGACATGTTTCGCTACGATGTAGCTTCTTCAGGTATTGCGTTATTACTGAAGAAGCTACATCGTAGCGAAACATGTCGTATTTTTAAATAAAGTGTGATTATACTGGAAATTAGTTGTAAATTGTATTTTACTTTAACCCTAATTATTATGGAGTTCCAGCAAGTAACGGCCGATTCAATCAAGGTTTTAATTTTATTTGTATAATTGGATAACAAGTGGGTGGTGATCTATAAAATACAAAATACCCTATTATTTGTTCTCTTTGAATGAAATACATACTTGTAGATAGAAAATGTTCTTTCTACATCGCAACAGGTTATAGGTGCATACTGGAAATATTCTTTTTATTTCAGCGTATTTGGCAGGTAGATTTTGTGTCATTATCTCCATACACAATTGGCGCAATGTTATTAAATCCGGATTTCTATTAAAAACTGCGTACATTCGTACATCTTTCTGATCCACTCTGTATAAACACGTTATTCTAAATACTACATCTGACCTGTGTAGATTCAATTCAAATATGAGATAACTCATCACATTGACATTTACAACTGTGATAAGTGTTTTACACGAATTTTATTCTAAAAACTCAATTTGGTTTTTAATTTTTTTTTTTTGGCAAAGAATAGTCCTTAAATAGGGCCAAGTCCAAACAACCCGCCGTATTGAATTTTATCGCGTTCATATTATATAACCTTGAAACCTTGATTATTTTCAATTCTGATGTGCCTTCGAGGTCTATCATGTGGATAATTTTCTCCTAATTATTATACAGACTGTACCATTTTTGTTTTATGTTGTGAAGCTATTAAAATATTGAAAAAGGTTGAAACCCTTGCCGCACTTTTCAGATTTCAAATCCCGTTCACATATTTCCACTATAACATGTCATTAAAATGTGAAAATATACTCCAATCTGGATTTGACCTTTTTGGGCGGTGCGGTAAGGATTTCTTTTTAGTTTTCCATTTATATACTTAACGGCGGTCCTCATTTTAAAATGCTTATTTTCATTTTCGTTCCATTTATATTGAACCTTAACTCTTTTTTTGTAATTTATAGTATTATAAACACGTATGTAGGTGCTATTCGTACTTCATTTTGTTTTGATTTTATCCTTATTATTAGTTACGCTCAGTATTCTTTCTATTAACTATTTTAAACACTTCTTCAGTAACACGGTACGTCAAAATATAATTTTTTTGAAATCCCGTCAGGTGCCTGAATTGTTTCTAATATTTTCGTAATCACGACTGTGTACTTAGTATATTAGGTTCAGATTAAGTTTGAATTCTATAGGACCTTGTAGTAATGTCCAAGTTAACAAAATGAATTAAAAGCCCAAAATCAATTTGTATTCTCGAAAAATATTAATCAAAGAATATGAAAACGTCATTTTAAATTTTTTCCTTTAATATCCTGAAAGTTTTTCAACGAAGCCTTATAAAAATATATACATTGTGTAGAGTGGTTTTTAATTATAATATTTTAATATGTGTTTTAGGAGAAACCCCTTTTGGTAAATAAAAACGAATAATGTATGTAATTAAGGGTCCTCGCTAGTGAATCGAAAATGTAATATTGGTTGCATAGCACATAATTTAATAAGCCATGGATGTCCGAGTACCTATTACACATAGGGAATATATAATAAATATTTGAAATAATAACTCAATATCTAAGCGAATAAAAATTCATTTATGATCAAATATTTACACATTTGTAACCGTGGAAATGATTTTTACCAGAATAGCATTCACTGTAATGTGGGTTGCCTAATTTTAATTTATTTTATATACATTTAAAACAAAGTAAAGAATAGTTGAACGAAAAATAAATCCAGAGCGGGGTAGCTTTTTATTCAATTCATAACATGAACTAAAGCAAACAAATCTACTGCAAAGGCTTTTTGAGAAAACTTGCTTTAAATATTTTGACATATTAATTAATTTTCTTTAATCAGATAATTTTTTTCTAAGTTTGACTATTCAGCGGGGTAGATTAACTAAATTCTTCATAAGTTGACGATGAAACGTTTTCTCCAAATTTAAAATCAACAAAAATATCTTGCATCAAAAATCTGCTATTTTTGAACTATTCACAGATCCAGTATCGAGGATCCTTAAGGATTTTTCGAAATATCTCATACGTACAAACATATCACCACTTCGTATATACAGGGTTGCGATTATGTATGGAACAGGGTTAGATATACTAAAACGGTTTTGGCTAGAATCCTGAAATTTTAAATAGACATAGGGCTCAATTAAAACTACTTATTCGATTTTTAATTTTTATTTTGATCCATAAGTTTTTGAAATACAAAGCCTACTTGTTTTTTTTCCATACATAATCGCAACCCTATATATGATAAGATGTGAAATTGCCATTACGATAGGCGTATGAGATTCAAGTAAATCGAAACGCGTCAACGTCTCGCTAATTAGCAATGGCAATTAATTATTCAAATTAATTTTACTTCCTTAGTAAATATTTGGGTATTTCAAATGTGCCTAGACTACAAACTTGATCTGACTCGGAAAAAAAACTGAGTACGGAATCGTTATCAGCATCCTCGAAAATACTACTGACGGGATTTTTTGTGTGTTGTATCGTGTAATAAATTACAAATACTGTGCATTCCTCGATTAGTTCACTCCTGGTTCCGATTTTGTTAACATTTTCCATCTCGAATCATTCCGTATCAATTCTTATAAACAAAGATATTGCCGATTCAACACATGCAGAAGAAAGCAAAAAAATCTAACTTCTAGTCATACCTCAAATTTACAGTATTAGTAATAGACATACAAAGACTGTAAAAAAAAACTCTTTACTCCTGATATACCAAATATACTATTACCTTTTTTTTTTTGTTATTTTCTCTCGTGTTATTTGTTATGATTTCTTTGTTATTTATAGAAAGCCAACAGTTCAAATGCATAATATATCACACGTGCATTTAGATAAAACAACACGACTCTCTTATCAAAAAATATGTATCGATTTTCTGAATAGTTATTTCAACAATTGATGAATTGTCATCATTGGCAATACAGACAGTATTTCACTAAAACAAAGTATTGAAATGTTTCGTTTGTAGATTTGTTTAAAAAATAGCTTCTTTTGAGCTATTGTTTAACTCCTACCTTCTTCTGACCATATTGGAGATGGTGGATTTTTTTCACGAACCTTAGCAAATGCATTTTTTTCCTCTTTCGCAGAACTTTATAATAAATCATAATATTACCTTATTTTCTTAAGTACGTGAAGTACATAGTACATTTTATCTAAATGCATTAATATCATAAAAATGTTGTTTATTTTTTATTTATTAATAATTTATTTTTGAGTTTTTGTTTTTCTTTATCTTGACGATAATTGGTATAAGATAAAAACAAAGTGGTTGAAATATTTTTAAATACCTAGGTTAGAAACTATTTACGGAATTGGTGATTTTTTAAGACAATGTTTTTCATTTGTAACTCTTTTTTATTATTCCTATTTTTGTTTGGTGTAATGTTTTTTCTTATGTATTTGTGTTAGATTCAGGTTTTAGGTTTAGTATATTTTTGTAATTAAGGCGTTCTGTTCTTGTATTTAAATTCTGCTATCTTTAAACAGTATTTTATTGTAATAATCTACACATACAAATATATATACCGATGATATGTATACCGATATATATATAAAGCTTTATCAATAAAAGGAAGTAACAAATAAGTGTATTTTTTGAAGAGAACACTACGGACGAAGTCGTTAGCATTAATAAATGCCGACGACATATTCACAGCAGTATCAGAGAACAATGATCAACGAGAATCGACAAATACGTTAATAGCGTGTCTGTGTTTCTTCGGTGGACGAGGCGAGCGTGGTTTTCTGCGCAGTCCGGCTAAACGAGATGTTCGTAAGACTGAAAAAATTAGTTATTTTCTCAAATACACAAACAGGGAGTTAAAATTATAAACAGCTGACAAATAAGCTGAAAAGAAACTTCTTTTTCATATATTATCTTATTTATAATATACAGGCTGTTTGATAAAAAACGCCCCATCCCGTAACTTCTTTATTTATTATCCGATTTCAATAAATAAAAAAAGTATAAAACTGATATGAGAAACTCTTTAAACTGCTCACAATCCCAATTTTTTCAACGCTGTTTTGAATACGTAACGATAGTCAACTTTTTTTTTTTTTTATAATGGACACCTGTAGTTTCTTTTTTTTTTTAGTCTGGTAGATATTTTTTTTTCTAAATCTAGTAATGTTCATTTAATTATCATTTGGTTGATTAATTTTAAAAAAAATATTTATCTGCAACTTTTATCCGCTTACTATGAAATTTGAAAAATCTGGAAGATCTGGAGGAAAGTCTGGAAACACGCATTCCAACCTAAATTGCAAAGTCTGTTTAGTGAACTTCTGAACGACTTGGCCGATTGAGCTTATATGTTCACCCAATATATTTGTTTTATCGAGACCATGGTTTATAGCTATTCTAGGATCCGATAGGGGGCGCTGTAGTTATGTTATTAACAAATTATATTATATTCATACTATACAGCGTGGAAATAAAGTAACGGATAAAGGCATTAACTTCGTTAATATTCACTTTTTGAAAAAAAAATCGAAGGGATATAGCGATTTTAACTAAGGGGAATATTTTCATTGCATTTTCGGTTTCTTATGTCATTTGTTTTTCATGTTATGTCGTCATCGACCTTTTTTAAATGGCAACCTATATTTTTTTAAATTGATTTTGATAGTACTTTTATTTCCCTAACCAACGGTATAAAATTTTTAATGTTATATTTGAAAAAAAAAAATAGAAAAATATCTTAAAGTTCAAATATTCAAAATTCATTATATTAGAATAATTTACGTTTTGCAAACTATTTTATTAATAAAAAATTAGGTGGGGCTACCACACGACATTCTTATACGTATGAGCGTTTCAAATTATACACAAGTTGTTCTGAATTGTTTTAAATACTTTTATCTTAGAAAAGTAAACCTGTAGGTATGTTACTTCATGTTCAAATTTTAAGAATTTTTTTTTTATACAAAAAATATTCAAAATCCTATTCGAAATACTTTTATTCTCTTAATAAATCTCTATAGAATGCATACTTTGCGAGATAATTGAAAAAAGGCTACTCGCTAAGAGTAGAAGTGTTACTTCCGGTCCGAATTTTGAAATTTCAACAACTGGTTGCTAAGCCCGAAAGCGTCTATTTACCTCACTCGGAGTGAGGTAATGGATTTTCGCTCACTCATATGTCAAATTTAACAATTTAGTTTTCAATATTTTTAGATAAGAAGTGCATGAGTAGTATTGAATGAAAGGTACATTAGAATAGAATTCGTATAATTTATTCAAAACATAGGGCCAAGTGGGGTATAAATGAGACAGTCAGATGATTAACACTACACACTATTTGAATGGGACAAAAATGTGGCAAAATAAAGTTTAAACCTCGTAATATTTAAAATCATATCGATTGGCACTTTAATGTAAGCTATACATGAATAATTAAATCAGACTTAAAATATTACAATTTACGATGCGACAACTTTTAAAATCGACGGAATAACTTTTCTTGCCACGCCGAGCCAAGACATCGGGCGCCCTCGGGGCAGGTCGCAAATTGAAAATCGCTGTATAACGAACGCTTTGGGAACGAGCGGGACAGGGGACAGTCTAGTATGACATTTGTTGGTGATAGCACGTGCTCTTTTGTTGGGGTAATTTTGAAACGACCTCTTGGGTAAATATGAGACATATCATGGGGTAAAAATGATACATAATTTTCTACATTTTTTAGGTTCCAGAAAATCATTATGCCTAGACATTATGTTTTAAAAGCGAAAAGATATACAGAGGAAGATCTGCAAACTGGACTTACCTTAATAAAACAGGGTAAGCTGTCTATTAGAGCTGCTTCGACAAGATTTCGAATTGATAAATCAAAATTATGCAGTTGTATTCATAATAAAAATAATGAAAAACGTGGCCGAAAGCAGGTGTTATCAGCGGAGCAAGAGAAAGAGTTGACTGAAAAAATAACAATATTGGCTAAATGGGGATTTGCGTTATCCAAAGAAGAAATTAAGTTAGTTGTGCAAACATACGTGAACGAAAATAATCTTAAAACCGTTTTTAAAGGTGGTAAACCTGGGGACGATTGGTTTCGTTTGTTCTGTAAAAGAAACAGGCTAAGCCAAAAAAAAATGGAACAACTAGAAAAGTGTAGGAGAACAGCTACCAGTGACCCGTTTATTATATTCTCCTTCTATGATCACCTCGGTGAAACAATTCAACAGCTTGGTTTGGAGGACAAGCCATCACCTATATTTAACTTGGACGAGACAAGCTTCAATTTGGATCCAGGGAGAATCAAGGGAGTTGCTAAAGTGGGTCAAAAGGTTCATAGAACCATAGAAGGTTCCGGTAAAGAAAATATAACAACCATGGCTTGCATTTCTGCCAGTGGGGTATTATTACCACCGCTAATTATATATCAAGGCCAGAATCTATGGACCTCATGGAAGGGATCGAAAGACTTGGAAGGAACCTGTTATGCTGTTTCTGATAAAGGCTGGATGACAACTGCTGTCTTCAATAGTTGGTTCTCCAAATTTTGTACAATGGTTGCAGAAAGACCGCTTTTAGTAATAATGGATGGTCATGTCTCACATCTAGACAGAGGAACCATTAATCTAGCAATAGAAAACAACCACCTTATTTAAGCTGCCTCCCCATGCCACAGATATTTTACAACCGTTGGACAAGTGCTGCTTTGGACCACTGAAGCTCAAATGGAACAAAAAACTTGCAGAATGGCAGCGATTAAACCAAAGGAAGCTCACAAAAAACGAATTTGCGGATATGATCAGTGAGTTATGGCATGAAGGGATTACAGACACTGTCATAAAAAAGGCTTTCCAATGCACTGGAATATTTCCTTGCTGCCGGGAAAAATATCCGGTCGAGCGTCTAGATGAAATCAAACTGCAAAAATACAATGAAGGGACCCAAAACCCTTATCCACTAGATATTTTTGAATTGAGCCAAGAAGAAATAAATGTGGAAAATGACGACGAGATTCGCGAACAGGATATTGAAAAAGAAGAAACAAACAATAATGAACAAAATGAGAAAGAAATGTTTGAAGAGAGCAATAATAACGAATATATTGATGTCGAGCCAAGACCATCTAGTTCATTTGAGCAAATTTTGTTACGAAAAATTAACAAATCAAATCCTGAAATAAAACGAAGGCGAAAGATTGATTCAAACTGTGCTGTTTTAACTAGCTCTGAATATTTAAATAAAATTAAGGAAAAGGAAGCTATGCAAAAGAACAGGAAACAACCGAAAAAAATTTACTGAAGTGGCTGACTCCTCATCAGACAATGATAGCATTCCTTACCAAGAAGAGAGTGACACTGAAAACATGACATTACAAAACATTATGGAAGAAGAAAATCATCCCGTTGAAGAATTTGGCCTAAGTGAAATAGACATTGGGGACTATGTTTTGGTTAAGTTTTCCACGAAAAAGAAATTATTGCATTACGTTGCGCTAGTTGAATTTATGGCAGCAAACGAGTATTCTGTATCGTTTTTGCGCCGAAAGGGTGATAAATTTATATTTCCTGAAATACTTGAAAAATACGATGTATGTAAGGAAGATATAGTAATGAAACTACCTGCCCCATCATTCCATGGAGGTACTGCTAGGGTTTCACAAAAATTTGTATTTTCTATCGCCTTTGACAAATTTAATGTATATTAAAAAGTTTATTTTAATTTGTGTTCATTACAAAACAATTATTTTTCGTTTTTTACATCTAGCTTCTTTGCGAACCGCAATTAGAGTTCATGTAAACTGTTTTTCATTTGTTTTTTGAAATAAAAGTAAGGAAAAATGTATATATGGTTGTCTCATTTTTCAATCAAGACGTCTCAGTATTACCTCAGACGTGATACGCAGCACTCGTTCTTTAATAAACGCCTAAAAACACATTGTCTTAGTTTTACCCACCCTGTGTCTCATTTTTAACCTAAATGTCGGTTAAAAATGAGACACGGTTTTTTTGCGTGTTTTCAAAACCCTTAACAATTATATCAAATATATCGTGTTTATGTTATTCCCCATCAATTTATTCATAGTATGACCATTTTTTGAAAAATTATTTCAGAAAAGACCCATCGAAAAATTTAAAGTTTTATAAAATGTCTCATTTTTACCCCACTTGGCCCTACAATTAACTAGTAAGAAATATTGAAATTAACAGTACAATTATTAAAAATATTATTAGATGCAATGGCTGTATGGGTATCTTTCACAAAATCAGTTTTATTTGTTTGTGCTTGAATATTTTTAGTCGTGCCCTCTTCACCAGTAATTAATTTTCTTGCAATTTTAATTTTATTGCTCTCTGACTCTTCTGCATAACCTTCTGCCATAGACGTCGATCGCCAACCTCCGTGCCGTTTAAGCGTTAAAATATCACCTGAAACGTGGGCTAGTAATGTTGCTGAGGTTCGTCGAAAGGAATGTCCTGTATATAAATGAGCATCATTCATCCCCAAATATTCTGCCACTAGTCTAGGTATCTTTGATATCGTGTTTATACCTACAGGTTGCACTGTACATTTACCATAATAGTAACTCAGGAAAAATCTTCCCTCACCAAGCATTATTGAAGAACGTAACGCAGCATATTTTCTATATATTTCTAAACCATTAAAACCTCCTCCTTCAACATCGGTAATAACAAAAGAGCGAGGTTTATAATTTTTGGTTTTCAAAATATTAACCACCACTATAGATTGTTTATTTACTATATCCGTCATTTTGAGATTAACTAGCTCATCGCACCTACAAGCGCCCATAATTCCCATAACAACAACAATTTTCATCAGCAAGTGCTTCTCATCGGGGGCTTCGTTTAAGAACTTCTGTACATCTTCATACTCAAACACTTTGGCCTTCTTAGGTTGATATCCTTTAGATTTACTTTTCAAAATCGAAAACAATGTCTTATACCTATAAATTATTACAAATTTAGATCAAATAAGTCAAAAAATATGATACTATAAACTTACTTACTGATATCTATCTTCTCAAAAACAAATAAAGTAGATTTCAACATAGAATATGTGGACCACAAAGAAGACGGTGCATACTTCTCTAATAATCCGTTAAAATACGCTAGGAGTACTTGCTCCGTTATAAGAGTAACACTTTTTATATACATCCACTCATGAAATTTTCTTAACTCATTTATATACCTTTCTTTAGATTTTGGCGGCAATAAATTGAATACAACAGCTTTCGCTTCATTTACAACATCTCTTGGTACAGCTTCTTGTTCCATATTTTTGTTAAATAATGAAATTAATGACAAATTTACTCTAAACAAAGCAAAAATAAAATTTTGTTGACAACATAGCTAATTTTTATTTTATCGTAACCAGGTAACTATACCAACGGTAAAACCCGCTATCTATGCTATATTATTTGATCACAATTAATATTGACATGAATCAACATGAATGCAATATGAATGATATTATAACTGTTAGACAAATTGAAATTTTTAATCTTTGACACCTTTAGATAGATAATTTAGCAGGATTGAACAAAACGCTATACAGCACTCGTGAAGAAACTACATTCGCTCACTTGTGCGTCTTGACACACTCGGCTGCGCCTCGTGTGTCAATCTGACGCACGCGTGAGCGAAACGAGTACTTTCTTCACTTGTACTGTAATATACTATTATAATCGTCTTGGGAATTGTCAGATGGTACAGGGTCGTCCTTTTCAACACATAGTGTAAATGTAATTTAAACAGTGTTATTTCTGTGTTTATTTTTGTGTTTAATTTTATTGTTGTTTTCCCTGTTTAATCAATTTAGTTTTAATGTATTTATTCATTTTGAATAGAGTCGACAGTAAATTTATAGTTCGATTTCCCACATTTTTATAATTTTATAATGAAAACGAATGTGCCGTCAATCTTTCCATCAAATTTATGTGACTAGCTAGATTCGTTCAATGAATTTTTAATATTTGGAATTTAAGATGCTTTTTCTCAATTTTCTTCAAATATAACATACTAAACATTTATGCCGTTAGATAGGCAATTGAAAGTGCTTTCAGAATCAATTAAAAAAATTATAGGTTGTCATTAAAAAAAAAATCGGTGACCTCATAACATGACATGAGAAACTGAAAATGCAATGAAAATATATCCCTTAGTTAAAATCGCAATACCCCTTCGAGATTTTTATCAAAAAATTAATATTAACTTCGTTAATGCCTTTATCCGTTACTTTATTTCCACACTGTATATTGGTTTAATGCCAAAAAAGAAAATCACAAAATCTGAATCCGGTAGGTGGCGCTCTGTGGTCGAGTTATTAATAAATTTTATATTTATAAACCAACACGATTTATACACAATATTTTCGCGCGGTCAACATAAGCGTTTTGGTATATGCTGATAGTCTGATAGATGGCGGTTTTTTTATTGCCACCTACCGCAAAGGGCTGAACATCGTCTGCCCGGCCGGTTAGTAAAATATAAATTGAAAAAACTAATGGATATATTTATAGCCCCCCCCCCCTGCAAAAAAAGCATCTTATTGCTGTGCGGTCACAATTTATAATCATAACGCAAACAATAATGCGTCTGTTTTCTATTATTTTCAGAATTTAGTATGCTGTGCATCCGATGTCCTAGAAGGAAGAGGCCTAGTACAAGTCGCAATAACAGTCACGGAATTACTGAGGTTCCATTCACCAAGATCTCCGCTCCATATTCCAACAGTGATCTAAAATATCGCATAATATATAAAATCTGTTTTTCCCTTCTTATTTAAGTTACAACCGATTAGCTATTGCCGATAGCTGTTACTATTTATTATTATTATTATTTTGAAATATTATCTCCGTATGATTTTGTTTCGTTACCGATAAGCATATATATTTATCCGCGCCATGTTGTGGTCTTTCGTTATGCGTCATTTTTAATACATATATATTTTTTGTAATTTTTGGCGCCCGTCGAAATTCCGGCATTTTTCTAATTTTAGTGTCTCGTCTCCCGAGATGTGTGTTACGTACTTATTTTTTATTTTTTTATTTGAAAAAATATATAACGTGTAATTTCGTGTATTTTTTTATTTTTATATAGCTAGGTATATGATGATATATATTATATGGACGTCGTGTATAAAGATGATTTTATTGATGATTTTAAATTTACATATCATATCGAAACAAAGCGCCCGAAGCTTTCTCTTTTGTTTTGTTCGTGTTCGTACAAATTTCGTGCCTAATTTTTTATTTTTAATTCAAAGCATAGTAGATGTTTTGTTTTTCGACAATAAATATGACATTGCTTAACGAACGAGATAAATTATGGGAACGATAATTCTGACATTGTGCCAAAGATTTTATTAGATCGACTCTCTTTCTCTTTCGTCTGTTTATATGATAATATCGGCGGAAATTCTGTTTATTTTGAATAATTCTTTAAAAAAAAAAAAATAGAAATGAGAAAAAATCGAGAGGTGTTCTTTTCTTTACTTAATTTTTTTCATTATCATTTACATTTACGCTATATGTTGTGATGTAGATAGCATGTCTTTTAAGTAATACGATTGATTCTGCCAGTCTTTTAATAGATACATATTTATAATGTATTGTAATTGGAGAATACCTATATATATTAGTTATTGTCTTGGAGTTTGCAGCGTTAACATTTTGTAGATGTTTTTCGTTGTCCTAAGTGTACCAATCGTTGACGTTGTCGGTAGGCGAATTTGACGGTTCGCTTGAACCTGTTTGATCACTAATGTTAGTGACGTGCTAAAACGTATAGATTGTGTTTAATAACACAGTAAAATATAATAAAGCGGAAATGTAAGAGAGTGTGTTCACAGGTTAAGGCTTAGTTATGTTATAAAATATGGTGAATATCGCGTATATACTTATTTATCAATATTAAATGTGCCTACTTAAGAACCAATGAAATCCCTTAAAATTAAGTATTGCGGGATCATAAAAGCGGGGGGGGGGCATGTCTTATATTCAAATGCTCTGTTGTTTTGGGATTGTAGTTTGGATGTATTAATTAAATTACACGTACATGTAACTAAATACACATTTTACACGGCTTTTTGACGTGTATTTGTAATGGATGACCTTGAATATGATGAACCCTTTATATATTTATAAAACTACACTAAAAATCTTAACTGTCCGGCTTTATGATCTCGCAAACTGTACCTACCATTTCGGCGGGATATTTGAATCACTTCTTATTCTGAGCAAGCACAAGCATATTCTAAGTAGTGAAAATTATCAAGAACATTAAACCACAAGCATAACCAACCTCCTCGTGCATTTTTTTTATTTATTTCCCTGCACTTTATCACTGTAGTAGTAGGTATACAGGTGTCCCAGAAATAAAAAGACGGAGTAGTAGGTATGTAAAGTCCGAACAGAAACAGGCCCAAATATACCGCAATAACGAAGAAATTAAAAATTTAATTTTCTATGTTGTTTTTTAGATAAAAAAATTACATTACGGACCTGGCACAGAATGTATGTTTATAAATACACGTAAGAACGCTCATTTGTAAATAGAAACGAACACGCATTCATAGAAAAATACGCTTTTATTTGTATAAAACGGGAAAAAAAGTTAAATCGTACTCATTCATATAAAACATATTTTTTGCCCGATGCGTCTAGATAACGCAGCTATGTAGTCGGTTGTTCACCCAGATGGGCGACGCACTTTATTGCAGACAATGAAAGATTGTTTTTATTTTTTAAAACAGGAAGGTTGTTGCTCTTTAATGTGTTTGTAGTCGAAAACAGCTGATTATTATTATTTTAGAATATTCAATAAATCCTAGTTTTTCTAGCCTTTATTACAGTAAATATCAAGAATGTAATTATTTTTTTCTAGCAGGTGTAAAATTAAAGTAATTAATGGTTTGATATTTATTATGAAGTATCTATTCCTCCTTTTTTTTTAACACAAGTGATATGGTGGTCCCGATTGTGAAAGTGAAGCAGGTGTATATTTAGTCCAGGGTCGGCGTAAGGCCAATTGAATTCTTTATTATTTTTTTTCTGCCGTCTGCGCACGAATAAAGACTTGATATTTTGAGGGTACGTTTTTACACAATCTATCATCCGATTTCTGCTACTCCGTCTTTTTATTTCTGGGACACCCTGTATAACATTTTGTTTACTCAAATGATTGGCATTTAGTTTAAATTAATACCGCAATCAATGCTTAATGAAAATATTATAACATTGTAATTATTATTATATACATATAATATATTCTGCATTAATGAAATTATAAATTTAGTAATATACAGAGTGATCGCTGGCGTATCCTAGATACTTCGTATATAAATTCAATGACTAATTTTAAGCAAAAATGTTTCTATTCACTTTTTCCGAATTCCTAACGATTCTTGAAATATCGGAGTTTGAAGCTGAAGTAAATTACTAGAGGGTTTAGGAAAAAATGTGGTTTATTTTAAGGAAAACGTAATGACAGTGCAATTATTAAAGCTGCTCAGTGTGACCACTGCATTGTGCATTGCATAACTCAATGCACTCTCCATATCGTTCTTTACCTCATAACACGCTGCATCAATCTTATGGATGAGCTTGTCCCTATTATTAGGTTTTCCCGTTGAATAGGTAAGGTCTTCACATATTCCCACATGAAAAAATCTAGTGGGGTGAGATCCGCAAATCGCGGTGGCCATCCCATGAGATCACCACGACCTATATACATACATCAATTTGGATACTGTTCATTCAGGAAATTAGTGGCACCTCTTCCATAATAGGCCGGAGCACCATCATGTAAAAACCACATTGTCCTTCTGATTGGAAGAGGAATGACCTCAAGTAGTTAGTAGAAGCAGATCGTCCTCCAAAAAAAAAACAGTAAATTTTGCTGTTCAAATTTCCATCGAAGATATGTGGTCTGATAACTTCATTATTAATTATTCCGGCCCAAACGTTTATGAAGAACTCTGGAAATGGGCTTCTCGAGAAGCATGAGGGTTTTCGATTACCCACACATGTTCGTTGTGAAAATTGTTGATTCCACTTCTTGTAAATGTAGCTTCGTCCAAGGAAAGGGACCTTGAAAGAGTATCCAGATGATTGCTCCACCATTCACAAAGATGAAATCTTTGAGGAAGATTCGTGGGGAGAAGTTCTTGTTGCTGTTGGTAACGATAGGGGTGCGTCTGTTTTCTCGCAGTCTTTTGCACAGCCGTCCTTGTTTGTCCAGTAAGTACAGAAATTCTTCTTGTACTAACACCAGGATCATTTTCAACAACCTCAAGCACTTCTGCAGCATTGTTTCTTCGCATAAGTTCTCTTTAACACGTCGGTTTAGAGTTGTGAAGGTTCCATTAAACGTTTCCTTGTCTGCAAGACGGGGCTTTGGATATCGTCGTTGATATTTCCTCTGAGGCAGTGGTACTACCGTTGCAATATCCATACATGAAAGTCATGTCCGCGTATTCTTCATATGAATAAATTACGGGTACGCATTTTAACACAAATTACACAATAGAAAATAACCAACTGTCAGTGATGACAATTAACGAACTAATAGTCAAAAAAATTTTCTGCCACCTTCGTAATCCGATATTTCAAGAACCGAAAAAAAATTAATTGCGCAACTTTAATAATTGCAGTGTCATTACGCTTTTCTTAAAATAAACCACAATTTTTCGTAAACCCTCTAGTAATTTACTTCAGCTTCAAACTCCGATATTTCAAGAATCGTTAGGAATTCGGGAAAAGTGAATAGAATAATTTTTGCTTTAAATTAGTCATTGAATTCGTATACATAGTATCTCGGATACTTCGGCAGCCAGCCTGTATAACGTAATTATTTTCTTTGTTATGAGATTCGCTCTACGAGGAAAGAATAGAACAGGAGAGAGTCTCCTTAAAAATAATTAGGAATTTTTGGCCAGTAACCGGTTACGATTGTTACAGTAAGTGATGGTTCCAGCCATGACGTTACGGTATCTTAGCGGCGCGAAAACTCAGTGGTTACTGGTTATACACATCAGACATCAAACGACAACCACAAACCTAACCTATATGTTTGATTTGTTGTCTACCTGCGTAAAGATTTATTTCAAATCATTGAAAAACAACGAATATGTTAGACAGCGTACTTTTTGTTATGATTACGGAAGATTTTACGAGTGAGATGTGATTATCCACATTCCAACAAAATATTACAGAAAGACGGGATCTGTGAACACATTATATGGCCATAAAATATCTCCGAAACGTGTAATTTCCACGAAAACATACCATTTACTAAAATGTTTGCCGTTGTGGGAGGTACAAACACAATGAAGTCGGTACCGCCGTGATTGATACACAGTTCTATTTTCTCTTCTTTATCCATTATTATTATTACGCCGTCCCGTATGCATTTATACATTCCGCCTATGTATTTGGCACTAGCGGAGTTTTGATTGGCCGATTCAAAATGATTTACCAATAAAGTAGCTCAGTGCCAGATGCAGGTCCATAATGGAATTCGGTGCGAAACTCATATGTGGAATGGAGATTTGGAAATAGTGTCAGATGCGGGTGTACAATGGACTTCGCGAAGCTGCAATGCGGAATGTTGGCAAACATTAATAATTAATTGAAGATTGAAATTTGTTAAGGAAACTTCCTATTTTGAAAGTACCATAAATAAAACGCAATTTCAGTTCAAATACACATTTATTTATTTTCGGTGTACGCCGATATTTCAGGGCCGCTCTGCATCGAACATAAGATTTACTGCATATATACATGTGAGTCTCTCGAGAAGCTATGAGCCCTTACATATACGCACATGCCAGACACTGCCGTCCGTACGTATACATTGGAGGTCTTCGGTGTACAGTCGTGTAGCCCTGCCGGCAGACAATAAACTCGGCCGCTGAGACTGTATACGCCCGAAGCCTGCTCCGCATCAGTAAGCTCACAATATTTGTATGTAAAAAATACATTAAGTGACAATATATTTTAAAAGTAAAAAAATAAAACATACATTACAAAAATATAATAACACATAAAAAATAAAGAAAAACATCCATATATAAAGCAAGAAACAATAATATAAAATAAAATAAAAGATGTTAAGTTCTTAATAAAATTCCTGCTTTCAAACAAACGTGTTATTCAAAATGCTATTACATTATATTATATGTAATATATAAAAGAAAACCAACCTATATGCCTAGGTATGTTTCTTTTATATAATGTTTCTGTATGATTTATCATACAGAAAATATATAAGTAGTGTAAATACAACTTTATTGTATGAATAACATAGGAAAATACGTATGATCTACCTAACACCTATACGCCTAACTCGTAGAACTCATTGTGACTTGTGCCATGCTTTATAGCGTTTGCCTGGTTTGCTGCTAAATTATGCCTTCTTTTTTGCCTCTTTTTGGGACCTTCTAGTCTTGCTGGATGCCCAAATGGTGCTTTTTTGCTTACTCTTCTTACTCCAACTCTGCATCTACTTATGGCTGTGGGCTGAACTCTGATATTAGATTTCGAGCTATAGGGCAAACTTTCTCAAGCTGTGCCTGTTTTAACTTTTATCAGTCGTTTATAAAAGTTATGAATCTTTGCTGAACTGCTTCCATATTCATCGTTTTTTTCTTTCAATGTGTTTATGACTGTATTGAAGGAAAGTTTATGAGTTTCACGAGCAGCAGCTTTCTCGCCTTCATCACAATAAAAAAAAACATTACTCGTCACTATTACCGCTGCACTGGAAGTCTCAGATGGATTAGTGGAACCTATAGCTGCTTTTCGAAATTGAAGAGATTATGGGTAGGCACAAGAGGTTGAAACAATAAGAATGGCTCCCTTTTTCGCCAAATGCCAGTTTACTCTAAAGGTGCCAATCCACAATGAGAATATCTCATGAGATTTTTGTCTCATGCAATAAAAATCGCTTCAATTTCATTGTGGAAACGGTCGAAAGACCAATGAAATTGGAGTTGTCCTGCGATTTTTATTGCATGAGACACAAATCTCATGAGATATTCTCATTGTGGACTGGCACCTTAAAAACAGCGATTCTGGAGATATCGCGGGCGCAATAACAAGGGATATACCAAAATTATGAAAAATTGCTGCTTGATGTTTGCAGAACGTTCCCAGTCTTCCTACTACACAACTGCAATAGCCTGCTTCAATGTTCACTTCATAAAAACCATTTAATTTTTTTCACTGGACACTGTGCACGCAGTACTTGAAGTTTTTTGAATATCCTTGGACGTTAAATATTGAATTTTCTAGATATGTCTGCTTAGTAGGAAATATGATTTCAATTGTTAACAAAATTTCGAAGTCGTCGTTGGTAATATTTCTCCACGGCTGTAAACGCGAAATCTATTAAAGCAATTGCAGTATAGGCCTTATTTCTTCGTAGAACAATGTATTTAAAAAGCCTGACTGTAATTTTACTGTTTGCTCTATAAATAGCAACATTCACATTGGACTCTTTAGTCGTGACCGAAATATGTTTAAAACAAACAGGCAAACTCATTTTATGCAATGCTGTGTTAGAAATAGCAAGGAGCGTATTTGTTTGTTTCGCACATTATAGTTAACGCAATAATTGCAATATGTGGTTACATTCCGCATACGAGTTTCGCACCGAATTCCATTATGCACCCGTATTTGACACCGTGCTTCTTATTGGTGAATTATTTTGAATTGTCCAATCGAAACTCCGCTGGTGCCAAATACATATGCGGAATGTATAAATGCGTCCCGTATCCAGTCAATCAGTCAACAAATAAAACTGACCAAAACACTGAAATGTTTGAGCGATGTGTGTTTTTTGAGGTTACGTTTTGTCTGACAGCAGACAGCACAATGGTAAACAGAGATGACTGATAGAAAAAAGATAGCTACCTTACACAGCTCTTTGACCACCTTAGAGAAAGTGTAACTGCGGTATGTTATATGACGTCATATCTCCAGTAACCGGTTACTAATGAAAATATCTTGCTTTCCTTACCGAAGCTTACCAACCGTAACCGGTTACTGGCCAAAAATTCCTAAATATTTGTCCAAAGTGGTAACTCAATATGGCCGCCGCAATGCATAGGCGTGCATAAATATTTTGTATAGGGTATATGTACACTTCGTATTTTCTCGAAAATCATTTAAAATAGGTTCTTAGTCCAATAATAATTAAAGAAATATCGTGAGTGCATTATTTTTTCAATCCTTTTATTCTCTTTAATATAGTAACACTTATTCTAACTGTATTGAAGAAAACAAAAAAAACATGCCTAGAATATGTATGTGACGCCACTGAACACATAATCAAACATGTCAGATATATGACAAGTTATTCAAAATACTCATTTTTTATAAATTATGATTGGTCAATATTGCCATAACTGACCTGCCTTAAGGTGGTAACTTCCGTCTAAATAATACCTATTCCCCCACCAGTTTATTATCTCTAATGTTCTATTCTTTCCTTGTAGGATTCGCTATATAGACGTCATTATCTTTCGTTTATGATGAAAATGGTTTGTTTCACGCTTTCTACTGTAGTTATTATTTTGTATTTTACTTTTCCACACAAAAACCAGTATCAAAGTATGAAATTTGGCATCAACTCCAGAATGACGTAAGTTGACTGGTACGTAAATAAAACTACATGCACTTTTCATCACACAAGGTAAGAAAAGAGCACCTCATGCGAATTTTTTTCGTTCAAATTTTGATAATTAATCCATCACACACACAAGAAAATACTTATTTTTATCCTATTTTAGTGTTGTGATAAGACAATGTGTATCGCATCAATTTACATTATAAGTGTAGGCATATAATTTTTTTTAAACTACACTAGGTTAGGATTTTCACTGTCATAATTTAGAGAGAAAAAAAAAAGATAAACGAATTCATCGATTAGTAAAACTGCTGTATTGTAATGATGATAATAACAATATCACCTGAGCATTATTATTATTATTATTGTTACTGATTAGTCTTAAGTAAATATATTGAATTGATGAAAAAACACTATTTTTTCGTTTATTTTGTTTTTTAAGTATATATATTTATATATAATATATATTATAGTAAAAGATAAAGCTCTATTTCTATAATGACTCAAGTAATCAATCAAAATATAACTGCGAAAGACTTAATTGTTTGTCAGAGTATATGTGTAGGAATTATACAAAGCGCGGCAAGTACTAATATTTTGACGTATCTATAAATATTGTTACAACACTGTTTATTTTTAAAATGTATTCATTATTTAAGGCGATTGTTCGTGTGATACAGCGACTTCTTAAATTATACATAAAAAACACTTGGATATATAGGAGATAAAATGCGGGCACTTTCTGGTGACTTTGGAATTTTGTTTCTGATCTAAATAAACTGGAGGTTGCACCTATAACTTTTTTTAAATTTAAATTTAAATACTGAATTTTGGGATATTGCAAAATAAAAACTAAAAAGTCGGGGAAAAAACCCGTGGGACTAATATTGAGTTATTGGGTCTTAAGAGACAGCAAATGATCTCTTCTATCAACCAAATTTAATTTAGCAAACGATGCACCAACGAACCCCGTATAATCTGTTTCATTCTGATAAATTGCTAACTATATAATTTTTAACAAGTAATAACATAATTAACCATTTTTATTTAAAATAAAAAATAAAATGTACAGGTTGATGAGCCAAAGAAGTATACAGTCTGGACTGAACCTTAGACCATTTAAACATATAGACACGCCGTAACTATCAAGTATGAATCAAATATAATTCTACGCGGGTGACGTCATTGGTGGGCACGATGCAACACATACAGTTACTAGCATTAAATTTTGGTCAATGTCATTAAAAACATTTTCCCATCTCTCACGAATTAAAAATTTCATCTAATTTTTACAGTAATTGTCAAAATTAAATTTAGTTGTCATAATAATGGCACCAAAATACGTTAGACGTTTGACATACAACAACAACAGAAACAAGCCCAGCCGTGAATGTGACGTCACTGGTGGGCTTGTTTGTGCGTTATGTTTGCTTCAGTTCGTATTCAAGGCGGAATGGAAAACGGCGTGTCTATGTGTATAAATGGGCTAAGGACTGAACAATAGGGATTTTTTTTATTTGGACCTTTACGCAAAAATGTCATTCTTTATAAAATTTTTGCCTGTCTCAAAACCACCAATTCTGAAACAATAATCTAAATATTATTTTTATCAGCTGAGAAATTTTTTAATTGCAAAGTTATAAGGAACCTCACCAGTTCCATAACATTGAACGAGGTAAACTCTTTGTTCTAAAGTTTGCATTACTATTAAGTAAGTCTCATTAAAGATTCACAAATACGTAATGAAAATGACAGATGCCAAGTAACTTGACTTATATATTAGGTTGTCATGGAAGGTAACAAGATAATATGATTAAATCAAAAACATGAAACTTTATTGCTTAAATTTTTGTGTTATTGTGATTTTCTCGGCTGCTAAAAATAATATTTAGATTATTGTTTCAGAATTGGTGGTTTTGGAGACAGGCAAAAATTTTATAATGAATGACATTTTTGCGTAAAGGCCCAAATAAAAATGTTTTCCCTGTTGTTCAGTCCATCTGAGGATATACTGTATATCAAATTTCAATTGTTTCTCTTTTTTAATACATTCAAATTTATCAATAGTCATATACTCTACTTAACATTAGAAAAAATGTACAGGTTACACTGATTACATGGCGAGAGTGAGAACAAATTTACAATTTTAATACTAAACCAATCTGCTCCATAAAATGCCGATATATGAGAATTGTTCAAACACGCACACTATTTCCATAAAAGTACTGGACTTTTTTCTTTGATTGAAATAGAGTATACTTGGTTAATTTAACTGACTTGCTTCAATCAATAATAACGGAAATAGAAGTAATGTCGAGTTTGTTTGGATCAGCCTGTATATTACATGAACAGTGTCAAACGATAGAAGTTTATGTCTCTTAACTTTGTAGAACTTAATTTGCTTAGAGAAGAAAGAGAGACATATTGTAACCATTAGATAAACTAATAAATAAAGTAACTAGATAATTCCTGTTGCAAGTGCAGAGTGGTTCAAAATGATTGTTTTTAGTGCTGCAATAATACATGAGTTTTGATGGATGTTTATAAATATGATATTCTCTATTAGGAATTTATTTGAAATACTGATTTTTTTTAAAATTACTGTTTACTTTATGATGGGAAATTTCTACTTCACATTCAGTAGTATAGATTAACCTCCATGCTTTGATTGGTTTAAATTGAAAACATTGTTTTCTATAAATCTTCGATAATCTAGATTTTTAGCTTGTTGACAGATCAGCAAAGACATTCATTTTGAATCCAGTATCATCTACCTAAGATAGTTGTTTTTCAATTACTTTGTGATAGTTTCAATCATTGACGACAGGAGTCGCTGTATGTATCATTCTAAGGATCATCAAGATATGTGATTGTACATTTGCTAATAATAGTTATGATCTTGTTTGCGAGTGTGTTGTAAAACTTTTGCAATAATCACAATTTGTAAACTATGAATTGTATGTATCTAGTCAATTATAAATAAATATTCACTTTTTTTTACTAAGGTGTTTTCTTTTTATTCTTACCTTATAACTAATTCCATTTATCAGTGCCATGTATGAAGAATATATTTTAAAATAATATTTTTGTACTCATATAACATAATATATAATATTTTACTCACCGTCTGTAAAGTGACATTTGGCGCATGTGTCGCTCGACCAGGAAAGAGTATTTCCCGGTCGAGGCGACTGTAAAAATTGAAAAAAACACTGGCTCTTTGGGACATTTAAAAAAAAATCTAACTTGATAGTAATAAAATTTAGTCTATAAAATACTACTTCCCTCCACTATTCTTTACTTAAAGTTGGGGAAATAGGAGTAATAATTAAAAAAAATTCCAATAAATTTGTGGCGCCATCTATTTGACGACATCTTAAGCGACATTCATGCGCCATCTATTTGACCATATCGACATTCATTTTGGCAGTTTGTAATAAATTGTAAGTAAACCAAAAAACGCAATAAACGTACCATAAACTTGTAAATATAAGAATAAATACCTCATGTTTGCCATGTGTAAGATTATAATAACTTAATTTTAGGGAAAGGTGAGTAATAGTTACATACACGAAATGCTTAAATTAATTACGTAATATATTTTAGGTTAGGTATGATACTAATGACATTATTCAATAATATTTTTTTAATTTAATGTTCGTACAAAAAATATTGTACAAACCACTTGCGTGAAGACATCTTCCACGCATTCGCGCAATTAAAGTGCGCTCATGCGGGAAAATAGTCTTCCCGCACTTGGTTCGTAAATAACTATTTACACATTCAGATGGGTTTGGGAAATTCTATTTTATGCACTCATGCGGGAAGTAAAGTTGGTACTTACTGTCATTTGATTAATTTAATGACATATGTAGCATATGTTACAAGGAATGAAGAAAAAACAAAAAGCATCAAGAAGAGAGTGTAAACAAATATAACTGCAGCGCGAGAATATATATTGCCGGTAAGATTGAGGAAGTCCCTTACTTTGTACAAACATGCTTTTAAGAATATGTGTTTTATTTTGTTCTTAAACTCTCTAAAATAAATAAAGAAGACAGTGTTAAAATTTTGTGCCGCTTGAAATGTGGGTTACATGAATCCATGGGACGGATACCAGCTATGACCTTTATAGGGAATAGGTATTAAACTGAAAGTCATAGTATACTCGAATATGTGTGTATTCAATATAAGCGTATCTGTACAACTAAACTAAAGGGAAATAACATCGTACATGTATAACGTATTTCCCCTCTGTATTTTATAAACAAATAGGGTACTATGTATAAAGATGAGTATGCTCATACATAATAGAGACCTTGCATCCTTATGAGTATAATAAATACCCACAATTCTCGAACGGTAAACACCACACAAGTAATAGAAATTTATATTTTTGTACAGGAAATGCTCATGATGCATTTCTAACAGACGTAATCAGTCGCTTTTGCGCAAATGATTTCTTAATTGTTGCTGACAGTTATTCCGGATATTTTGAAATGCAAAAACTACGACTACGTCGAAGCAAGTCATTGCAACGTTAAAAAACTTGTTTGTAATACATGGAATCCGTGAGGTCTTGCAGTATGATGGAGGGCCCCAGCATACATCAACTGAGTTTAGGCAATTTGTGAGAGTTTGGAATATTCACCATTAAATTAGTCCAAGATTTCGTATTGCTAATGGATTTTCATAGAGGTTTGTTCAAACAACAAAAAACATATTAATCAAAAGCAAAATGGATAGTACAAATTTGCTGTTAGTATTGCTAAACTTCAGAAATACGCATCGGAATCATTAATTGAAGTCACCAAATGAAAGATTGATGAGTAGAATAACAAAATCAACAATACCAGCCTACAATAAAATGTTACAAGCAAAGGTACAAGGTGTTAAGAAAGAAATTAAGAGATAGACATTCTGAATAGACCAGTAAAAGATAAAGAAGTTACAAAATACAAATAGTTAGATCGTACATAACCAAGCAAAAACTATATAGATGTCGTCACATACCATCATGCTCGACTGCTTATAGAAACTTAATTGTTCAATCCTCACAACTTTTCGTGGTTCGCCTAAGGTGTCGTTTAGTTGGTTTACTTCTATCTCTTGTCGTAGAACTATGAGATTACTAAGGTTTTATACCCATGTATTGGCGCCAAAAGTTTTAATTATAATAGCGAATTAGTATATCTGACTGTTCTGAAATAAACTTATAAGTGCAGAAGTGATAGGCTTGTCGCAAGAAAACTACAGGAGTATGTTCACAATTACAACACCATTGTTTATTGACTAGATATACAATAAACAGATATACCTACATACACATGCAATAGATATAAAATATAATAAACGATGTGTTCAATATGAAAATGAGTATAGATGTTGAGTCTTCCCGTTTTGAAAGACGTGATTCGTTTTTCTTTCACTTAAATCTTCTTGGTTTAGAAGTAGCAAAAATAACACATCACTGATTTTACTTTATAAGTGATTATTCACAAATGAAATAACACTACATTGTTATATACAACTTTATTTACAATTAAATAAAATAACAATGTGAATAAATCAAGGCTTTTTGCATTGGGCAAGTTGAGCCGTACATGATAGTTAGAAGAACTGCTAACAAGTTGAGTTTCGATGATAAACTGATTTAATTTTCTGTTATAACAAACTCAGTATTTAGAGTGGGGTGGTACGTTTACAAAACCGTACCTCATATATTGTTGTTTGGAAAAACCCAACATTAAGGGATTGTAATGTTTTCAGTTAATGTTCTCGGAAGGAGCAAATAGCAATACAATTCTCTAATATAAATATATGAGCCCCGCTATGCGTTTACGAGTTTCTTCAATTAGAGAATATCTATAATTCTGAAATCCGGCAAATTGAGATTATCTTTAAACATATATACGTTTTACATAGAACAGAGAATATTACTTTATAAAAAAGAATAAAAGAAAAATAATAATAATAAACGTCCTTAACAATGGATATGAACAAAAAGGCGTTACGTATTAAAGAAATTTTATTATCCAGCCACTATCTAAAAATTACATTATCTATTTATTTACAATATAGGTACCTGGATCTAGTCAGCGTTGCCACCTCTCCCGAATCTCATGTGACCGTAGTCGTCGAATTGTTCTTCACCCCTCTTACCGAACCTGAGGTGTCCGTAGTCATCTGACGTTTGACGTTTCGACAGATCGAAAATATCATCATCATCTACTGTAAGTAAGTATACAAATTATATTTTGGCCGCATGTAAAGTCATAGATGAGTAAATATACAATTAATATAGTAATAATGATATACTTTATTGGCATATAATTACAAAGCAAACGTCAAATGCAATAATGGTAATGATTTAACTTAGAAAGTTTTCTTTACTGTATGGTTCTATTGCACATAATAACGTTTTTTTTTTTTTTTTATGCAGGTAGGTATTAATATCTCTAATGTTCTTCGGGAATTTAAAAAAAAAATTAATTTTGTATAACTTAAACCACTCTTACAGAGAGTAAGTCTGTGTGTATTGGATAACAGTAGCGATCTCCCTGCCTGATATCGTATTCATGCCTGAAGCCATTTTTACGAAAGAGTGTTCTGTTTTTAAAGAAGAATATAAGTACTTCATAAATATAAATAGGAAAGACTGTCAAATGATTATTATTTTTGAAGTAGCCTCTGCATGATTTATTGAAGTTTAGTTTGTATATAGTAGTATGTAGTATGTATGATTCGCTTTTGGATTATAAAGATCTTAAACAGATCGCCACTACCACCCCAAACGACGATGCCAAATCTATTATATGACAGGCACGAATCAATTACTACACCTTATCATGGTGGGTTTATGCAGCGTTCCTTAACTTAGTATTAGTATTAGTCCTAAGAATTAGTCTTAACCCTTAAACAAATAATTTAGCGGTTTGTAATGAAAAATTAAAAATAACTCCGAAATTATTGGGTTTGGGTATAACACGTTATTAACAAAAATTAAGCGCAATTAACGCATCATTCCAAAAATTTAATAATATACGGGCTGTTCCATTTGAAAAAAATCAGTAAACGCTCTTTGACGATAGCCAAATTGATTGCATCCTAACAAACAGCCTGTTTAATAAAATGAATGCTTGATTATTTTGTAGGTTAAACACATCCCTTGGCTGCATACTGAGTAAATAATTTTGTCTTAGATAATCCTAATACTACCGCATAGAATTATTATGGTAAACATTGTCGCGACCATTTTTTTTATAATTTTCATTAATAACTCAACAATGCGTCATACAAAACCAAAACCCCAGATATCGATGAAAACACAAATTAAAGCAGATAAGGAAAAACAAAAAATATACAGGGTGTTTCATAAAAAAATCGAATGTGTGCCATTTTAACGCATCACCCCGTATAATTCAAATTATTTTCAAAATGTGTGTTGTTTGTTACTGTGCCACTTTTTATAAAATAAATTTCTTCAGTACTATAAAATAACGCCTATATTGGACTTTGACGCACTAATGAGCAACCCTGTATATAGTGTCAAATGACATTGAAATATTGAGAAAGAGGCGCGAAGGATATGCATTTATTTGTGAACTTCCAAAATTAAATATGACTTAGCTTTATATTCTTCCTCTTGAGATGTCATTAGGTTTTGAATGAATTCGGTAAACCGGAAGTAACAGTTTACGTCAGTGAAAAAATCAAATTTAACCAATATTTAGTCAACTAAGTATCAATCTCAGAAAATTTTTTTGAAAAAAGTTTGTCGAAATCCGTAGTAGGTCTTTTACTCTTATCGAAAAAAAGCTTTCTGCAAATATTTCGGAAATCATGCTTTTTATACGGGTACATTATGAGTGTGAAAGTATAATTATACATATTGATAATTTTTATAAAAAAATGAGGTGTGGCCACCACACGACTTTCTTATACGTATGAAAGTGTTACTTCCGGTCCGAATTTTGAAATTTCATTTATACAAAAAGTATTCCAAATTCAACTCTAAATACTTTTGTACTCTTCATAAATATATATAGAATGCATAATTTACGACATATTTGCAAAGAATCGTTATTCGGTAAGAGTAAAAGTGTTACTTCCGGTCCGAATTTTGAAATTTTTTTTATACAAAAGATATTTAAAAGTACGTTCTAAAGACTTTTATATTGGTAATTTACCTGCCTAGAAAGCATGATTTGCGAGATATTTGCAAAAAACTGATTTTCTATAAGAGTAAAAGACCTACTTCCGGTCGGAATTTCGAAAAAACTTCATTAATATAATTTTTCTCAAATTTAATTTTGAGTACATTTGAACTCTTTATAAATTTGTTTAAACTTAGTAATTGAAATATTTGCAAAATTCGATTTTCTCACTGAAGTAAACTACTACTTCCGGTCTGCCGATTTTGCTCAAAATCTAATGAGTTCTCAAGAGGAAGATTATATTCGTAAATACAAAATTTGGAATTGATATCTGTAGCGGTTTGACCGCTATCGTGGTCACAGACAGACAGACACTCAGACACACACACAGACATTTTTTAAAATCCACTTTTTTGGTATCAGGGGACCTCAAACCGTGAACATCTGCAAAATCTCGAGGTCGAAAATTTTCATCATCACAATACTTCCTTATAGTACGTATAAGAAAGTAAAAAATGAGGTGTGGCCACCACACGACTTTCTTATACGTATGAAAGTGTTACTTCCGGTCCGAATTTTGAAATTTCATTTATACAAAAAATATTCCAAATCCAACTCTAAATACTTTTGTACTCTTCATAAATATATATAGAATGCATAATTTACGACATATTTACAAAAAATCGTTATTCGGTAAGAGTAAAAGTGTTACTTCCGGTCCGAATTTTGAAATTTTGTTTATACGAGAGATATTTAAAAGTACGTTCTAAATACTTTTATACTGGTAATGTACCTGCCTAGAAAGCATGACTTGCGAGATATTCGCAAAAAACTGATTTTCGATAAGAGTAAAAGACCTACTTCCGGTCGGAATTTCGAAAAACTTTATTAACACATTTTTTCTCAAATTTAATTTTAAGTACATTTGAATTCTTTATAAATTTGTTTAAACTTAGTAATTGACGAAATATTTGCAAAATTCGATTTTTTCACTGAAGTAAACTACTATTTCCGGTATGGCGATTTTGCTCAAAATCTAATCAGTTCTCAAGAGGGAGATTATATTCATAAATATAAAATTTAGAATTGATACCTATAGCGGTTTGACCGCTATCGTGGTCACACACACACACACAGAGAGAGAGAGAGAGACACACACACAGAGAGCATTTTTTAAAAACCACTTTTTTGGTATCAGGGGACCTCAAAACGTGGACATCTGCAAAAATCTCGAGGTCGAAAATTTTCATCATCACAATACTTCCTTATACTACGTATAAGAAAGTAAAAGAGAATTCAAACTTCAGACCGGAAGTAAGACTGTTTTTACTCTTACCGAACAGCGATTTTTTGGAAATATCTCGTAAATTATGCATTCTATACAGATTTATTAAGATTTGAAACATTTTTTGTATAAAAAAATTTAAAACTCGAACCAGAACTGACACTTTTATTGAATAGCAAGCACTTTTTGCAAATATTTCGAAAATTGTGCATTCCTTAGAAATTTATTAAGAGCATAAAAGTACTTACAGTAAATGCCACGTAAAATAAGCGCCATTTTAAATACGTTGATAATACCGAGTCTTAGAGTTGGATTTTGAATAATTTTTAGAACCCCCCCCCCCCCATCGTAAAAAAAGAAAAGAAAAATTGGGTCTTTAAGTACTTATTAATTTTAAAAGTCTTGACAAGTAATAGAAGCACTACCAGTACCTACTGACAAATGCGAAAGAAAAACGGGTTCGAACAATGAACGATCATGGCATATTTTTAAAGTGACCCCCCCCCCTCCATGGTTGAGGTCTAGTTACGCCTATGAGCTTATGAATTAATTTTCGAAATGCAATAGTTATGCGTCGATAATACCGTGCCTTCAAATACTTTCCTCATTACAGACTGCCATGCCTTTTTTAATGGTTGGTGACAGTGCATAATTTGATTATGTCGTAAATAATAATAGGCGTCTATAATTTGAATTTAAGTATGACAACTGAAGTTTTCAAAAGCTTAGCACGTACACCAACATTGATTACTTAAAAAACTTAAAAAACAGCCTACTCTAATGAGGAAAGTATTTGAAGGCACGGTTTGAGAAACACTAAAATAATAATATAGGTATAACTTTTGCAATTTTAGTGCAGATCTGACATATAACTTTTCTTTTAATTCATTGCTTTGACATTTAATGTCATCTTTAATTTCATTTCATTTTTAAAATCTTATTGTTTTAAGAACAAATTATTTATTATTAGTATTGTTTTGGCAAGTAACAGTATTTCTTATTAAGTTTAGAATTAAGTGTATTATCACATTACGCTCAACAATATTTTATTAAGGTTATGTCATATTATTTAGCTACGTTATTTAGTTTTGAAGTTTACAAATCCATTCAAATGTTCAAATGTACTATACCTATAGCTATACTAATTCAATTTGTCAATTGTCTAGAGTCTAGACAATTGGCGTTCGTAGGTATGTATTAAAGTCAAAATTAAGAGTGGCAAAGAAATATTGAACGGATAATACCTAGGTATAATGTATTCTTATAATTTATATTAATTTATTGCAGTTTATATGATTGCTACTTAGTATTGTTACATACGTTTAAACTCACCAAGAAAATCCGTAAAGTCAGCCTTTAACTTCGGATACTGATTCCTCGGTAAAAATCTCAAGAAAGGCCTAACTTTGTGTCGATGCGTATTTTCTAAAGTATTAGTGGACGGGGCAGCGCTTACGGATTTTGATTTGTCCAAACTTAAAATGTACGCGATGAAAAGCAAAACGAACACGTTTAATATCCTATTTAAACCCATATTATATATTGGAAAACGTAAAAATCGTATATAGCTGCGTCAATTTTTCTTCAATAATTCAAAGTGCCTAAAACAAAAGAAACTGTCAATTGTGTTTATAGTGTCATGGCGATCGTGCAACCATTAGTAACGATTTTTTTGAGGTGAGTACATCTTTTCATAATTATACTTACTTGTACTTGGTGGATTTTCTGGCGGAAAACTGCGATTTCATCGTAGCTAGCCGGCTCTTTTATAAAGAGATGCCGTGACGTCACATAATTGCCCGGTTGAAAAAGCAATTTTAAAATGCAAGACGCAGTTTTCCCCGTCAATGTTCAGAAATTTTCAACGTCGAGATAAGTTTATTAAGTGCGAGGATTTCTGCATTGAAGATGTGAGTAGTTAGTGGCATGTTCGACATCATCGAGAAGTCCTCTTAAATTGTATTAGCCGGTGAAATACGGACCGGGTTCTAACGCGGATTTCTTGACTCTTCATTATTCAGTATATTTCTCTTGTCTTGCTGTAAACATGTTGTTGTTGCACGTCCGAGATAAGCTAAATTGCAGCGCAGGTCGTTATTAATTTTGTTATATGTTAATATTAGATGTTGCCAAAATACGTTGGAATTTTACATTTTTATAAGCAACAGTTCGTATTTTAGAGTTATGATATCAAATTGCAAACCTGTGTTTTAGAAGAGATTCTATTTGTATCAAGTAATTTTTATGCTAATATAAGTGTTTAATGTCAATCCCAAAATACTCTACCTCTTTATTTTTGGCATTTCTTTATCAGTTAATCTGTTAATCTATGATGTGAAATTAATTAATCTTGGGAAAGACATGTTGCAGGCGGCGGCGGGAGCCCATCATGTAAAGGGCCTGCTGCAATAGGACCTCATTAACAGCAAATAAATATTAAAAATTTCTGTTTTGTGTATTTTTTTTATACCTACTTCGGTATGATTTACTCAAAGGAATTGTTAGTAAAATGCTCCAAAATATGAATACAGACAGTGGCGGGTCGTGAGTTATGAACAGTGTTATACACAGATAATCATTTTTTATCATAGATAACATAACAGATAATTCCGAAAAAAATATCTAGATACAGATAAAAGATGATTTTGCAAATGATTAGCTAGATAAAGATGACAGATAAAGCATAATTTATCTAGGTAATTCAATAGATAATCTAGTAAAATCCTCATATCACAGAATTTTTTTTAGAATTCAACGTGGTCTAGATATCGATTGATATAGGAAGGATGTGGATGAGATTTTTTCATATAGGTAATGCACAACGTTAAATATGAACAAATTTAATATACATTCCTATGTTTATTTACTATTATTAATGCTTTAGGGGGTAATTTCAAGCCGGATTTGCGTGGTCTCAACTTTTCGTCACCGATTTTCGTATTACTAATGACTAATTTGCAAAATTTATGCTATTATCCGATACAGATAAACAGATCAAAAATGGCAAAATAACGAAGACAAAAATGAGTGATGCAAAGTTGCGACCGCACAAGTATAACTTGAAATCAGGCCTTACTGTTGCTTCGGCAAATTAACAACATTTTGAAATGCTTGCCGGATAGTCGATTTCAATGTGGAAGTAGGATTTGAGCGCCCGTGATGAAAAGTCTTTCGACCGGTGCTGAAGATGGTATCGTCGTGAAGCATGAGTAGAGCGAACACATTTAGAGAATATCACACACGTCTTTACAAAGCTGCGCAAACAAAAAGTGCCAGAGGCTCAGGTAATTAAGAGGGCGGAAGTATTAGGGATTTTTTAAACTTCATAATTGTGGAAATTATGTTTTTACGAACGGTTAGTTTAAAAATAGAAATATTTTCAAGTGTCTTGGTAAAGACAATTATTTATAGAACAATATTTTACTAAATTCAAAGAAGCAACAAGAAAACACCAATATACCGCAATCGTAAGCGCTACGCTACTGTTATACTAACACCCCTAACCTGGATCGGATGGGTTGTAATGAACTCGCCTAACTCTAGTACGTTCATTGCGCATTATGATGTATGTTATATTCTCTAAGTGTTTTCACTCTAACTACACACTACACCAGCTATCTTTAAATCTTGGACACTTGTGATAAGCTCACAAAATATGACAAGTGAAAAGTGAAAATGATATTTAGTGATAATGACAAGTAGCGCTGCAACAATTTTTTCTAAAGTACGAGTACCAACGTTACTACGAAAAATGTACTACATTGTACGAAAGTCGAAAACCATATAGATATAAGTAGAGTTACAGAGACGGCGATGGTTTTATTGGTTTTTAAATTTTTATTGCATTGCCGCTCGTTCAATAATTAAATTGAAGCGCATAACAGTGAATATACTGTGCATGTGGAAATGTTCTTTTGATAATAGCTTGGGCACTCATCACGGACGCCCCATCGTAACTTTGAGTGATTAGTTTATTGTTATCAGACCTAGAAGGAGAAATTAAAATTATTTGCAATTCATTCAGCAATGTTTTTGTTAATACTTCAGCATTATATCCACCCGGCTTGAAAAAAGACCAAAAGCTTTCAAAAATTTGTCCATTAAACACGTATCGAATAATGACAACCATTTGCTGATTATTAGAGGTGTCTGTAGTTTCATCGGCCTCCAAAGCAATGAAATTTGCAGGTTTACTTTCTTTTAATATTTTCTGCTTGTAAATTTGCAACATTGCCTTGTTTATTCCACGCACAACCTCTTTCTTAGAAATTAAACAGATAAAACAAAATAGTTTATTTGTTAGTGAACATCCGCACATCCACTCATATTTTTCATATATATTTTTATTGAATGCTCTATTGTAAGTTCGAGTTTTACTTGTAGAAGTGTAGTTTATTTGTAGTTCTGGAATAGGCATTCCTTTCTTCTTAATTAAAAGTATTTCCTCAAATGATAGCGGGTTTTTTAAAAGATCTTGCACACAATTAACTTACATCATTAATACGTCACTTCAAGACATTGAAATCACACACGCAAGGTAACGCAACGAAAACATGCACTCGCAATGAATGCAAGACGTTAACTGGATTCTGGCAAATTTGTGTCCCAAACCGAAGTTATAAGCGCATATGGCGAAGATAAGCGGAGCGAGCCAGTTCATACTCGAAAGAGGTACATCTGAAATCGTGCCCCGGAACATAGTTTTGAGCGTTGGCAAACGCTAGTGTGTGTGGTGCGGAAGGAAACTTTGGTGCCATTATTTGATTTTATTATAAAAATAATAAAATAAAATAATGCACTGAATTACTTGGGAATTTCTTTCTGTGTCTTTTGGTGGTTGGGTGGGCACGTGCCCTTGTGCCCTTTAGTACCAGCCGCCACTGAATACAGATATTGTAACTGTTGTAATAGCTATTAATTTAATAATGTAATAATTACGTACGTTAGATATTATTCTTCAGATTAAAGTATTGTAAAAGTGTTAAGAACTTGCACAGAATTAGCAAACATATTGGTAGTACATATACAGGGTGCCCCACCGAAAACGAAACAGATTGAATATCTCGAAGGAGAAAACTTTTTTGAAGACACGCAAAAACAGGTCGATTTTTGATCCAATGGGGACACCCTTCCATCATATCTTCAACTGTGATATGTCATTCCTCTCCCCTCCATCACTCTAACCATTACAATTTAAATAGGGAAAGTACTAAATACGATACATCATTGAAAAGGTAATTGTACGGAGAATTCAGCAAAGTGATTGTTGGTTGCGCTATTTTTAATTTTAGCGCCCTCTAGCGGGAAAAATATTCCACAATGTGACACATCATTTCAAAGCTAATTTTATTAGAAACTAAATACGTAATATTTTTGACATTTATTTGTCATCATTGTCAAGTACAGACAGCGTCTTTTATAAACTAATAAGTTCGTAGTTTCTAACATTAGAGCTCTGCAACGTTTTTCAATTATTTAATTTTTTTTCAATTGTGCAATCGCTAATAAAATTAGTTTTGAAATGATGTGTCACATTGTGGAATACGTAACCGTTTTTTTCCCGCTAGAGGGCGCTAAAATCAAAAATAGCGCAACCAACAATCACTTTGCTGAATTCCCCATACAATTACCTTTTCAATGATATATCGTATTTAGTACTTTTCCTATTTAAATTGTAATGGTTAGAGTGATGGAGGGGAGGGGAATAACGTATCACAGTTGAAGATATGATGGAAAAATCGACCTATTTTTGCTTTTTTTCAAAAAAGTTTTCTCCTTCCAGATATTCAATCTGTTTCGTTTTCGGTGGGGCACCCTGTATATTTGCGTCATTAAATGAACTGATTGTGCGAAAAAGGTAACAAAAAATGTGATAATTTAGAAAATTAGGGCACTTCGAATATCTTGTTTAGGAAAAGAAATATTAAATGCTGCTAAATTTCTTTTAAGTTTACTTATGTTTTGTTATTTTTCTTTTCTTTTCATTAATTTGATGTATTTGTAACACATAGTATACATAAATTTTATCTTTCTGCACTCCTTCTTCATATGACCTTTAACTATGTCAAATCTCACCATTCCTCCGTGGGCGCAATTTGCTTGAAAAGGGGTACAAAGTTTTTCTTGACGTATTAATATATAGATTAGATTGTTTATTCAGTTTTCAGTCGGTTGGACTTCCTATAAGATGTTGAAATACAGCTGGTCCTGTCATTTTGTGGATAACACATGGTTGGTTAATTTTTATTTTTTTGACAGTTTTTGTAACAATGATTAAACACCAGTAATACCAATAGGACATGATGATACTCAGAAAAATATAAGCTTTCGAATTATGTCAAATTTGACCCCTATTTAAAAAAAATATCAACTTGGCTGTGTATCTCGTAAAGTAACAATATAAAACAGATGAATTAGGTAAAGTAAATATTAATTAGAAGACTGCACATCCCAAATTTATAGTTGATTTGTACAATAGTGTCGAAGATATTAAGCCGGTTCCAAACATAATGACGATCCTGTATGTAATAAATGTTGATTGAGAATTAAAATTATTTTCAAAATTCCAACATTTTATTTCTTTATTTTGTCATGACTCTGTAGGTTTAACAAAGGCTAGGGGAAAGGGCGCTATGATGTATATTTAAATACTGTCCAGTATTTAAATAATTCTAATGACATTCGTAATAATACATAATCTTATTAAGCAGTACAATATGTATTAAAAACATGCTTCGCAAATCCAATTTACACGAACATTAGTAGAGCTTCTGTCCACCAATGAATAAGTGACTCCCTAGTAGGTGATACCGACATCCTGCTCAAAGATGTGGACAGAAAAATTAAAAGAATTTTTGCTAAAAACTAAAATAAACGATTGGATTAGAAGTCAATACAACGCCTATAAATACGCCGGTGTTATTTCTCCGAGGATCAAGGAGATTTTTACTCTCCCAATGCTACGCAATCGGAATAGAAATTCAATCGATCGAGAAATTGAAATTTCGGAAAGTTTCGACGCGAAAACGAAAATTGTTGTGAACAAAGATGTTTTGACATATAAAAATACTATCAGTCGAGGAAATGGCCGATATACCGGAAACAATAATATACCGCTCTATCCTGTGGTGTTGCACACATTCGATGTGGGTGTCCATAAAGATGCGTTCTGTTTAATAGTGGTTTAAATACTTCAAAATTTGTGATAATAGAAAATAAAATTATTTTTTAATGAAAGTGGTGAAAATGGTATTAAGTGTTACACTTGTGAATGCTTGTCTTTAACATTGCGTTGTTTTTTGTCAAGAAAATGTAATTAAATATGAATGAAATATTGTTTACCAGAGCTGGGCGATAAGGATTACAGGTATAATTGATTGCGGCTCAGATTACGATCGTTTTAATCGCAATTCAAAAATTTTCGATGTTGATTGCTGTAATCGTTTATCGATGGAACTTAGATTACGATTGCAGTAATCGTAATTTTGACAAAGCCCAAATTACAATTACAGCTATCGTAATCGAAATGTCTTCGATGTACAATTACAACAATCTAAAGATATTTTGTAAATAACGATTTTCTGAATAATCGTAATCGAAGTTGCTCATACAGAATGATTCGGATTGAGTTTACAAGAGGGAAAAAAATATTATTTTTGATTTTACAATAAAATGCTAAGAGAATTAAATTTTATGCTTCATTTCAAATGATCACATCTGTAATTAGAATATTAATTCCACTTATGTATGTTCCAAACATTTTGTTTTAATCTTTTTCATCGCATTTTATCTATTACTTTTTGTGGTGGAAGGCTTTGACTTCAACAGGTCAAACACTAAATTATGTGTCAAAAATAATAGACATCCTAAAATATTCTTTTTGGATGTCTCATTCCGTCTTTGGCTTCACTGAGTGTTAAAATAAAGAAGATGGCACAAGAAGACAGTCTTCAATTTTTAAAACGAATAGCAGTTTCTTTGGAGGCTAAGTTGTGTGACAGATTCGTAAAGTTCTTTACATTAATGCCGGAAGCAAATGATGCTATAGTGGCAGCTGCTCTTTCACCTGATGTGAAAATGTGGTGGTTTAGAACTTTGGCAACAGGTTTTCAAGTATTTCCGAACAAGACATCCACAATTTGGTAATTTGTGAAATTGAAACAACAGTGGAAGTTGATGATGATTTCAACCATTGTGAAGAATCGAAATACAGTGAAGATTTTTATGATTTAAATAAAATAATTCCAATACCAATTCCTGTTTTTAGAAAATTCTTACGACGCATCTGATCGGAACGATAGCGGAGGAACTGGAGGAAGTTATCGTACAAATGCTATAAGTCAGGAACTTTTTCAATATTTGAAAAAAGCTTCCTTGAAGTTCAACACACCACTAACTTCATCGGCACTGGTTGAAAGATTATTTTCAAATTTTAGATAAATTCCCAGATTGGCTTTTTGAAAAGATTTCAAATCAATCAATGCATGATAATTATGAAATTTGTTGCAATAATTTTATCTTTATCAGCAGTATAATTAAAGGGCGAGGTGCCATATGTTGTGGTTTTTGTGTATCTAAATTTAATAAATTAGTAAATAATTATTACGATGCCACCTTTTGGGCAATTCATAATCATGGTATGGAACAGAAGCAAATGCAACCAGAACTTCGTAACGTTTAAAGTATCCGAAATAAACTTGCGAAATTTAACAAACTTTCAGGAAATTTTTCGATTTTATTTCGGAAAGTATGCATGCAAATGGGAAACTGTGTGCGTATTGTACTACCACGTAACGTGGCTAGAAGTATATGCAACCAGAACTTCCTAACGTTTAAAGTTTCCGAAATAAACTTGCGAAATTTAACAAACATTTGGGATATTTTTCGATTTTATTTCGGAAAGTATGCATGCAAATGGAAAACTGTGTGCGTATTGTACTACTAAGTAACGTGGTTAGAAGCAAATGCAACCAGAACTTCGTAACGTTTAAAGTATCCGAAATAAACTTGCGAAATTTAACAAATTTTTCGTTATTATCTCAGAAAGTATGCATTCAAATAGGAAATTGTGTGCGTATTGTAATACCTAGTAACGTGGTTAGAAACACATGCAGTGATAACTCTCTAGCGTTTAAAGTTTCGGAAATAATCATACGAAATTTTTCGGTTTTATCTCGGAAAGTATGCATGCAAATGGGAAACAGTGTGCGTATTGTACTACCATGTAACTTGTCTAGAAGTATATGCAACAAGAACATCGTAATTTTTACAGTTTCCCAAATAAACTTAAAATGGGTTTTCCTTAAAAGATAATTTTATGGCATTAATGTTTGAATATGATTTCGGGCATGTATTGGGTTGGGTTGGGTTGGGTTGGGCTGGGTTGGGTTGGGTTTGGAGATTTTTACACAATATCCGTTGCTGAAAAAAGCTTCCTTGTAGTTCAACACACCACTAACTTCATCGGCACCGGTAGAAAGATTATTTTCAAATTTTAGATAAATTCCCAGATTGGCTTTTTGAAAAGATTTCAAATCAATCAATGCATTATAATTATGAAATTTGTTGCAATAATTTTATCTTTATCAGCAGTATAATTAAAGGGCGAGGTGCCATAAGTTGTGGTTTTTGTGTATCTAAATGTAATAAATTAGTAAATAATTATTACGATGCCATTTTTTGGGCAATTCATAATCATGGCATGGAACACATTCATTGTACATGGTGTTTGTGACCGGTATATGAGGCGAACGGTCGCTGTTGCATATTAGATGTAACAGACACCGAACTTACCAATAAACCAATATTACTAAAACATACCACGCATAACAATGTATTAAATCTACACGATTTTGTGGAAAACGATGAATTTCATCGCAATATTGATTGAGTAATAGTCATCGTCGTCATGAGCTTTCTGATTTTTCCTTGGAGAAATTAGTATTACGAGTATTAAAAGCTAATATTGAGTATTCTTAATAATGTATGCTATAGGTGTATGTATTTATGTAATAGACAACAATCAAATACACTTCTAAAATAAATAACAGTGATTTTTCCAATATTTAATAAAAGTAATCCTTGCCAACGATTACAGTAATTCTTATATAAAAAAAACGGGATTACAATTAATGTAATCGTTCATCGAACGAACTTAGATTACGATTACAGTAATCATAATTTAAACTTTTTCAAAATTGCGATTGCTTTAATCGTAATGTAAGATCGTTCGATTAACGATTACATTAATTGTAATCACTTTTTTTGTATACAGCGGTAGTTTCAAATATCGTCATTAAAAAGAGAGGATGAAAAAGAAATATGAGTAATGCCCGTACAAAAAAAATCGCTGTCCAATGTGCACGCAGTGACGAAAAATTGATTTTTCTTTTCTCGAGTCCGAGTCTGTCGCAGTTAATATACAAACATAATAATTTTCTGTAGAGGAATTTAAGTTTCAAAATAATTACTTCTATTTAACGGAAAAAACCATAATTTCTTCTTATAAGATATACTAAAAAAGTGTTGTCTTTTTTTTTTTTAGAAAATACATGGTATAGCTTCAGAGGTACTAAATTATTATTAAACGTATAAATTTTGGTGGTAACTGAAACCCAAAATCGAATAAATTGGCTTATAAAAAAATACATTCAACTCTCAATTTAGAAGAAAATGGATTCCGATGTCGCAGGTGCAATTGAAAGTTTGCCAGTTGATGCTGACGATGTCTCTATCGCCACCGAAATCGATATATATCAATTGGAGCTTGATATGCGAAGAGATGCGTTGGAATTGGTGATGAAGCGGGTAAGCTTCTTTCAAGAAAAAATGTCGTATTAATGTAATGTAATTCACGTTTGCGTTTCCAGGAACAAGTAGATCATTTACGAGAAGAACTTGATAGGGAAAAGGAAACGGGCTACACTATGAAAGTGAATTTGCAGCAAGTCAATGATAAAGTGGGGGTGTTGGAAAGACAGAATCGCAATTTGAAGCAAAATTGGGACGAATTTAACGCAAAGTACCAACTGCTGGTCGATAGAAAGTTGCAGAGCACCGTACTGGTGAGCGAACCAAAAAAAAGCATTTATTACATACCGAGCATTATGCGTACGAGGATTTAACATTTTTGAAATCTCAAATAGCATTTTGCATGCAATCGTCGTAATTTGTTACATTTATGATCTGTAAAAGGAGAAATGCTGCGTATGTGCACGTCGGAAATGCGTGAATTCAATTTTCATTTATTCTCACGGCAAGATTTCCGGTGTCGTTGTGTGTTACTGCTGCAGAATTAAATGTAACAAATTAAGACGACAAATGAGCACAACATGAAATATTGCATATCTTCAATTTTTATACTCACAATGTTTAATTTCGTATATATAAGTTGAATAGTGATAAAATTATGGTTTTGAAAAAAGGTCGATTTTGAAGAAAAAAAAAAATAGTTTCAATCGGTTATTAGGTATTTGTTTTTGAAAGGAAAATTTTAAAATTTTGGGATGAAGATGATTCCAAGCTGCCACTAAGTTGATTACTGCGTTTCTAATATTCAACTTTTTCAAAGTATGGGAAATATTATTCATGTTGTTTTCTACTACAGGAGATAGCAGACTGTTTCTGTAGTACAATGTTGTTAGTCTAATTACATTTCGGTGCATCGACTTTTTAATCCATCTTGATTTCCATGCCATGGCGCGTTATCTGGTAGAAGTAAAGCTTTTCTTGGGAGACCTTATCTTTTAGAAACCTTTTAACCTTTAAGAAAACAGTTAAACCAACATATGTTGCAAATATGAGCAATGTTAATCACTAAATTTAGAATATGTTAATAACTTGATTACAGCGGCAGCTATGGAATCCTATCATAGCTGAACCATCGTCTCGACAAAACATATATTGTGTGATCAGACGCACCAACGATTATATACCGGGTGTTCCAGCGGATCGGTAAAGTCCATTATTGGTATCTAATGATGTAGATAGCGAATAATTTTTAACATAAAAATTGTAGATAATCATAAGCTCTACAATTTAAAAATATTTTTATTTATACAGAGTGTTCGACAATGACGAACCAACAAAAACTTATGTTTTTTTAAATGGATTCTCTTACATTTTTGCCCTTGAAGGGCTGATTAAATTGACATCAATTTGTATTTGTCGATTTTCAACTGTTTCTGAAATATGGCAATTTTTCGTTAAAAATTGTACAACATTTGAAAATTTGCTATGAAATAACGACTCATGATGAAATACCTATTAGGGCTCAATTAGTAGAGACGTCTTTTCAGTACGTGAAAATAATGTTTATTTCGACATATCTACATGTTCTTTAGAATTAGATACAATACGCTAAAGTTAATATTTTTTAAAAAAATTAAATGGAATGGAATATTTATATGTCATTGAAAAGTACTTAAAATTTACTAATTAAAAATATCTACTTTCTTCTGCCTCGAATTTTCCAATTTTCCGGGAATTTTTTTCAATTTGTCTTTCCATAAACACTAAGTCGGACTCCTACGACCATTTAAAAAAAAAAATAAGCCAAATCGGTCCAGAATTCCAGTGTTCTGAAGTGCTGGGTTTACCAACGATAGGATTTCATTTTTATTTATATGATTTCGGATTAGTAAGCTAACTTCAAATCATGCTTTGCAGCATCAGGAGAACGCCTCCCTCAAAGAGTTGTTGCGAAACAGCGAATACGAGAGGATCAAATTACAACGAAAAGTCGACGATTTAGAATTACAAAGGGAAATCAACCAGGAAAACATCGGAAAGGTCATGGAAGAAAATAATAATATCAGGGAAGAAATTGCGAAATGTGAGGAGTAAGTTTTGTAAATCTGATTTGAAGGGAATAATTTTTATGTTCTGACAACGCGTAATAATCTTGGTTGTCCATAACATTTCCTCCAAACCAGAATTATCTAAAATTGAAATCTTTGGAAATAATTTTTTTTTTAGTTTCTCATGTAAACAACAACTTACATAAACAATTCTATTAATTGAGTTAGCAGACGGTTCTTGGTGGAACATTTTATTAATAACTATTTTAAATAAAAATAAAAATAAAACGCTTGAAAACTTTCCAAAAACTTTCGGTATTTTTTCATACCATTCTCGAGCTGAACTAAATGGTCAATTTGTGTGTAGGGTGTTATATATGTCGTTGTATTTATTGCCTCTTTGTACATAAGTGTCTATTATGGGCGTGTGTGTGTTTGTAAAATCTCTGTGTGTGTTCGTTACTTTCTCTTTTCTTTGGATTGATTTTTTAATTTCTATTATTTCTAACAAATTTAATTTCGGTCCTTTGTTTACATTATGCATACGTTTACAGCTATCTATATATTGTTTTCTTTATGTAGGTAGACCCCACAAACAAATATCAACAAAATATCAACAAAACGGTAAAATATAACGTAATGCTGAAAGATAAAAAACTGCTCATTATGAATCCAAGAACACCTGTCCTTTATGGCCAACCAAAATTACATAAAGAAAACAACCCTATTAGACCTATAGTTTCATACATTAATGCACCCACATACAAACTTTATAGATATTTCAGCAAAGAACTACCACAATTAATTAATTTTAAATCTGAGAAAGCCATTAAAAACAGTATAGAATTAGTCAAACAATTAGAAAATATTGAAATCAATAGCAGTTCAAAACTAATTTATTTCGACATAAACAGCTTATTCACATCAATTCCAACAAATGAAATAAAAGAAATCTTAGAAAACCTCATTAATAACAGCCATTTAGAAGATAAAGAAAAAACACATACTCTGGAAATTCTTAATTTATGCATAAAACAAAACTACTTAAAATTCAATGACCAAGTCTATACACAAATAAATGGTTTACCGATGGGGAGTCCACTAAGCGCTCTTCTAGCTGAAATATTTATGGCAGACTGTGAAGAAAAGCTGTTTAATAATAAATACATCAAACAAATAAAACATTGGGTCAGGTATGTAGATGACATTTTCTGTATATGGTCAGGTAGTGAAAGACAGGCACGCGACTTCCTAACTTATTTAAACAGTATTCATGAAAAGATCCAATTTACTATAGAAATAGAAAAAGAAACAAAATTAAACTATCTAGATTTAACTATCAAAAAAGACGACAAAAAGTTAAAATTCAGTATATACAGGAAACCTACATACACCGATACTATCATACTAGCTAATTCCAAACAATTTTGGCGCACAAAAACAGCAGCTCTACATAGTTTCGCTTACAGACTAATTAACATACCACTAAGTGAAGAAGATTTCAACACTGAATTACGCATAATTAAAACCATTATTAAACACAAACAAAGAGAAAAACTGAAAATACACTTTTATCTATATATAATAAAACACAAGTGTATAGTTTCAAAATTATTATAAAGTTTAACACTAACACTAACTACATATGTTTCGCCACACTGTGGCTTCATCAGGTGGATGAAAATACAATTTCAAAATACAAATTAGCTCCTATATATATCAATACAAATTACAAACATAATCTCATTCTAAGAGGGGGTGGACATGTTTAAATTTTAGATTTAGTAGGGGGGAGTTATTTAAATCTAGTTGATCATTTAATATTTTACCTAATTTACTACATTTATTAATTTCTAAACTTTCTAGCATATTAAGTTTTTTACTTTTTCCTAAAACATGTAAAGTTGTAAAATTAGTATTGAATTTATGATTATGTTCTAAGCAATGATTAGCAAAAGTTGAGTCTGTCTTCTTTTATCCTAAAATAATAGAAAAAGACAACACGAAATGGCACATTATATAATACATTCCACATATTAATTATAAAATTAACAGAATATTTAAGAAAATAGGTATCAAAACAGTCAACATAAATAAAAACAATTTAGGTGCTATGTTAGTTAACAGGTGTATACAAAATTAGTTGCACAGACTGTAAAGCTATCTATATCGGACAAAGTGGCAGAAAGATCGAAAGTAGATTAAAAGAACATAAAAGATCAATATTGCATAATATTAGAAATACAGGCCTTGCCGAACATTGTATAGATAATCTCCATTTTCCCGATATAGATAGCTGTAAACTTATGCATAATGTAAACAAAGGACCGAAATTAAATTTGTTAGAAATACCGGAAATTAAAAAATCAATTCAAAGAAAAAAGAAAGTAACGAACACACACACACCCATAATAGACACTTATGTACAAAGAGGCAATAAATACAACGACATATATAACACCCTACACACAAACTGACCATTTAGTTCAGCTCGAGAATGGTATGAAAAAATATCGAAACATATGTCGCATACACTAAATAAAAATTGTGGAAAGTTTTCAAGAGTTTTATTTTTATTTTTATTTTTATTTAAAATAGTTATTACATAAACAATATTTTTCCCTCTTTAGAATGTAAAATAAAGTTTTTTCTATTTTGAAATGTATATGTTCGAGTTCAAAAAGAATCTGCTATTACTGATCGATAGTTTTTCTTTGTTAGAACCATTAAGGGTGTAATTCAAGACAAAGAAGAAATGATGGAATTGCACAAGAATTTGGGAGAATTTCGACAACATCTGGCGAACACTGAACCTTTAAAAACTAAAATTGCAGATTATGAAAAGAGGATCAACCAATTGGAAGAAGAACTTTTATCAAGTCGTGGTAAAAATTAAAATTTTTTCTGCTTATACTTATATCTTACGAAAAACGCACGACGCTATAACTCTGTTATTAATAATCCAATTTCAGTAATTCAAAAACCACATAAGACAGGTGTATAAATACTACAAAATAGTATAATTTATTATTTTTTTAAAATGCGATTTTTGACAAGAGACAACCAAATTTTTTTTTATAAATAGCAAACATTTTTTTTTGCAGTTTGGTAGAGATATTTTTTTCTGAATACAATGGTGTGATTCAACTTAATTTTGTAAAATGTTTCTGTTAAGAAATTTTGTTTTTTCTAAACTTTTCAAGTGTCCTGCGGAATCCAAGCTTTTAATAAACCAGCAAGCAAGATGGACGCAAATTTTGTGAAAATGTCGAATTTGATGCCATTCTCTTCTCAGTGTTCAAGAAAATCCAAGAACTTCAACTCGGGAAATCGCACATAACATTCAGGGAATCTTAAAAAAAACACACTTTAAACCGCAAACGATCCAAATCGACGATAGTAATTTTGTGTTTTCTATTTAAACATGTTACGTCAAGATGGGCTGTTTTACAGAAATGTGATTTGGTCCGATGATTGCACTGTATAACGGTAGTTATTTTTGTAAAACACGGACTCGCAACATCCACTTGGCTGTAGAAGATCATAAAGGTAAACAAACGATCAACCGGCGCCATACATCCTTTAAAATTTGTACCAAAAGTTGGTGTGACGGTAATGTTTAGTGCTCTTAGGTATATTCAGTGAATATTAAAAAAAAAAAGCTATATCTTTGAAATTTTACATAAATGTGGCGAAGAACAAATGTTAAAAGAATGTAAAAAAAAATTACTTTTTAAGATACACTCACCGGCAAAATAATTGATCCACTCAAAAAACTAATAAAGTTTGTTCGTTAATAAGTTTGTTATTTTAAATTCGATTTGATTCATTTTTTTTGCATATTGTAGGCAAATTTAAATTTAATCTATCACATCTTTGGAATTTTAAGAAAATTTGGCGTACATCATTTTATACAGGGTGACACAAAGTCGACGCAGCGAGAGCTGTTGCTTTGATTCAGGATGGTAGGTCACAGTATTATGTGGCCAGAATGTTGGGAGTTTTAAGATGTAAAGTTCAAAGAGCTGTTAAACGGTTTAATGAATTTGGTGTATACACAAGACGAAATCATTGTGGTCGAAAGAAATCTACTAGTGAGCGAGATAATCGCTTTATAACGTTAAATGTTTTGAGGGACAGAAAAGTTACTTCTGTGCAAATGAAAAACAGATTAGAGGACGTAAGGCAAGTTCAAGTAAGTGATAGAACAATAAGAAGGCGGCTGCGGTCTAGGAGACCTGCAACTGGTCTAGAGTTATTGAGACACCATCGAGTTGAACGCCTTAGATTTGTTAGGGAACATGTAAATTGGGGTAACGAAGAATGGAGCAACATCCTATTCACGGATGAGTCAAGATGTTGTCTTAGAACACCAGATGGACGTGAAAGAATTTACCGGAGAACTGGTGAACGTTTCTTTCAAAACCATTTTTTTCCTAGAGTAAGTTATGGAAGCGGTTCGGTAATGGTGTGGGGTGGCATAAATTTTGAAGCTCGGACGGACTTGGTTATAATGAACGGGGGAGCCATGACAGCCGATAGATACATAAGAGAAGTTTTAGAGCCACATATTGTTTCTTTTGCACCGTTCATCGGAAATGATTTCATGCTGATGCATGATAATGCCCGACCGCATGTTGCCAGAATTGTACGCAAGTATTTAGCCGAGGTTGAAATCCCAGTAGTAAATTGGCCTGCTCTAAGCCCAGACCTAAACTCAATTGAGCATGTTTGGGATGCACTTGGGAGGAAAATACGATCTCGTGTACCAACGCCTGCAAATTTACAGCAGCTTAGTGACGTTCTAACTGAAGAATGGAATCAAATCAACCAGGCATACATTCAAAACTTAATTGAGAGCATGCCAAGACAAATTGCAGCTGTTATCCGTGCACGTGGAGGAAATACTTCGTATTAAGTCTTTTATGTTTTTCATTTTCTTTTCATTTCGTTTTCATTATATTCGGTGTTAAGTTAAATTCGTAAACTTATTGTTAGTACCATAGGAAAAATTTAAAAATGTAAGATTTTTCTTAAACCCTTGTATCTTTTACAAAAATTAAGCTATTGTAATAAATAAAAAAAGAAATTGTAAAGAAATGATGTGTCTTGTTAACAAAATAAGAAAATACAAGGTGGAGCAACTTTGACAATCCATATGTGGTTTTAAAGTTGATTTAAAGAAACAGACTTTGTGTCACCCTGTATAAAATGATGTACGCCAAATTTTCTTAAAATTCCAAAGATGTGATAGATTACATTTAAATTTACCTACAATATGCAAAAAAAAATGAATCAAATCGAATTTAAAATAACAAACTTATTAACTAACAAACTTCATCAATTTTTTGAGTGGATCGATTATTTTGCCGGTGAGTGTATATACAAGAAATGATAATTATATAAAGTCAAATTTGAAAAACTGAAAAAGTAAATCGTGATGGTAATGTAAAATGGAATATTTAAAGTTTATAAATAAAAGGGGTAGCAATTTTAGGTTATTTTTTGTCTTAAAATTGACATGCTATAACGTAATATACCTAAAAAAAAATTAGTACGCTCTAATATCATTTTAAATAAGATTGTAGTTATAGGGTACATGAAAAGTTAAAGGTTATTGAAAATGACCCACATATGGGGTAACTAGCAGGTGTCAGCTTTTTATTCCGCAAGGTGGGAGGAATTTTCAGCAATATTTATAACAATTATGATTTGTTAGGATGTTTTATTTTCAAAATTTTCCATTATTTGTATTCCACGGCACACTTAAACTTTCTTAAAAAAATAAAATTATTTCCCAAGAATATTTTACAAAATCAAATTGAATCACGACATTGTATTCAGAAAAATTATTTCTACTAAACTCTAAAAAAAAAAAATAAAGTGTCGCTATTTAAAAAAAAAATTGTCTATCTCTTACATATTAAAAAAAATGTACTATTTTGTAGTATTTATACACCTGTCTTATGTGGTTTTTGAATGACTGAAATCGAATCGTGGTGCATTTTTCGTAATACAGACTGTATATCATTTATTATTTTAATGTCGTTTTAATACCATTTCAGTAGCAGCAACAACGCTCCAAAACTTACTGGAAAATTATTCTTTACCGAAAGCTAGCCAACAAACTGATTTACACAACTACGTAAGTTAATTTTTTTTATATATCAGTAAAGTCTACTACGTTTTAGTGTTTTCGAAATAAATTCTAATTTAATTGTATGTGTTTGTAATTACAGTTTGAAGAAAAAGCTAATGACTTGGAAAAGCAATTGGAAGCCGAAAGAGAACTCACTCTGATGCAAAACGAGAGGATTAACAAAGATAAGGAGGCCAATATGTACCTGTGTTGCAAACTAGAAGAGGCTGAGCGCAAACTCTCTTACTTCATAAGCAAAGGTGAAAAGTCCAAGAACACAGATTAATATTTGTTGCAGTTTCTTAATGTTTTCGTTTAAAAATGTTTATGGTTCATTTGAAAATATTGTTAATACTACGGCCAATAAAATAAGATTATAAATGTAGAATACAATTTTTGTTATATTCTTTTAGACACATTAAATTTATTAAATTAAAATTTTGCCTTTTTTACTACATTAATGGATTTCTGAAGTATTATTCAACTTTCTTAACTTACGCTATAAATCTCTACTCTTTACAGGCCGCCATCGGGTGCTTTGAATCTATTTAAAAAATCTTTGACTGAAATCCTTACGAGGATTTCTGAAAAATATCCAAAAAAAAAAAATCATTCTGGCAGGAGACTTTAATATAGACTTAAACAAGGATAACAAAAATAAAGACGAACTGATTGAAATTTGTAGCATGTTTGGTCTAAAGCAGTGGTTCCCAAAGTTATTTTGCCTACTGCCCACTTTGAGAATAAATTATTTTTTAGCGCCCCCATTTTTTCACCTACTCAAAAACCACTATAACTTCAAATTAAATTAATTATTGTGAGCTATATTAGCGGAGATTAAACATTCATTCTAAACGAGACTTTTACTATGGGTTATAGTAAAAGTCTCGTTTAGAATGAATGAGTTAACTTGAGACCTGAGCGTAGTAGGTAGTACACAACGGCGCTCAGGTCTCAAGTTAACTTTTACGGGCTACACCTGCCAATGAGAATGATTATTGAAACGCAACTTTATAGTATTCAGACAAAGTATCTTTTATTCAAAATTCAAAATAAAACAAACATAATCGATTCTAATATAAAAACTAATGTGAAGGATGAATCTGATGCTGTTTAATAAGTTTGTTGATATCAGGTTCCAATTTACTCAAGAACAGCCGCAAGTCACCACGTTCGGTAACATGCAAACGATTTCTCTTTTTAGTAAGCAGCGTTGCTACAGCACTAAATCCACGTTCACACAAATATGACGATGGGAATGCTATCAAGAATCGTTGAATGATTGACCACAATCCAGGGTACAATTGCGGGATCGGTTTTTGTAGCCAAAATTCTTGGTAGCCATTTTTGAACTTGATTTTTATTTCCTCGTTCGTTGTCAATTCTATAAGTTCTTCTTCCAGATGTGGTGATATTGCTGTGTTGACATTTGAAAACGGATCCAACACCCAGTCTGGTATTTCCAAGTTCAAAATATCCTGGTATCGTTCGGTGAAGTCAATGTGGAGCTTTTCCAAATGTTGGCAGTAGGCAAACAAGTCGTCGTTACTGCAGGATACTGATAAATTCGGAAAATTATGAAACTCACGTCTGCCCATATTCTTTTTGTGTAGAAGCAGTTTGGCTGCGAAAGCAGCAACGACATTTTTTGTTTTAATTAAATTTAGTTCATCGCCTTGCAGTTGGAGATTCATGTTGTTGAACAATTTATACAGGTCTGTCATGTAAGCTATATCATTTTTTGATGTAATGAGCTTGTTGCGCAATTCTGTATCTTTAGTTTCCAAAAACTCTATCACAGAGTCAAACAGGTTGTAAAATCGAGTCAGACAATTGCATCTTGATAGCCAACGAACTTCGGTATGAAACAACAAACGGTTGAAATCTTCGTCATTAGTAACACAAAGCTGATGAAATAATCTATCATTCAAAGAGCAGTTACGGATTTTATTGACTGCTTTGATGACATATTGCAGTGATTGAAATAGTCGTTCACTTAAATTTCTAGCAACCAAATGTTGTCTATGAATAACGCAATGTACAGCAAGGACATCTGGAATTTTATTTTTTACGTACGCTATGAAGCCTTTATGGCACCCTGTCATAGCCGGAGCGCCATCCGTAGCAACTGATATAATATTTTTCAAGGGAATCTCTTTCTCACAAAACTTTTCCAATGTATTGAATATGGTTTCGCCTTTTGTATCGGTCTCTAAATTTCTAGCAAACAATAGTTCTTCACATATTTTCTCATCTTTAATAAACCTCACGTAAGACAGCAACAATGCTTCATTAGTTGGTAAAGTGGACTCATCGAGCTGAATTGAGAATTGACTAGTCCTCAGATGATTGCACAATGATTCTTCTATGTTTCCGGCCATTTCATCAATTCGTCTTTGCACAGAATTATTACTCAAAGGAATTTTTCCGATAATATCTGCGGCCGGTTTATGAAGCACAGTAGTTATTACTTCCTTTATTGCTGGCAAAATTAACACTTCTCCGATGTTGTGTGGTTTGCCTTTTTGAGCAATTAACAAAGAGATGTTGTGCGAAGCTCGAAGTCCGTCGTCATCTTGCTTAGCAGCCGCCGAAAAGAGTTTTGCTACACTTGGCCGAGTATTATGCTTCTTCTCTAGGTCTTGAAAATATGCTACATTCTTGTCTTTCTTATCTGGATGCATTTTATTCAAATGATCTTGAAGTCTTGAAGGCTTCATTGCTTCATTCGAAAATGTTTTTAGGCATAGAAGGCACAAAGGCGACGATGGGTTTGTAGGATTTTCAATGAATCCGAATTTAATATATTCCGCACAGTATTGCCGTCTCTTCTTTTTTACTTCCGACATTGTTTTGTTTTGAGGAATACGTAAGTATAAGTGTTGAACTTAAGTACTGCTTATCTATTACGCGCGAAACCGCAAATGAAAATAAAATAAATATTACGTTGTTTATATAGGATTGCATAAGCAGCACGCACCGACAGGAATAAGACAAACATGCATAAACTCGTTTATCTCATTCGACGCTCAATCGTACTCAACAAGTAAGAACAAGTATTCTATGAACCAGCCGATTGATACAGTTGCCTTTTTATTTGTTTGTTTGTGTCTCTTTTCGTTTCGAAACGGAGCGACCGATTGATATGTTTTTTATTTTATTTATTCAATAAAACAGGACAGATATATGAACTACTCGGAGAGAAATATCGAACCGAGTTGGTTTGAGCAATCTCTTAATTAATATTAGTTGATGTTCACAAGCTGTAGTCGAGAGTAGGGATGGGACATCGGTGGGTAAACATCGATATCAAACATCGATGTTAACATCGTTGATCAACATCGATGGTTGCAAAATATCGACTACCAAACATCGATGTTTTTAAACATCGATAATTATATTTATAGATTTATTTTTTGGCAGTTTAACAAAAACTTTATTATAACTTAATTAATTTACGTCCTTAACAAAATGATATAAAAGATATCACTATTCAAAAAAAATAATAAAAGAAATATATACATTTATAATATGTAGTTAACTTTAGAAACTACTCAAAAAAAACTATATAAAAAAACAATATTATGCAATTACGCATGAAACAACCACATGACTTAAATCGTCTGATACTTAAAAAATATATACATTTACGTGTATCAAAGCTTTTTAAGAGAACGATTTTTATTTGGGATTTTATAGTCTTGCATTTTTTTTTGACTACGCTGGCAAATACCGAGATACATATGGATATGGTTTTATATTTCTGATGTGTCATCTTGCATTTAATACGTGTATCGTCGTGTATGATTGTACGCACTAGGGAATTTCCCGAAGAAGTATACATCGGTAATGTCTATCTCCCTTCTTTTTCTATGAAAATACGTTTACCTCCTTCACTTATTCTGCATGCATACATAATTTAACTTTTATCTGCACATTAAAAGTACTATAAATTTATGTATTTAATTATATATTATTTAAATATTTATACTGAGTAATATTTAAAAGAGCCTAAAATGAAATATTCGAATTTATATGATATAGCACTGTGTAATTTAAATACTTCTTTTATTCGTAGACAATTTTACATCCTCGTAGCCTGTATGTGAGCTGTTAATTTGGAAACATTTTTGTAATTGTCAACAGAGGACGCTGTTTTATTTTGTGATTAGTGCAAATACATTTTGTCAAGCTTAAAAGTTCGATGTTCACTATATTTCTTCTAACATCGATAGTTTATCGATAAATCTAAATTGCAAACATCGATGCAAAAACATCGAACATCGATCCTAAAATATCGATGTTCAATGAACATCGATGTTTATCGCCCATCCCTAGTTGAGAGTCGAGAGCTCAGTCGGTGTCTAAGAGTCCTCCTAGATTCTAGATGAAATTACAAATCGCCCCCTAAGCCTTTACACAACGCCCCCATTTTTTTTCTGGGTCTCTTACCGCCCCCCTTTAGACCTGCAGCGCCCACAAGGGGGCGTTATCGCCCACTTTGGGAACCTATGGTCTAAAGCGAGTAATGTATGAAGCCACGAGGGTTAGTGATATATCAGCATCATGTATTGATAACATCTTTGTTACTTCACACAATAGTATGGAAACACGAACAGTAGAGACACATATGTCAGATCATCGAGCTCAAATTGTTAGGTTTAAAAATAGGGATAACCATTTTAAAAATTACAGCGTTAGAATGGTTAGAGATATAGACGAGAATCAGATTAAACTATTTAAAGACATGTTGTCTTGCATCACGTGGAGTGATTATTTAAGTCATGGTAGTGCTCAGGATAAGTATACTATGTTTCATAACAATTTTATGGCAGTGTATGATGTCTGTTTCCCTGTAGTCGAAAAAAAAATATACAAAAATTTCAATCTTCAATACAAAACTGAAGAAATAAAAAATTACAAAAACAGTCTTGATGCTCTATATACGATGTTTGAGGTGACAAAGGATATTCAACTATTGGAAGTATACAGGGAGCGCAAGCTGCACTATAAGCAATTGATCAGCAGAGCAAAGAGGGAACAATACGAAAATTATATTACCACCTCTGAGAACCCTCAGAGGGCGGTATGGCACATAATTAATAGCGAGTGCGGTAAACAGAAACCTGACTCAAGACAGTGTGCGGAACTTACATCGGAAGAGCTTAACGATTACTTTATCAGTATCGGAGAGACTGGGATCAAGCAAATTGATAAATCGAATATAGAAGTTGGTGCTTTACTTGGCAACATAAAAAAAATTTAGTCAACTCATGGTATCTACATGCAGTGGATCTGGAAGAGATTAGAAAAACCATACGTGGCTTGAAGAGCAAGAGGAGTAAGGATATATATGGCGTAAGTGCCGATTTACTCAGAGAGGTTGCGGACGAGCTCTCTGAGCCTTTGTGGCTTTTGGTAAATTCGTGTTTTGAGGAGGGAGTATTTCCTTCAGAACTGAAACTGGCCAAGGTGACGCCATTGCTCAAGAAGGGAGATCAAACAAAAGTTGAGAATTATAGGCCGATATCTCTGTTGCCTGCTTTATCAAAAATTTTCGAAACACTTATCAAAAATAGACTTGTCTCCTTTTTCCAGAAATGGAACTTACTGTCAGAAGCACAGCATGGGTACAGGAAGGGAAGATCGACACTTACAGCTCTGATTGAGTCTGTTGAGGCAGTACTGACTGCCAGGAACAACCGTGAGGCAACTGACTTGGTATTGTGTGATATGAGCAGGGCTTTTGATACGGTTCCACATGATATACTGTTGCACAAGCTATATTATTATGGAGTGAGGGGCGTGGCGCATAATTTATTAAGGTCCTACCTACAAGACAGAAGACAAGCAGTTAGCTGGAATAATAGGACAACGAAACCTCGGATTGTTAAGTATGGGGTGCCTCAGGGTTCGATCCTTGGGCCTGTTCTTTTTATTATCTACATTAATGATTTACCAGCAAACTTGAGTGACTGCAAAGTGTGTCTGTACGCGGATGATACCTCCTTTGTTGTAGAGAGTGCGGATGTGCCTTCAGTGGGAACAGCAAAGGACCAACTGATTTCAATGAAAACATGGTGTGATGTGAATAAACTGAAAATAAACGAAAGCAAAACCCAAACGATTTCCTTTTCGGGAAACAAGAGTGGCGCTTGGGGTTGGTTGTGGATGACGGACTATCCTGGAAGGGTCACATACAACAGCTAATGGGGACACTAAGTGCGGCGATATATGCTATAAGAAAGATTAAACACTTGGTTGGTCGTGGTGCGGCAAAATTGACTTATTATGCCAATTTCCATAATATGGCGACATATGGTTTATTGGTGTGGGGCATGGCCCCAGAAGCGCAGAGAGTTTTCGTGCTGCAAAAGCGTGCCGTACGGACCTTGTGTGGACTTCAATACAGTGACTCTTGCCGTCGTGTTTTCGCGGAAGAAAGAATAATGACACTTGCGGGTGCATATATCTTATGTGGCGTAAAGTTCGTCCACACAAACAAGATTCGTTATAAAAAACATTCAAGCGTACATGACCACATAACAAGGAATAGAGATCACCTGGTGGTGACCCACTGTCGTATGAAGCAAACCCAACAATCGGTGGACTACTGGGGTCCAAAACTGTAAAATAAATTGCCGGATGCCGTTAAGGCACTGCCACCTGACAATTTTGCAAGAACGGTTAAAAAGCTACTGCTGGAAAATGCGTTTTACAGTGTGGACGAATTCCTGCTGCATAGCTTTGACTAGTCGCTGTCTTATTTTAACATGTGATATTTATACTTACATTTTTTTGTCTGTATATTGATATATTTATTGTATTATAGTGTATTGTATTGTACTGTATATGCAGTGTTACTGCTGGTTTGTATTTTGACGTGTCCTAGTTTTTTTTTGACTAAAATAAACAAACAAACAAACAAACAAATGATGTTTTCGGAAAAATGTATTATTGAGGTCCATACTAAGAAATTTCAAAGTTCAAATTTAAACATCTGTGTATACTGTATTGTAGGAAATAAAAGTTGAGTTGGTTTCCTTGAATTTATCTTAAGTGCAAAGTTATCACCTTTTAATCACTACCATTACTTATTGCCTCAGTTTCTAACTTGGTTCAAATAGCAATGCTGTAGCTGTCATTCCCATACATTACCATAAAGAATACGGAACAACAATACGGGACCTAAAACTGGTCCCTGACGGACCTCAGGCGAAACTGGTAGAATTTCTTGTAATTGCTTCAGGTTGTTTGAGATTTACCTTTTACACACCGACAGTGATACTCCAGCTGTGAAGCAAACCATGGATACCACACTTCACCAGATTATGTAAACAAGAAAATGGAAGTAGCGATCAAACGGTTTATATTAAGACACAGTTGCCTGGGAACTTGAAACATCTACACTTAGTTGGTGCTAGGCGGAAAGCGAGGTAACGTCGCAGGCAGGGCCATCATATAAAGGGCGCTGCAACAGGTTCTCATTAATAGTAAATCACTCAAAGTATGTCTTCACGTAAATCTTATTATCACATGTCAAATACGTATTTCATAGATTTATTATTATTATATTATTATTTTCTTCATTTGGGTTTTTAGAATTTTGCGCACGTGCGTGTCTTCGGCTGATATATCTCCCCATGTCTAAGTAGGCTGTCGATTGTTGAATGATATTAATATAAAATACGTACAGCTTTCTGATGTTCTGAGGTATTGAGAATCTTGCAAGACAGCATCTTCAAAATATTTAACATCTTTCTATAAATATATAAATATTATAAATTAAGTCTTTATAATAATTTATTTTTGGTTCAAATTTATATAATACAGCAATTCAGTAATGTCAAAAAAGTTATCCTATCTCGAATCGTAAACGTACCTAACGTACTTAGAGTAGTACTTCATAATATGAAGTATCAAAATCTACTCTTTTAACTAACTCTCAAGTCTTTAACCATATCGATTCGTTCCACGTCAACATGTCTCATCAAATAACTGCAGTGAACATGTTCCAGCATGATGGTGAAAGTAGTAACTTTAAATTTAGCAAGATTCAGAGGTAAGTTGTTTATTCTCTATTTCTTTTAGGTAAGTTTGTAGTTGATGGTAAAGCACCTATATAACATAAGCAAGTAATAAGAAATAAAACACTTGGTATTGTTTCACAAATATATATAATTAAATACTCGATGTACATTTCGCCTTGCGGCATCGTCAGGAGTTCTCGAGAAACTAAAGTAAAATTTAATATACTGTAACTACCTACTTCAAACAAAAGTGTAAATAGAAAAAAATTACAAAAATAGAAAATTATGAAAAGGTCATGACTTATCTGGAAAGACCGTTTTTACAATGCTAGGGTTTATTAGCGGTGAATTTATGAGTTCGGTTTGTTCATTAAGAACATTGCCTGGTTGTAAAAGTAAACTTTCTTTTATAAAATAACCTTCTAGAACACTAATTTTTTTTACTTTTATTTAAACTATTAACAAATGAATTTAAACTATTAACAAATGAATGTTCTAGAAGGTTATTTTATAAAAGAAAGTTTACTTTTACAACCAGGCAATGTTCTTAATGAAAAACCGAACTCATAAATTCACCGCTAATAAACCCTAGCATTGTAAAAACGGTCTTTCCAGATAAGTCATGACCTTTTCATAATTTTCTATTTTTGTAATTTTTTTCTATTTACACTTTTGTTTGAAGTAGGTAGTTACAGTATATTAAATTTTACTTTAGTTTCTCGAGAACTCCTGACGATGCCGCAAGGCGAAATGTACATCGAGTATTTAATTATATATATTTGTGAAACAATACCAAGTGTTTTATTTGTTATTACTTGCTTATATTTCGACATGTTTCACCAAGAGATTTCCATCACTTCATTTAATTATTAACCTATATAACATCAGTTCGTCAGCAAACAGCAGTTTATTGCACTCAATATCATGAAGAATGTCATTGATGAAATATTAAGATTAGTGGGCCTAAATAGGAGCATTGTGGCACTCCAAAAGGAACTATACACCGTGTGTAATTATATCCATCACAAAAAACTCTCTGATATAAATTATATATATGAAATTACATTTGAATATTATGAAAAATATTTATTTCGTCTTGGTTTTATTATAAACTTATCACAATATTAAAAGAAAACGTATGTACAACATACTTATAAATAATATACAACAATAAAGTATCTACTACTACTTACATCAAAAGAACAATCACAATGATGCTTTTACAATATTACACGTAAATTACCTAATAAAAGTTTATTACCTAATCAGTTGTTGAAAAAGTTCTTGGGATTTTGACATAAAATATCGTGATCTTAATATAAGACTGTAAGGTTTAGACATTAATTAACTAAAATTCGTAGAGTCTTGATATAGTGAACGTATTGAATATTCCACGCAATGAACATAAAAATGAATTCATTGAACTTTTTATAGTCAACAAATGGCATGTTTCGTAGATTTAATATAAAAACATACCTGAGGACTTCCCCTATTTTATTTACAGTTTACAGTGAATGCTATATATGTCAATATTTTCATCTGTGTTTAAAATATTTAGAATTTCGGTACGGCATTATTATAGTGTAATTGAGAATATATGATTTAACTAAATCTATCATCTTAATAAAATGTAAAAGGAAGCAACACATAAAAAGTATCGAATATACATTTAAGTGACATGGTAAAAGAAAATCATTGGAAGTATCGGTGCATCTGCAAATGGGGAAGGTCTTGCGTGAGGGAGTTTTAGAACGAAGGCAGAGCCATTAAAGAGAAGGCTGCTAAGAGCTTCAAAATTATTTTTTGAGACGAAATTTAGATACTTTTTAGGCTACTACTGAAAACGAAATTTGCGCTTTTGGATTCTGTGGAATGTAAGCTTTCGATGTACGGTTGTGGCCAATATATATCGGACAGCAATTTTTTTGATTGTAAACATTATAATTATTAATCTGCCGTCTTATATAATGTCATATTATTACTCTGTCATTTCGAACAAAGTCATGAATCATCAGTTGAGAAAGCTAAAATTGTTTCCGGACTTGAAGAAGGTTGGTCTGAAAGGAACGTGGCCACAAAATTTGGAATTGTCAAAAGCACTGTACACTCCATAAAAAAGAAATGGTATAACGATCAAATCATTGAGAGAAAAGTTGGAAATGGTCGGCCTAGAGACCATCTTCGATACAGGATGACAACAATTTGACCTTCTTAGAAGATAATCTACTTCAGTCTGCTGTAGCGGCAAAATTTGAGATTAATTATTCTGCTTCTGTTAGAGCTGCGCGGCATCGTATAAAACAATCTAATTTACGTAATCATCCTGCAATTAGAAAACCTTTTTTGACCCAGGATAACAAGGAAAAAATAGTGGGATTTTATCTTGAATATTTGAATAATTTCTGGAATAATGTAGTTTTTAGTGACGAGAAGGTATTTCAGTTGTATTATAATGAAATATACAAACCTTACCTTGGTCATCAAGAAGCCCAGACTCGAATACTATTGAACATGTTTGGGGTTTAATATTTAAAAAAATTAATAGGGCAAACATTTTCAGCTAGAAAATGTGGAAGAATTATGAGCTAGAATACAAGAAGCATGGAATGAACTAACTCCACTCTATACTAGAACTCTAATAAATTCAATGCCTAGAAGACTGAATGTCATCCAGAAAAATGGAGCATTTACAAATTATTAATGTTTATAGATTCCATTTTCATTAATAAAATATTTTAATATCTACCAACACTTTTAAAAAAAATATTTATTTTTGATCTAATATACCTACAATATTCACTCTATTTTGATTAGCGTTCTTATTACCTTATTAATTAATTTGACGTTTTTGTAGTCAAACGCCGAATTTACCGAATTTCATAAAAATGTCATTAAATGTCAAATAAGCGCCCAATATTTATTGGCCGCAATTGTACATATATACCTACAGAATTTAATAAAATCGCTCTTTAGTATTGGCGAAAAAGTTATACGGGGTTTTCTACAAGCAAGTAATTTTTGAGAAGCCCGTTGAAGATTTTACGTTTTATTGATTTTTAATTAAATACGTTTTAATTTGTACTACCGTTGTTGATACCTAATAAGAACTCTAAAAACGAACACTAGGTAGAATATTAGGATACTGCATTAATCAGTTCACTACATCGAGACTACAGTTTTAGGATTAATATACAGGGTGTACCACTCAAAACTCCCAAGTCAAATATCTCGGAAACGGATAAAGATATTTGAATATTATAAAAAGCAGTTACTAAAAAATGTGATCGACTCTAGTTTGTCTCACAATTGTGTTTTATTATGTAAATATATAGATGGCGTTGCGATGCAAAGAATTTTTTTTGATCGCCATAATCTCTTCATTTTTTTTTATTTGAAGGAGTATTAAAATTAATGTAAATTTTATTATTTGGGTTAGTTTCCAAAATTTAAAAGTTACATAGATATTCGTGTTTAAAGAAAGTAGGAGCAATTTCAATTTTTGTCTTTATTTTGTTGAAATATTTAATTTGTAGGAAAAAAACAGTAAATATATTCACAATTCTTGCTACGAGGGGAACTATTTATATTTCGGGAATTGGCAACACTAATGTCAATAGTTAAAATCTGACAACACCATAATAAAGTTTGACATTTTTTAGTATAAAAGTACTCACAACGTTTTGATGTACAAGTGCTATTTGTTTTGTTTACAGTGAGTTCAGAAAATCAATTTGACAAAATAATGGAAATTTCAATCGTTGGATTATTTTTCACAACTTTCGACGTGGCTTATCTCAACAAGAATGTATCGATGAACTCAGTTCTTTGTATGGCGATGAAGCACCATCAAAAACCATAGTATATCGCTGGTATAGTGAATTCAATCGTGGTCGTACTTCCGTCGCCGACGAATTCCGTGTAGGTCGTCCAACATCGGTTGTTGTGCCACAAAACATCGATGCAGTGCTTTAACTGCTAATGCAAGATCGTCATGTGACATATTGTAAGATAGAGGCATCCTTGCACATTAGTTCCACTTCAATACATTCGATTTTGCATGAACACTTAGTTGTAAAAAAAAATTGTTCTCGTTGTATATCCCATAATTTATCAATCGCTCAAAAAAAAAAGGCACGCGTCAAGTGGTGTAAGGAAATGATAAAAAAGTTCAACCGTGGTGCTTCAAAAGACGTATATAAAATCGTGACAGGTGACGAATCATGGATATATGCTTATGAGCCGGAAACAAAACAGCAATCGACCGTGTGGGTATTCCAACACGAGCTAAATCCAACAAAAGTTGTTCGTGGAAGAAGCACAGCGATGCAAATGGTCGCCTGTTTCTTCGGCCGAATGGGTCATGTGCCCACTGTTCCGCTTGAGCAACGTAGAACTGTCAATTCCGAGTGGTACACGACCATTTGTTTGCCGGAAGTCTTCGGGGAAATTCGTAAAACTAACCCCCGAAGACGAATCATTCTACATCATGACAATGCGAGCTCTCACACATCTCGTCAAACAAGTGAATTTTTGGGCAGTCAAAACATCGAATTGATGACTCATACTCCGTACAGTCCTGATGTGGCACCCAATGACTTCTTCTTGTTCCCGAATATCAAAGGTAAACTGCGTGGTCAACGATTTACGAGCGCCGAAGAAGCAGTTGAACCGTTCAAAAACCATGTTTTAAAGGTGTCTCAAGAGGAATGGAAAAACTGCTATGACAAATGGTTTGAACGAATGCAAAAGTGTATTGATCATCAAGGGGAATATTTCGAAAAACAGTAAAGCCATTTTCATTTAAAAATGTTTGTTATTATTTGCTATTCCCGAAATATAAATAGTAGCCCTCGTATTATAGTTACTTCACAATTTAATTTTTTTTATAAATTCCACTTCATAGGCACCCATAGGTATGTAGGTAGAAAAGCAGTCATGTCTGTATTATACAGTGAGGACGCGCGGGTTGGAATAAATTCATTTAAAATTTTTGGTTTTGTTTTATGGAAAAACACTCGGATATGTCGATTTTTATTTTTAGCTGCGGTTTTTCTGATGGTAAATTGATGTACAAAATAACTGCAGTTATTGATATGTTCAATTGTAAACTTCTCGATAACTGTTGAGTTTGGGTATAGGACATGGTACATGAAACATACTTAGAATTAGATGCAGAATTAATTAATTAAATAAAAAATATATGTTTCCATTTGAAAAAAAAATGATGTTCGTAACTTATTTTTGGACCAGCCTTTGTGCATCAATTTACCATAAAAAAAAACCGCAGCTAAAAATAAAAATCGACCTATCCGAGCGTTTTTCCATAAAACAAAACCAAAAATTTTAAATGAATTTATTCCAACCCGCATGTCCTCACTGTATGTATGTATGCTTGTTTTGATAATTTAGGAAATATTTTCACATTAGTGACATTTGCTTGATTACTAATTGTCTTTATAATTAGCTTCATTCAATCATTTACTCACTTTGCGTTGACATTGTATTAAAAATATGGATTGAAGACGAAGTGAATATGGTTTTAATTTATGGAGAATCCCCCCAAATATGGGCGACCTTTATAATAAAATGTATACTACTGTTCATAAAATTATTAGAAATACATTGTCGCGGAAGAGAACTAATAAAGCGATATACGTTATGTAGTAATTAAGAAAGCAACAATTTTAAACATCTTTGTTAGTTATGTTTGATTCGTTTAAATATTTAAACAAAATAAAGACAAAAATTTAAATTACTCTTACTTTCTTTAAACAGGAATATCTATGAAACCGTTGAATTTTGGAAAATAACACAAATAATAAAATTTATATTAATTTTAATACTATTTCAAATAAAAAGATTATTGCGATCAAAAAATTTTTTTTCATCGCAGCGCCATCTATATATTCACATAATAAAACAGAATTGTGAGAGCGAACTAGTGTCGATCTGCTTTTTTATAAAATTCAAATATCTTTTTCCATTTTCGAGACATTTGACTGGGAGTTTTAAGAGGTACAACCTGTTATTACAGGAAACAAGGTACATTTTGTCTGGTTATTAAAAATCACATTTGGCTCTCTATGTTAGCCTCTTTGTCTAGGTTATCCAAGCGATATGCATCATTGACTTTTCCATTTTGCTCGGAGGTGTTGCTTTTTTCTTTCCGCCTCACTGAATTGCGCATCTTTTTCAAACCTCGGAAATGATCCGTTATTTCCTGAAGCGGTTTACCTTCAGTTTCCGGCAGGAACACGTATAGCAACACGCAGCCGGCGAAAGACACCGCTGAATTAAAGGCGAAAATACCTGGCAATGTCAAAACCTCGGTCAAAATTAAAAACGTCTTGTTGGCTAAAAATCCGAAAACGTAACCTATAGCCCCGGATAATCCCGAAGCTGCTGCTCGTGTTTCAGTTGAATACAGCTCGCCAGTAAGTATCCATGGTAATATCCGGATACCTGTATGTGATAAAAATGCTGATAAAATGAGGAAAACCAGCGGAATCCAACTGTAGTCGTCATTAGAAATTTCTTCTTTTTCACTTGCGATCGTGCTATTCACATTGTTGTTTTGTAAAGTTACCAATTGTTTAACATTTATCATATAAGCATAAATCGCAACGATAAGGAAACAGATTCCAACGCCGATAAGCGAGGCAAAATTTAATTTACGTTTGCCTAATCTTCGTATGAGTAAAACACAAACTATACACCCTATGACTTCTGCTATTCCCAAATAAACCGTCGCGACGTACTTGTTGATCGGTGAATGGAGACTCGCAAATATCTGAACCGCATACGTTTGTAAAGTCGCCATTCCGGAAAAATGTCCCAGGAGGAAGCAAAAACTGACTAAAGCATAAGGCCACAGGAAATTCTTTTTCGTGTACAACTTGATCTTCTCTACCAAGCTCGATGCTTGATCTTTCGTTTGATTTTGCGACTCCAATCCGGGTGCGTTCTCGTGATTGGCGATGTACCTGCAGAGGTCTTTAAATTCCGGTTCGATTTCTTCCAAACTGGTCCAGCCACGCAGCCACGCGATGCTTTTGCGAGCGTCCAAGTATCTGTTCCTCTGGATCAACCAGTGCGGGCTTTCGGGAACTGCGAAGAGGAACGCGAAAGAAAGTACTGGGAAGATGCAGTTCACGAAGGCCACCGTCCGCCAGTGAAGAAAGGTGCCGAAAAGGAATTGCATTAGTACACCTGTTATTACGGCGACTGTACTCGTGGACGAGAGCATTCCTCGAAGACGTGGTTGACAAATTTCGGAAACGTATGTTATTACCTGGAAGAAGAAAAGAATAAAATATTAGAATTTAGTTTGTTGTAGGAGTTTATTTTGAGAGAGTTATTATTGAATGTCTAAAGTTGATACTAAGTACTTAATAGAACTGAGTCATAAAGAATAATTGAGTATCTTCAGGTGAATTGCAAAAAAAAATAAAGTGAATAAAAAGTTAAACCAAAAGTCGTTTATCGTTGTATTTAATTTTTTAACTATTAGTAATGTTCAAATATTTAAGAAAAAGGTGAAAGATCTATTGATTGAAAGTTGTTTTTATGCCTATTATAGTCAACTTCTGTAATGTTTGTCTTATTTTGTTTATCTAGTTAGTGTGTACTAATTGTATATGTGATAGATCTCTGTACCATATGACGTAGCTGATATCACTATGTGATTGAATGGTTTGAATAAATTTATTATTATTATTATTATTGTTATTGTTATTACTAATAATGTACATCTATTGGGTATATATGGTACTACTTTATTAAAGAATAACTTACAATAACATTTATTTTTCCAATATTAAAATGTATCACATGCATAAATATTTTATATATATTTAATAGGTAAATCATCAACAGAAGATAACGGAGAAAGTTTAGATAATATTTAAGATTACATATACGTGCAATTACTTTACTTCTGTGTTTTCATTTTTCCAAATTGTAAAATGAAACACTCACCTCCTTGTCTTTAATAAATGACTTAGTTAAAAATATGCCAGATAATGATTCCATGCTAAGGCGGTTTTGAATTTTTGATTTATTTAACTTAACCGCACTGAATATTTTTTCCACTGTAGCACTGCTATGTGGGAGAGACAATAGTTCGAATGGAAGTTTTGATAATTGCGGATAAGCATTTGAACCATCACTCAACTTTATTTTAGCAATAATTGCCCAAAAATCTGTAACATCTAATTCTTCATCTATCTCAGAAGATATCAATTTCCTAAATTCTCGGTCAATTTTGTTCATATCACAATCTTTTATATATTTTTAAATAGTCAAACAGTTAACCTAAATAGGATGTATTTTTTGTTTGCTTTGGATTTATAACATTTAGCAGTTTCAAAGCTTAGGCTCAGAATCAAAAGGGAAACGAGTATATATTTAGTGAGTACATTCAATATAAAAACCCAAGCATCTTAACTTAATATTTAGCTTTTCTTGATAATTTAATTCCCAATCAGCTCCTTGAAAATAGGCACCGAGTTTGGTCGAAAATAAATTTCATTTATATCTAAATAGTTACGTGGATTTCTATATTGTATAATTGATACGTCTTACCGCGTTATTTCCGGGTACTAAATAGCATGAGAAATATTTTTTAAATTAAGTCTTCGTAGAAATACTTACATAGCATTAAGATATAAAATGTTGCCATTTTTAGGATTTCATACAAAGTTGTTGCCATGTTGCCAGAGTTAGTTGGAAAAATGGCAACAAGTTGCCAGCAACGGCAACCCTGGACTAGATCAACACTGAATCAGTTGTAAGTGTGCCTACTATACTAGCGGTGGGATATAATGAATTTGACTAGGTGAAATGCGTTTTTTGCATATGAAGACGTATGTACAGGTTTACTCTGATTGTGTTTGTTATACTAAATACTTGTTTCTCTATAGTACTACTTATCTCACTGTGCTAATGTGTTATAGCTTCCTAATGCGTTAGTTTTTTGTAGTACATGAGTTTTTTTTATTGTATACATATTAGTCTTTTCGTTATAAATTAATTCCTTAGTAATTGTTTAGTTTTCTTCGAAATGTTAGTTTGTCTAATATTTTCAATATTGTATGCTTCTTTCCATGCATAGCTGGAAAAATTTACGAAGACTTTAGTACTTACCGGTGCTTCTAATAATCCTCCTGATAACCCAGTCAAACACAAGGCGATAAATATCATATAAACGGAGGTGGAGAACTTAAAAATAAGCCACGCACACAGGAATGGTAGATTAACCCATTGCATAGTCTTCTTCCTACCAAAAATTTCTGTCAGTCCACCCGACACTGCACAACCAACGGGAACACATATTAAATTTACAGAACCTGGAAAAAAGTAAACACAATGTAATACAGTCTTTACACTTGTATAATTTGGCGGTCATCACATGGAATTATGAATCGAAAAATAATGACAAACTGTATTAATTATAATTATAAAACCTTGTATACTAACCAGATTAATAATCAAATTTCAAATGTATGTAATGTAACTGTATTCACTTTGTTTTGTACTAAGAAATAGGTATCTTTAACATTAGTGTATCTGTTTACCTACCTATCCATGACAAGACATCTTGTGAGAGCTCGAAAGAATCTTCGGAATCTTGTAGTTGCAGGCCTGGAATAAGTATTGTGGGAAAGCCTAAAGTCATACCGAATGACAGCAGCAGCATGTTCTTGATGCATACTGCCAGTATCTGGGCTGCATTGCTTCGAACTTGAGCTTTCGAATTCTGAAGGACCTCTCTGGAAAGAAAAAAATAATGGATTTACTTATATTAGAAATTGTGCGCCTATTAGAAACATATAAATTAGATATATTTACATTAGTCAAGCTCCGTATTAAAGATAGAATATAGATGCTAAACCCAGCATTATATATCAAAGGAAAGTTCGAAATATGGCACGAAGATGTAATAAAGAGAAAACCAAGGAAATGGTGAGCACACAAGAACCCGGGATGTTAAATATAATTCAAGAAAGTAACAGAATAGAGCAAGTTTAAGAGTTTCAACATCTAGAAGTATACCTGAGTAATAGGGAAGGAAAGGTAATCAATTGTGGAGCATATTTAAGTTCATATACTGACGGCTGCTAGACGTGGGCTTCAAATAATAGCAGTGTTAGCAAAATCCGAGGAACATAAATGAAGTAGTAATATATGTTGAGCACTTGTGAAATATAAAAATAATAATAAAATAAAACACCTTTTTCACAAAAATTAGTTTAATTCACTAAATGTAACATTTCGTGTGCACTGCACACATCTTCAGTAGTAACTATTAAACATATTATCTACGAGACATTTTATAATAAGAGGAATACATTTTATTCAGACAAATGGGAAATAACAAAATATTAATGCCAAAGAACAACGGTTAAAACTAACGGTGACAGGATTACGGAAACAATTCTAATAGGATATTAATGAACAGATTTACATAATTATTTAAACCTAATCTACGAGACATTTTATAATAAAAATACATGTTATACAGAACAAATTTAACGGTAGTTGAAGAACGATTAAAGCAAATTACAACGAATATTGACAATATTAAATACAAAATATTTCTGAGAAAGACAGCGGGTTAATTTAACAGTGACAGGATTATGAATTAACAATTCTAAATAGGATATTACACGAAAGTTGAATACATATTTCGAGAGTGTCTTAAGTGTTAACAGATGTCGGTATACAAGATAACACTTTGTTATTAAGGGGAGAAATATCATTGTTCAGGAGATAATTTTTATATTTTTTTATGTATATGGCTTCCCACATATCTAAATTTCTATTGTTGCTTTGTTTAACTAAACTAACATTTTCTAGGTTGAAGTTATGACCTGTATCACTATGATGTAGAGCTAATGCGGATTTTTCTACATTGTGTAATTTGACATGAGCCATGTGTTCTTTATATCTTATTTGAACGTTTCTTCTGGTTTGTCCGATATATAATTTTGGACAACCACTACATCGTATTCTGTAAATGCCCGATTCTTTCAATGGATCTGTATTAACAATTTTAGTTTTTATTACACTATTATGCCAGTTTTTGTGGAAAGATATCTTACAGTATTTTTTATTGTTATTTAGAATGTCTGGTGTTAATGTAGTTTTTGAGCTTATGAATTTTTTCTTCTCTAGCTTATTTTTAATTTTCAGTACTAATTGTTTATTAATCCCCCTATCTCCTACGAATTTTAAGAAAGAATTGGACTATATTTTTCAAGTTGCAGAATCGATTGGTTATAATAAACAATTAGTACTGAAAATTAAAACTAAGCTAGAGAAGAAAAAATTCATAAGCTCAAAAACTACATTAACACCAGACATTCTAAATAACAATAAAAAATACTGTAAGATATCTTTCCACAAAAACTGGCACAAAAGTGTAATAAAACTGTTTAAAAAATATGATTTAATTGCAGCTTTCTCCAATAATAATAAAGTACAACAGTGTCTAAAAACTAAAATTGTTAATACAGATCCATTGAAAGAATCGGGCATTTACAGAATACGATGATGTGGTTGTCCAAAATTATATATCGGACAAACCAGAAGAAACGTTCAAATAAGATATAAAGAACACATGGCTCATGTCAAATTACACAATGTAGAAAAATCCGCATTAGCTCTACATCATAGTGATACAGGTCACAACTTCAACCTAGAAAATGTTAGTTTAGTTAAACAAAGCAACAATAGAAATTTAGATATGTGGGAAGCCATATACATGAAAAAATATAAAAATTATCTCCTGAACAATGATATTTCTCCCCTTAATAACAAAGTGTTATCTTGTATACCGACATCTGTTAACACTTAAGACACTCTCGAAATATTTATTCAACTTTCGTGTAATATCCTATTTAGAATTGTTAATTCATAATCCTGTCACTGTTAAATTAACCCGCTGTCTTTCTCAGAAATATTTTGTATTTAATATTGTCAATATTCGTTGTAATTTGCTTTAATCGTTCTTCAACTACCGTTAAATTTGTTCTGTATAACATGTATTTTTATTATAAAATGTCTCGTAGATTAGGTTTAAATAATTATGTAAATCTGTTCATTAATATCCTATTAGAATTGTTTCCGTAATCCTGTCACCGTTAGTTTTAACCGTTGTTCTTTGGCATTAATATTTTGTTATTTCCCATTTAACTAATTCTCATAATTTTATACTGTTAACATTCGTTGTAATTTAGCATTAATCGTTTTTCACCCTACCTTTAAAATTTGTCTGAATAAAATGTATTTCTCTTATTATAAAATGTCTCGTAGATAATATGTTTAATAGTTACTACTGAAGATGTGTGCAGTGCACACGAAATGTTACATTTAGTGAATTAAATTAATTTTTGTGAAAAAGGTGTTTTATTTTATTATTATAAATGAAGTATCTGAAATGTGTCAAAAGAGTAGCGAGTAAGAACTCAAAACCAAGAGGTACAGATTGCTGTGGTGGCTGCTACATTAATACAAAATGGTAAATTGCTTATTTAAGCTAAAATGTAACATTTTGCCACACGTTGGGTGCAGCCATTAAATATATATGCTGTAGCCTCAATAATTTGAATAGTTGTAATAAATGATAATTTTTATTATAAAATTGTTATAGTCTTAATAATAAGCTAGTTCCTGAACAACATAATATTTTTGAAAATTTCTTATGAGTTCTTGTAGTGATTTTAGCTTCTTCGTTTTCTGGTATACCTCTTATTCGGTTTTGTTTTGGGATAAGGTTACAAATTAAAAGAAAAGTTTAAATCTCATATATAAATTATATCTACATCTTTATTAGAAAGTTATACATGAATAACCTTGCTATATTGTTTCTACATCTATTTTTGTTTAACACATAATAATAAAGGAAAACATTTATACCCATTTGGGTTATAATGTTTGTGTAGAGCTTATATCTCTATAATGATAGTCATACAACAATTATCCTGTTCTTTTAAGTATTATAAAACCTTGGTTCTTGATAAATAATATTGTTAATACGAAGCTGATTCTAATCGTCCAAAAACATACATTTGCACATAGTGCCTTGGTAACCTAGAACTTCGCAATCGTGAATGCTTGGAAATTGGCCGATACTAATCACTAGCCGCAAATATTTGCACATAGAACATTCCCTTTTATTAAATATAATATTAAAATTTTCGACCTCGAGATTTTTGCAGATGTCCACGTTTTGAAGTCCCCTGATACCGAAAAAGTGGTTTTTAAAAAATGTCTGTGTGTCTGTGTGTGTGTGTGTCTGTGTCTGTGTGTGTGTGTGTGACCGCGATAGCGGTCAAACCGCTGTAGGTATCAATTCCAAATTTTGTATTTACGTGTATAATCTCCCTCTTGAGATCTGATTAGTTTTTCAGTAAATTCGGTAGACCGGAAGTAGCAGTTTACTTCAGCGAAAAAATCGAATTTTGCCAATATTTCGTCAACTACTAAATTTAAACAAATTTATAAAGAATTCATATATACTTAAAATTAAAATTGAGAATAACTTTATTTAAAAAGTTTTTCGAAATTCCTACCGGAAGTAGGTCATTTACTCTTATCGAAAATCAGTTTTTTGCGAATATTTCGCAAATCATGCTTTTTAGACAAGTACGTTACGGGTATAAAAGCATTTAGAACATAATTTTCAATATCTTTTGTATAAAAAAAATTTCAAAATTCAGACCGGAAGTGCCACTTTTACTCTTATCGAATAGCGATTTTTTGCAAATATGTCGTAAGTTATGCATTCTATATATATTTATCTAGAGTACAAAAGTATTTAAAACTGGATTTGCAATACTTTTTGTATATATGAAATTTTAAAATTCGGACCGGAAGTAGCACTTTTACTCTTAGCGAGGAGCACTTTTTTGATAATATCTTGCAAAGTATGCATTCTATAGAGATTTATTAAGAGAATAGAAGTACTTAGAATAGGATTTTGAATAATTTTTGTAAAAAAAATTCTTAAAATTCTATAATTTGAAACACTTATACGTATAAGAAAGTCGTGTGGTGGCCACACCTCATTTTTTTATAAGAAATTGAATTATTGTTTTTGAACAGGATAATGTACATCTAATTAACAATGCTTAACGTTTAATAAAAGCAAATATTTTCACACAGTACTCTGAGCTCGTCTAGCACCATTAATTATTCATTACTCGTATAATTTCTCTTATAACTTACATAATTTCGTCATATATTCTATCGAATTCTGCCTTGTTAATGTCTTCCATTTTCTTAAATTAATATTACAAACAAAATTACTTGAATGCAAATTAATTAATAATAAAGCAAACTAAATTGAAACTGAATTCTAAATCTTAATACATTTAAGCATAAGGTAAGTCGAAAAGTAGTGTATGTTCACCCTACTTTTATATTCGCTACCACGAAGAATCTATTTCTTTTAAGATTTTTACGTTTTCTTAGCTCGAAATACAAATTTCTTCTCTCCAACCCCGCACCATAAAGACCAGTCGTTGCCCCTGTCACATTGTCTCCAGATTCTATCCAGGCTTGCTCTTCTGGTAGTATGTTTACTTGCAGATAGCTGTAACAATATTAACACTGTTTTTCTCTTTTGTAGGTTTTAAAACCATACATGGCTATTTCCACCGTCTTTGATGCCTTTACTTTATACATATAGAAACTAATAAAAGTATATTCTAATTCATACCAATACTGTTTACATGGAATATTGCCATCGAATATATCGTATTATAAATGTCTTGATTTATATCCTTTTTTCTGTTCATAGTTATAAGTACAGGTATTTACTATATCTTAAGCATTATCATAAAATATTTCTCATGAATTGGTACCATTATGCATATCTAAATTTACATTTATTTAGTCAAAATCGTATTCTCATCTCGAGCATACCGAATATGATCTTGCTCATATAACTTAATGGAATTTAAATGATTTACTCTTTTGACGGTTCCATCCTTTAACATAATTCTTTCTTTAGTGTTTACTTTCAATATATTTTTTTTTTAAATAATGGTCCATTTCTTAAAATGTTTAAAGCTGTTCTAACGGCGTTTCTTTATATACAAACCATATTTCCTGTTTCTCTTCTCTACAAAATATAGAATGCATAAATTTATTTTGGGTTTGTTTTTATACCCAAATTTTTTAGTATTTATTCAACTTAATTTCTATATATATTTATTCTTGATGTAAGATTTTCCCTTTTTTAAATATAGGCAACACATTGTGCTTCCTAGTATACATTTTTATTTAATGCCTACATCTTAAAAATAAACGTTTTTAAAGTAAAGTTAGTGTTCATTTTCACCAATTAAGCTAATTCATAACCTTTTTATTTTTATATAATTTGAAGGTCACAGCAATATGAAACTAGGGATTGAACATCTTCTCGATTTTATAAAGTAGGACAATAAGATCTGATAAACAAGAAGAAAAAGAGGAAGGAGAAATACAGATGATTTTGAGTAAAAAAGAAACAACTTGCAAAAATGTTACCCTGAGACAAGAAGTGGTCATATGTTGTTGTTGTATAGTTGTTTTCCCCAATAAATTGAGGATCTTCTAACACAAGCTACAAAGGCCAGATGTCGATTAGTTCACTGCGGTTGTCAATAAAATGACATTTCAGAATACTTTTATATATCTTTAATATATGGCTTTTAGACGGTGTATATCATGCAATACTAACTCCTGTTGGGGATCACTATGGACATGGATGAGGTTCTTAAAGTATTGGGATTATTAAGAGTAAGACTTCATACAATAAATATTCTTCAATTAACACACATTTCCTTAGCTATACCGTACTGATGAAAACAAACAAGTCTGAAACACGTGTCTATGGGTGCACTATTCCAGAGGTTTTTATTATTCAATTTTTGATTTACAATTTCCGCGTTATCATCTTATTATCATGCTTTAATCTGATAAGACCACTAGAATAAACTTTAGTATAAGAGACCCCTGCTCAAACCTGACCCAGATATTTGCCTATCTGAGATCGACTGGAGCCATCTGTATGTCGGGTAGGCCATCGGCCATAGAGAAACCTAATACAGTCTTTATGTATTCCTTCAAATCAACGAACATTCACGAAATTATTCTCAAATCTAATTGCCTCTAATTTACTAGTTTGAAAGTTTGATATACATTAATAAAATGTACCCATTAGATTGCAGAATACTATAAAACAAAAATCCTTTTACTTTTTTATACGTAGTATACGGAAATATTGCGATTACGAACATTTTCGACCTCGAGATTTTTGCAGGTATCCTCGTTTTGAAGTCCCCTGATATCGAAAAAGTGGTTTTTAAAAAATGCATCTCTCTCTCACTCCCTCCCTCTCTCTCTCTCTCTGACTACGATAGCGCTCAGACGGCTATAGCTATCAATTCCAAATTTTGTATTTACGAGTATAATCTCCCTCTTGAGATCTGATTAGATTTTCAGTAAAATACATAGACCGGAGGTAGTAGTTAATTCAGTAAAAAATCATATTTTGCCAATATTTCGTTGAGTAGGTACTACGTTTAAACAAATTTATAAAAAAATCAAATGTATTTAAAAGTGAATTTGAGAAATAATTTATTAAAGAAGTTTAGAATAGAAGAACAGAAGGACTTAGAGTAGGATTTTGAATAATGTTTGCATAAAAAAATTCTTGAAATTTGGACATGAAGTAACACACTTACTCATAGGTTTATTTTTCTAAGAAGATAAAATAATTTACAACGCCCTGTGTTTAATTTGAAACTCTCATACGTAAAAGAAATCGTGTAGTGGCCACACTTCATTATTTAACAAATTGAAAACAATGACATGCATCTTGTATAACGTTTTAGAACATGCTACATATTATACTAAAAAATAATTGGATCGTTAAAAAATAATTAGTTGATTACGAGCTTTTGAGACACACTGTAATGTACCTTAGAGCAGGTGTTGTGTTGTCGCTATGTCTGTATAAATGCCACATCAATAGCATTGAAGCATGAAACACGATGTATCATTAGTTTTTTTGCTTAAAATTATCATTTAGAGTATTTGTTTTGACGTCACGTTGGTATTTTCAGGCTCGTAAAGAATGCATCCTTTGCAAATTGTTATTATACTTACATACATTCATGCAGTCACTTTCTTTTAGTCACCTATTAGTAATGCATTTAGAACGTTTCTGTAAAGTGTTAAAAAAATGTGAAAAGTATCATGATATTTTAATAAGTAATATTTTTGGATCAACCAAAATCGAATGTCGAAACTACATCAAGCATTATTCCTTTAACATGCTCCTGTCTTAGACCAAGGCATTTTACCTCGGATACACCAACGACAAAACTGGACAAAACTCAAAATTTCTGGATTATATAATATTAGTATCAAAAGTACCCAATAGAGGGCTATTTATCTCGTTATGCCAATTGCCACATTCAAAATATTCCTTCTATTCTAGCTGCAAGATCGACACATTTCCACATACGCCAGTGTTGCACTAAATTCATACAGAATCCAGACATAACCTAGAAAATAATCGTAGCGGTTACAGTTTGTGTCAGTTAGTTGTATCGCGAATTAATTATAAAGAATGTGCAAAGGCATGTCCAGAGGAAATTACCTTTTAAACGTGGTAACCACCAAGATAGAAAGTCTCCAGCAAAAAGGGCAGAAGTCGCAGTTTATCTCAAGTATTGGAAACAAATCAATTTAAATTTTTTTTTTTCGAATTTTGTATTTGTCATATTGTGTCCATTGAGTACTATAAGTGTAGGTCGTTTTAGGTGATTTTATCGCCTGCTTTTGCGGACATTAGCAACTCTACGGGGACAACGCAAGAAATTACAAACGAAAATGAAGCAGATTTTGACGAAGATAAAAGTGAGAATGATCCATTTGATAGTAATTCTATTGGCGACAAAAATTGCATACAATCAGCAGTAGAAGAAAAAACTGTTGATAAAGGAGGGGGGGATACCGGGGGTGGGCAGTATTGGAATATGTCAATGACGTGTGCGACACGAAATTTGCCAATTTCTATTGCACTTTTTAGGGAAAACCTCTGGAAAGCCACAATTTTAGAAAATTTTATCTACAACTTTGGGTGTAAGCTTAACAACTGTAAGTAAAATTTCATTCGAGGTCGAAAAAGGAAATGTGCTTGTCAGTCCTAAACGCAAGCGTGACAAAGGGAAGCCTGTTGTTGATGTTGACAACTTTGCTGAGTGCGCTATAAGAAATGCTGTGTATGATATGCACAGAAACAGTAAGTTTTCTAAAATATGTATTGTACTAAAATGCACTTAATTCATGAATAATTACAAAGCAAAATATTACTCTCAAATCCTTGGATATTGTACTTCGTGAGAGGGAGATTTTCACAGGTGGACAAACTTCATTGTGGAAAGTCCTCCAAAAGATAGGCTTTCATTACAAAAAGAATGATCCAAAACGAGCACTAATGGAAATACCACATATTGGTTTGAAACGTGTAAACTTTTTATCAGGATATTGTCGTATAAAACAGTCTGGAGATTATCAGTTTGTTTTTACTGATGAAACATGGATATTTCAAGATGGCACGGTGGCACGATCATGGCAAGATGAGTATGTAAGAAGCGTTCGCAAATCAAAAATTGGTGGTAGAAGGTAACAAACTGATTCTATTAGTTAATTAATTACTTACATATGCATATATTCTAGATTTATTGTATTGCATGCTGGAAACTAAGATGGTTTTATTGATGGCGCAGACCTTGTATTTCCATCTGCAAGTACCTCTGGTGACTATCATGGAGAGATGAACCGAACTAACTATTTGCGGTGGTTTGAGCACCAACTGTTTCGCCATCTTGAAAGGCCATCCCCAATAGTTTTAGATAATGCTAGTTACCATACTACAATTTTAAATAAGCCACCCACAGCTGCATCCACCAAAGCTGCCATTCAACAGTGTTAACGGAAAACAATATTGAATATGATGAGAGTTTATTGAAAATTCAACTACTTCAATTAGTTGACAAGTGAGTAGCATCCAACTGTTTTCATATATCTTTAGCATGGACGATGTATCGAAAGTATACAACAAACATGGCAAAATTCCTTAAAATCTGTCACACCAGAGACTTGGAGAAAAACAATACAACACATAGAGAATGAAATATACAAATGGTGGGAGAGGGAAGTTGCAGTTGATCGTGAAGATCCTGGGGAATTTATTATTAATGTGAACATGGACAGTTTAAGTGAAGATGAACTGTCAGATTGAACTTAATATTACTTTTTTTTATGCTTTTGTATTTAATATCTATCACTAATATAATAATAAAGTCTACTTCCTGCGTTTGATTATTTATTACTTATTATTAACGTTCATTTTTCATATATTTCTGACAAATCTTTAAAGAATTATTAAGATCATACTTTTCTTTAATGCTTAGAAATAAATACAGTTTGCGATAAAATTGCCATTGAACATCGAAAATTAATGGATCATTTTATGAACTAATGTTTGTTTATGTAATATTTTTTAATCGTTTAGTTTGTTTTAGTAATTAATGCATCAGCCTCAATAAAAACTTTCAATAGTTGGTTTTCGTAACCTATACTTCTAATTTGACAGTTGTTTATATCATTTTTATATTTTATATGTATCAGTTTGACAACATTGTGCGAACGTCATAGATGACATGCACCTAATCTTACGATGAAAATACTATATAAATATTATTTGAGAATATCAAGAAGATTGGTCGAGCCATTAAAAAGTTATTGAATAACGTGATAATATAACTGTTTTGTCACTAACCCAACATATATTGTGAATATGAATCATGTTGGTCTATAAATATAGAATTTGTTAATAACTTGACTTCAGCGCCACCTATCGAATATTTTGATAGCCTATTTTACGCGCAATTTTTTTAAGATGTCCTTTGCTTTGACGCGAACATCTATTTTTTTAAGAAACGATTTAATGCTTTCTCTACTCTTGGTATATACATATTAAGGACATAATCGATTCTTTTTAAGTGTAGAATTATAATGTTTTTTAATAATTCTAAGAACAAATTAAAATTCTAAAGTATTACAACATTTTTATTTTGTGTATTTTAACATTTGCTCACGTATTAGACGAGCACCATTACCGGCGGTCAGTGTAAATATAAATACGAAACATCAAAGGATTATGCGGTCGTTTCTCGTTAATCATTGTTGTCAGCTTATACCAGCAAAAATCTCGAGGTCGAAACTGCATCACAATTTTTGTAAAAGTTATACATCTGTAATGCGTTTATTCAATTAATCACACAAAACGTACTATATTTTAAAAAGTATCTTGCTCAATGTATTTATTAACAAGATAGGAGGATATTTATCGTCGTTGTAATTGATTTAGGTTTAAAAAACAATTAAGAAACGGAGACATTCCGTTCTGTTGTTATGTGTTTACATATTTAAACAATGCGATTAAGAGGTTATGACATGAGGTCGATTAAGCGAGCGCACCGAACCATTTAACAAATTTATGTGGGGGCTCTTCGTGTTATCTCACTTGTAATAATTAATCAAATTTAGGAGAGTGTTATCTTATACCGGAGACAATTTCACTCGATATTTTTTCGCAAGCAAATAGTATTGACGCGGATAAATGATCGGTATCATTCGGTTTATTATGTGAAGAAACAATCAGAAAAAAGTCATAAAGTTTCCAAAGATAAAAAAAATATTTGTGAACCAATATTATTCCGAGACAAAGTTCATTAATTTATTTAATAGGTTATCTATCAGGATATGAATTCAGGCCGAATATTATTGAATCCTTTCACTTTCTCTTCAGCAAAATGGGATAGACGGGTGGGGTGGACTTATTTGTGTTATGTCTTTACGACATTTAACATTTCTTCGAAAGTTTAATTCCTCTATCAATAATTCTTCCAGGGATTTTTTCGCCGCATTAAAATAAAAGGTTTCTTGTTATATCTGAATCATAAATCATAATTCATATTCATATTAACGCGATATCCTTTAAACTAGCAAAACTGTGTTATGCATTAAAGAATTTACATTACCACTGTAGCAGGGGGATATAAATTGATTTTTTACTTCGGATGCTTTTACCCTCTGCTGAAGTACGGGGTTATTCAGTGGGGGATGTCCAGTGATGCCACATGCGTGTTTCTATTACAAAAGGGTGCTATTAGAATAATGGAAAATTCGAGGGGGAAACCGCTGAGAGATTATGGTGTACACACCCCGTAGGAATTCCAGGAATTATTTGGGATTATTGGAATTATGTGCGATTATTTGGGATTATATGGGATTATTTGAAATTATGTGGGATTATGCGGGATTACTTTGGTAGAATTATGAGGGATTCCACGGTCATTAGAAAGAATGTTTTTGTATCTATTGTTCTGTATAATCAACAAAATAATTCAACCAAATAATTCCAGGAATTATTTGGGATTATTGGAATTATGTGGGATTATTTGGGATTATATGGGATTATTTGAAATTATGTGGGATTATGCGGGATTACTTTGGTAGAATTATGAGGGATTCCACAGTCATTAGAAAGAAGGTTTTTGTATCTATTGTTCTGTATAATCAACAAGACTTTATGTAATCGAATCATCCCTTCAAATTAAACGTCATGTCCATAGTTCAGAGTAGTAAAGATCAAATTCAATTTTAACAGACAGTAGCACATGGAAGGAAGCAAAATAAAATGTTTACCTGGCCAAAAAGTAAGCAAAAGACGTTGCTACGCTTGATCACAAATATATTTTTTACGGCCCTGTTAAATTTGCCACCGAACCTTTTCATTTAGATGATATGTACGCGGAGATTTCTAAGAAATATGATAATATTAAATCTGAAATAAAATCCTACGTTAAAGACTAATTATTATTATTTAATTCGATTTATTTTTTATTTTTTCACGAATATTTAAGTTATAAATTGTACTTTTGCTGCGTTGATACGTTTTCCTTAGGTAGCGTATGAATAAAAAAATTCTTTTGCGTAAGGCTGCGGTGTTATGTATATTCAACTTTAATTTACCTTTAATAAGTGCACAAAATCCTCAAAACTGGTGCAACATATAAAGAAATAATTAGGGATTATTTTGACTTATTGGGATTATGTGGGATTACATGGGATTATTTGGAATTATTTGGAATAATCTGGAATTATTTGGAATAATCTGGATTTTTTTGGAATTGTGTGGGATTATATGGGATTATTTTCATGTGGTGGGATTATGGTGTACACTTTTGACAAGGTGCTTCTATAGTATCCAAGAATATTTAACTATGTGATTTAACTGTCATTTGTATTTTTATTACTGTGTTTTATTTGGCAGTTGTTTCTTTTTTGTGTATTTTATATTTGTTTTTATTTTTTTGTATATATTTTAACGATATTATTGTAAATGCTTTTTTTTACAATAATTAATAAATTTAAATTGAATTGAATTGAATAATCCGGGTCTCTCGAACGCATTTTCGTGCGAAATCGGGCCTTTAAAAAACCGTGGTGTTTCAAAGTCGCCTAGGTAACAAAAATTTACCTACAACACTAACAACCAGGGTAATGCTATTTTTTATTCAAATAAACATTAATGGAGCAATTATTATTGTTGAAAATTCGAAGATCATAGACATTCAAAGTCCTTATCATTGGCTATTTGCAAAGCAACAGATTCGATCTTCCGGTTTTCTGTGATAACGGACTTCGAAGTCTGATGATGTTGATCTAACATCCGTTCCACTAACAGCACAAGCAATACGTTTGGAAACACGTAACTTAAATCATCACTTTTGAATCGACTTGTAAATAATCCCCGTTTATTTACAGTTCCCACAATTTTACCTGCCCTAAAATGAAATTGCTTTATTTTTTTAATAGTAATTTTCTTTTAATTTCATATTTATTTTATTAAATAAAAACTTTAAAGATAACTAGGGAGCGGAATCGAGCGAGTCATGACTCATCGCCCATGGGCGCGCTATTGAAATGTTGTATTTTTAAAGAGGTTTTAATTTTATTTATATGATTGAATAACAAGTGGCTGGTGATTATAAAATACAAAATACCCTACTATTTGTTCATTTTCTCTTCTGTAAGACTTGTTCTCTTTGAATTAAGTACATCCTTGTAGATAGAAAACGTCTTTTCTACATCGCAAGTGGTTATTTTTACTTTCTTATACGTAGTATAAGGAAGTAATGTGAAATTTTCGACTTCGAGATTTTTGCAGATGTCCACGTTTTGAAGTCCCCTGATACCGAAAAAGATGGTTTTAAAAAATTTCTGTGTGTCTCTATGTGACCACGATAACCGCTATAGATATCAATTCCAAATTTTGTATTTACGTGTCTAATCTCCCTCTTGAGATCTGAGTAGTTTTTCACTAAAATCGGTAGACCGGAAGTAGCAGTTTACTTCAGTGAAAAAATTAAAATTTGCCAATATTTCGTCAACTACTAAATTTAAACAAATTTATAAAGAATTCATATGTACTTGAAATTAAAATTGAGAACAATTTTATTTAAAAAGTTTTTCGAAGCTGCTACCGGAAGTAGGTATTTTACTCTTATCGAAAATCAGTTTTTTGCGAATATTTCGCATGTCATGCTTTTTAGACAGGTACGTTACGGGTATAAAAGTATTTAAAACGTAATTTTCAATATCTTTTGCATAAAAACAATTTCAAAATTCAGACCGGAATTACCACTTTTACTCTTATCGAATAGCGATTTTTTGCGAATATGTCGTAAATTATGCATTCTATATGTATTTATCAAGAATACAAAAGTATTTAGTGCTAGATTTGCAATATTTTTTGAATATATGAAATTTCAAAATTCGGACCGGAAGTAACACTTTTACTCTTAGGGAGTAGTCCTTTTTTCGAATATCTTGCTAAGTATGCATTCTATAGCGATTTATTAAGAGAACAGAAGTACTTAGAATAGGGTTTTGAATAATTTTTGTGTAAAAAAAAATATAGTATAGTTTGAAACGCTCATACGTATAAGAAAGTCGTGTGGTGACCACACCTCATTTTTTAATTTGAGATTCGATTTTCAAAATATGTCATTAGTTTAGGCAAATTTCCAAAGTGTTCCTGAAGGAATAACAACTGATTTTTTAAATTTGGGATTTGTGTTAATTCCTTGCACTCAGAAATACTTCGAGCATCGTCATTTAAACATGAACGAAATTTTGTAAACTATCGAAATTCTCTGCATGAAAACTATTTCTGTGTATGTTTTAGCAAAGCTAAGTGACGATATTTTACAGACTTTGCAATAAATTTCGGAATCACTGACAATTAATTTTTATCTCAGAAAAAGTAACATAGACAACGTTCTAGATCTAAATAAATTATAACTAAAAAAGTACGCGTATGTTATTGAAACATACATATTATATTGCGAAATATAAGGTAAATATAAGAAATTTTAAAAACTCGTCACCCTTGTACCTATGCCGATGAAGAAAGGATTTTATTCATAAAATTCGTTATTTTATGGCAGTTTTTTCTCTGATTCTCTGGAATAAACAGATGTTATAGTTCGCCCTATGAATTAGTGCTATTCAGATATAATGTAAACAACACGCAGTTGTTTACATTATTTCATTTCACGGTTGTGGCTCCGTGGTAGTTTAGCTCGCTCGATTCCGCTCACTAAAGACAACTCTCTTTGTTTTTTTCAATATGTTATTTTACAGCACAGTATACTGGACGTTTGATGAATAACCATGCCGACATCATGTATTTAATTAATCATTGTTCACTATACGACCTTTTTTAAACAATTTTAACCACCAACATAATATCAAGTTTAGCAATTTGGCACCCAACGTGAAGTGTAGCGATTTGGCGCCCTACTTGAACTGTAACAATTTGGCGCCCAACGTGAAGTGCAACACTATTCTGTCAGCATAAGCCAAAATATGACATCGTGTTAATAACATTATCTATGAATAGACTAAATAAAAGTGGATCAAGGTTCGAACTTTGTGGTACACTAGATGATCACACGAATTGGACGGATTTGAAGCCATAATAGTAGACGTACCTAATTCTGACGGTTTGTCAAGCAGGATTTAAAAGAGCAGACGCTTGCGCTTATTGCAATAGTGCTATGTGATTCCTACTTTTTCTTGAACCTATTTCTAGCATCTGCAGTTCAATTTTTTTTATTATTCAACAATGGTCTGTCAACAGTGTAGGTACAACATAATATAAATGTTCCTCATAAAATACTAGATTTCATTGTCTATTTTTTTGTCAGATTTTACACATGATACACATTGTTTTATCGATATTTCGAAGAAATGTGCTTTTGTTTCTTGTGATTATTTAAAAAATCACTCTAAAGTTGCCTTTAACAATACCAGAACGCCAGAACTTCATCGTTTTATATTGTTATACAAATAATGACCGCCACACAGTCGATAGTATATACGAAAATAATCGTTTTCAATTTGATTCTGACAGCGAAGGTGATCACGATAACATTAAATATAATATACTGAGTATGCATGATGATTATGAGCAAGAGAGATTTGGATAAACATATTTTATACATTAATATATAATATTCAAATAACGTCAAATATTTTCCAACGGGGATTTTTATTAAACGAAACTTAAAGCTATCAAAAACACTGTAATTACATACTTCAAGTGACTGTACATATTGTGTCATATTGGATATATTTCAACCTTTAAAACAACCGGTTATTTTCAATAGTAATTGCATTGTAGACCTGTAAGAACTGGGATATACCGCGTTGCCTTTCCTCACATCCTTCAATGATTACGCAATTTCATTCATGAAAGATGTTATGAGAACTGTAATCAGGTAATAATAGATTCACTTAAGCTGAGATACACGCATGTCTGTATATATACTTTAACTAGCAAGAAGGTTTTTAATCTCACAGATTTGTGATAGAATACGTGTGGAATGTTTATTAAACATTGTATATAATCAGGGACGTTGTTACATTTCGAATGCTTGCCTCTTTATCAGCGGAATGTCAATTGTTGCAGAGTTTCACTGCTCGAAAAATATTTTTTGTTTATTGAATTACTGTTTTTATGTAGATAATAGTCCCAAATTGAAATACATTTTATTGATAATTTTGATGAACTTTATTTGTATTTTTTATAAATGTTATTTGTGGAATATTTATATCTGATATACATGTGTCTATTATAAAAATAATGATTAAAAAAAACTAGTAGTAAAAGTTACACTAGCGGCCAAAAGAAATCCAGCAAACATTTTAGATTCATACGAAATTACAACATACATTAAAAATTTATATATCCTCTTGAACACAAATGTTCATATCGTCAGTTATGATCGAGAATGCATAAAAAAATCATGATTTTTGTATTTTATCCGAATTTTCCGACTTTTTTCTTATAATTGTCCCGAATTTTTTTCCTGAAAACTTTTCCAAGCCCATAACGAACAAAACAAAATAAAGAATTATGCATATTCTTCATTCGAATCCTGAGTTATGGTCTTCAGTTCATACAAAAGTCCTATAGAAAAAACAGTTTTTTTCCGAATTTTAAAATTTTTCGGACTATCTATCCAATTTTTCTTACTCTAAAAACCCTATTCGGACTATTACGAATTTGTTTAAAAAGAATTTAGCTAAATCCCTCCAGCTGTTCTCAAGTGATTTTTATGTATATGTATATGTGGATAAATCATAAATAAAAAATATTTGCTATATTTGTTTACTTCTATATGCCACATGTATTTTCTTTACAAAGTAGTTAAACATTAAATTTACTCAAACTTAGGTATTAAAAAAATTGAAGATAATCTCTCTTTATTTGGTGTTAAAATTTACTAGAGTTGAGCAAGAACACCTTCCATAGCTGGTCTTAGGACCCGACAAAACTTTCGTGTCGTAACGTGGTGAGTGACTGATTATTAGTATAAATATAAAATTGTAACACAATCACGTCAGTATTCTTCAAACTATCGTCGGCCATGCAAATTCATCCGGAAAAAAAGTGTGAAATGTGGAGAAAATTCATTATCGCGCATTATCAAGTTCCAGATGTCGCCGGATTACGCGAATCTTGCCCGGGAAAAACTATGGTATTCAAGTCACACAGTTGCAAAGTTGGGAATGACCTAAAAATGATCCACGTTTTTTTTTTATTGTCACATAGTATAATCCTATCGAAGTGACCATTGCAAAACTTGTTAAGAAAGTCAAAAAAATAAGAATGGAAAATGCTTGGCTACAGAAAACACAACTCGCAGCAATGACTGCAGTATCTTATACTACCATTTATCAAATTATTCACGATCTTTTTGGCATGACTAATGGTCAGCGCAGGATGCAAAAAGTCAAACTGCGGCGGCAAAAATAGGTTTTTCTACTCCCATACTTTAATTGTATTATTAGATATGCCGAACCTGTACCTTAATGATGTCTATTAAGATACAGATTTTCATTAAGATACAGATTTTCATTAAGATACAAGTTTATGTCCAGTAGGAATACAGATTTTTCATTACGATACAAGATTATATCCAATAGGAATGCGACATTCCAATATTCAATATGGCGACTGCCTATCTGACAGATATAAAAATTATTTGCAATTTACTAGTAAGTATTTAAAATTTGTGCTTTTTTGAAAATATAAACGGTAAAAATGAGGGATAATGTCAGTGAAATGTAAAATTTGACCAGAAATTATGGAACAAGCCATTAGTAGCCACGAACAATTTATTACCAGCTAAATTCGCAAAGATATACGGAAAATTTTACGATTAATTTATGAAATAGAATGTTCAAAAAATAATGTGTTATTATGGGGTCGTAGAAAAAATAGTGTACGCAGCTCGCATTTAATGGCTATTAAGACACTCGTATTCATTACAATACTTGCCGTCGGCTCGTATTGTAATTTTCTTACTCGTGTCTTAATAGCTATCATTAAATGATCATTGCATAATATACTATTAACTATTTATTCCGAACTCATCACAAATACTCTCAAAATGTTCTCTATAAATGAGTGTGCAATGCACCGTAATAATTTATTTTATGGCGCATGCCCAAAGTTGGGTTTTTTGCGCATTCCCAATACCATTTAGTTGTGTTTGAATTGTTTACTGTTACGTTCGTACAATTTGTCTAAATTTAAAATCACAAGGTTTTAACATGGATATTGAAGCCTCATTTATGTACTTGAATCTGCAATTATTGTTAACGTAACAGTTGTACGCACGGTAATACAGTTATAATATATGTTTGATGAAATACTATTTTTACAGTCATTGTCTCTTGCTATTCCACTTTTGTTGATTGCGTTTAACTGTTTGTCAAATGACTTTCCATGTTTTTAATCGTCAGCTGACTTTGTCAAATGGAATTCCCTTTTTGTCAGATTACTTTTGCTTGATATCAATTGCTTTTCTTGTTTATATGTAGGTATGTACTTATATCTCTACCATTTTACAAAAAAAATAGCAATTTACAAATTAAAGAGGGAAATTTATTTTGTATTTAAATACAAACACAGTGTAACATCTACGTACCTAATATAAACATGAATATAAATGTTATTTTCATAAAAGAACAAACTAAAAAAAAACTTAAACTTTATATACAAAAATAGACATACAATTAAAGCGATATTAAATACTTAAAACTAGCACCAAGCAAACACAGAAATTTAAAACCTATAAAAGATTTAAAATTATTTCATTTATGAAAAGAAATAAAAAATATTTGGTTTCCACTAATAATATAAGAAACTACAATAAATTGCAGGAAAGAGTATGTATTTAAATACCTCTTTAAAATGATACTTCCTTAGAAATGACTTTGGTAAGTCCACTGTTTTCATTATATTAAAAAAAAATTTAAATTTATTAATAAGTATAATTTTTATCCGTTTACAGATTTCCTTTATTTTTTAAAATTTTAATTTTAATGGTTAAGTTATTTCCTTCATATAGAACATAGGTTCCCAAAGTGGGCGATAACGCCCCCTTGTGGGCGCTGCAGGTCTAAAGGGGGGCGGTAAGAGACCCAGAAAAAAAATGGGGGCGTTGTGTAAAGGCTTAGGGGGCGATTTGTAATTTCATCTAGAATCTAGGAGGACTCTTAGACACCGACTAAGCTCTCGACTCTCGACTAGGGATGGGCGATAAACATCGATGTTCATTGAACATCGATATTTTAGGATCGATGTTCGATGTTTTTGCATCGATGTTTGCAATTTAGATTTATCGATAAACTATCGATGTTAGAAGAAATATAGTGAACATCGAACTTTTAAGCTTGACAAAATGTATTTGCACTAATCACAAAATAAAACAGCGTCCTCTGTTGACAAATACAAAAATGTTTCCAAATTAACAGCTCACATACAGGCTACGAGGATGTAAAATTGTCTACGAATAAAAGAAGTATTTAAATTACACAGTGCTATATCATATAAATTCGAATATTTCATTTTAGGCTCTTTTAAATATTACTCAGTATAAATATTTAAATAATATATAATTAAATACATAAATTTATAGTACTTTTAATGTGCAGAATAAAAGTTAAATTATGTATGCATGCAGAATAAGTGAAGGAGGTAAACGTATTTTCATAGAAAAAGAAGGGAGATAGACATTACCGATGTATACTTCTTCGGGAAATTCCCTAGTGCGTACAATCATACACGACGATACACGTATTAAATGCAAGATGACACATCAGAAATATAAAACCATATCCATATGTATCTCGGTATTTGCCAGCGTAGTCAAAAAAAAATGCAAGACTATAAAATCCCAAATAAAAATCGTTCTCTTAAAAAGCTTTGATACACGTAAATGTATATATTTTTTAAGTATCAGACGATTTAAGTCATGTGGTTGTTTCATGCGTAATTGCATAATATTGTTTTTTTATATAGTTTTTTTTGAGTAGTTTCTAAAGTTAACTACATATTATAAATGTATATATTTCTTTTATTATTTTTTTTGAATAGTGATATCTTTTATATCATTTTGTTAAGGACGTAAATTAATTAAGTTATAATAAAGTTTTTGTTAAACTGCCAAAAAATAAATCTATAAATATAATTATCGATGTTTAAAAACATCGATGTTTGGTAGTCGATATTTTGCAACCATCGATGTTTACCCACCGATGTCCCATCCCTACTCTCGACTACAGCTTGTGAACATCAACTAATATTAATTAAGAGATTGCTCAAACCAACTCGGTTCGATATTTCTCTCCGAGTAGTTCATATATCTGTCCTGTTTTATTCAATAAATAAAATAAAAAACATATCAATCGGTCGCTCCGTTTCGAAACGAAAAGAGACACAAACAAACAAATAAAAAGGCAACTGTATCAATCGGCTGGTTCATAGAATACTTGTTCTTACTTGTTGAGTACGATTGAGCGTCGAATGAGATAAACGAGTTTATGCATGTTTGTCTTATTCCTGTCGGTGCGTGCTGCTTATGCAATCCTATATAAACAACGTAATATTTATTTTATTTTCATTTGCGGTTTCGCGCGTAATAGATAAGCAGTACTTAAGTTCAACACTTATACTTACGTATTTCTCAAAACAAAACAATGTCGGAAGTAAAAAAGAAGAGACGGCAATACTGTGCGGAATATATTAAATTCGGATTCATTGAAAATCCTACAAACCCATCGTCGCCTTTGTGCCTTCTATGCCTAAAAACATTTTCGAATGAAGCAATGAAGCCTTTAAGACTTCAAGATCATTTGAATAAAATGCATCCAGATAAGAAAGACAAGAATGTAGCATATTTTCAAGACCTAGAGAAGAAGCATAATACTCGGCCAAGTGTAGCAAAACTCTTTTCGGCGGCTGCTAAGCAAGATGACGACGGACTTCGAGCTTCGTACAACATCTCTTTGTTAATTGCTCAAAAAGGCAAACCACACAACATCGGAGAAGTGTTAATTTTGCCAGCAATAAAGGAAGTAATAACTACTGTGCTTCATAAACCGGCCGCAGATATTATCGGAAAAATTCCTTTGAGTAATAATTCTGTGCAAAGACGAATTGATGAAATGGCCGGAAACATAGAAGAATCATTGTGCAATCATCTGAGGACTAGTCAATTCTCAATTCAGCTCGATGAGTCCACTTTACCAACTAATGAAGCATTGTTGCTGTCTTACGTGAGGTTTATTAAAGATGAGAAAATATGTGAAGAACTATTGTTTGCTAGAAATTTAGAGACCGATACAAAAGGCGAAACCATATTCAATACATTGGAAAAGTTTTGTGATGAGAAAGAGATTCCCTTGAAAAATATTATATCAGTTGCTACGGATGGCGCTCCGGCTATGACAGGGTGCCATAAAGGCTTCATAGCGTACGTAAAAAATAAAATTCCAGATGTCCTTGCTGTACATTGCGTTATTCATAGACAACATTTGGTTGCTAGAAATTTAAGTGAACGACTATTTCAATCACTGCAATATGTCATCAAAGCAGTCAATAAAATCCGTAACTGCTCTTTGAATGATAGATTATTTCATCAGCTTTGTGTTACTAATGACGAAGATTTCAACCGTTTGTTGTTTCATACCGAAGTTCGTTGGCTATCAAGAGGCAATTGTCTGACTCGATTTTACAACCTGTTTGACTCTGTGATAGAGTTTTTGGAAACTAAAGATACAGAATTGCGCAACAAGCTCATTACATCAAAAAATGATATAGCTTACATGACAGACCTGTATAAATTGTTCAACAACATGAATCTCCAACTGCAAGGCGATGAAATAAATTTAATTAAAACAAAAAATGTCGTTGCTGCTTTCGCAGCCAAACTGCTTCTACACAAAAAGAATATGGACAGACGTGAGTTTCATAATTTTCCGAATTTATCAGTATCCTGCAGTAACGACGACTTGTTTGCCTACTGCCAACATTTGGAAAAGCTCCACATTGACTTCACCGAACGATACCAGGATATTTTGAACTTGGAAATACCAGACTGGGTGTTGGATCCGTTTTCAAATGTCAACACAGCAATATCACCACATCTGGAAGAAGAACTTATAGAATTGACAACGAACGAGGAAATAAAAATCAAGTTCAAAAATGGCTACCAAGAATTTTGGCTACAAAAACCGATCCCGCAATTGTACCCTGGATTGTGGTCAATCATTCAACGATTCTTGATAGCATTCCCATCGTCATATTTGTGTGAACGTGGATTTAGTGCTGTAGCAACGCTGCTTACTAAAAAGAGAAATCGTTTGCATGTTACCGAACGTGGTGACTTGCGGCTGTTCTTGAGTAAATTGGAACCTGATATCAACAAACTTATTAAACAGCATCAGATTCATCCTTCACATTAGTTTTTATATTAGAATCGATTATGTTTGTTTTATTTTGAATTTTGAATAAAAGATACTTTGTCTGAATACTATAAAGTTGCGTTTCAATAATCATTCTCATTGGCAGGTGTAGCCCGTAAAAGTTAACTTGAGACCTGAGCGCCGTTGTGTACTACCTACTACGCTCAGGTCTCAAGTTAACTCATTCATTCTAAACGAGACTTTTACTACAACCCATAGTAAAAGTCTCGTTTAGAATGAATGTTTAATCTCCGCTAATATAGCTCACAATAATTAATTTAATTTGAAGTTATAGTGGTTTTTGAGTAGGTGAAAAAATGGGGGCGCTAAAAAATAATTTATTCTCAAAGTGGGCAGTAGGCAAAATAAGTTTGGGAACCACTGATATAGAAGCTCAACAAAATATGGTAAGTTTTCACAAAACAAAAACAATAAAAAAACATTAAAACTAAATTATAATAAAATAATCTGTTTCAAGAATGATCTATAGTTATTTGTTTTGTCTTTGTTTCACAGTTGTGTATGGACAGCATAGTGTGTGTTCCGTTTTTAAACATTTTATAATTTTGAGAAAGACTGAATAAAGTCGAAACGTCAAATTTTTGTTTTTAATTAGATTAGGGTTAGTAATTTTAATTTTAAGGCCGCTACACCAGTAAACCTATAAAAAGAAATTACAGAGTGATTTCTTTGAATATTAAATATAAATATACGGCCAAGAAACAGAAGTAAATATACCGGGTGTCCCGTAAAAAACGCCAACAATAATAACTCTGTTATTTATTGTCCGATTTTATTCAAACAAAAAGAAAGTTAATTTGCATCAAAAATGCTACAAAAAAGCAGTGTTTTGTTTGTTTTCAGTTGTTTTTATTAATGTCAAACGATAGTCAACTTTTTTATTTTAAATGGAAACAGATATATTTTTGACTATATTCGGATTGGATATTTTTTTCTGAATTCAACAATGTATAAAATGTCTATTTTTGATAAACAATTATTGAAAAAAAAATATAAAACACTTAATAAATTTCATCTTTGTATTCCATTATTTATAAATTTTGGAATGTGCCATGAAAAAACAAAAATGCGATAAACGTCAATAAACGTCAGTGTGAGTGTCTATTAAGTCTTATTTATTGTTCTGCTTGAACGTTTTGCCACAAAAAAAAGTATATTCGTAAAAATGAATAACAATGAGTTAACAGACATGTTGCAAGTGTTTTTTGAATGTAATAAAAATCGTCTTCAAGCAGTTCGGCGTTACAGCGTTCGTTTTCCGGACAGAGAAGTTCCAGATTCGAAAATATTTCCGAGAATTGAAACGAATTTGAGGAATTATGGATCATTTAAAAAACCTAAAACACAGCGACGTAGATTCGCCGAAGATACGGAATATGATGTTCTTCTTGCACTACAAGAAAATTCACGAACTTCGACTCGAAATTGCACATAATATTGGGGTATCAAAAACTACAGTCCATAGTATTTTAAGAAAACACAAATTTAAACCGTCCATAGCTCGAAAAGTTAATGCATTAGAACAAAATGATCAACGCCGAAGAATACAGTTTTGTCGACTTTTTTTAAATGCATTAGAACAAGACCGGAGTTTTTACAGAATGATAATTTGGTCTGATGAATGCACTTTTAGCAACAATGGTATTTTTAATAGAAACATACATCGACAATGGAGCCAAGACAATCCGAGATTTGTCATTGAAAATAATTTTCAAAGACGTTTCAGCGTAAATGTTTGGTGTAGTATTTTAGGCGATCAATTAATTGGGCCGTTTTTCATAGATGGTTGCTTAAATCAAGAAAAGTATCACACTTTATTAAACGAAAATCTCCAAAACTTTTTAGATGAATTATCTTTGGCAAATTTAAATAGAATATTTTATCAACAAGATAGGGCCCCCGCTCACAACGCCAGAGTAAATACTAGATTGGTTGAACACCCAATTTGGAAATAGGTGGATAGCATGGAGGTAGTATATTCTACCTCCATGGTGGATAGGAACATCCGGTCGTATCGAGTGGCTTGCGCGTTCACCCGATCTTTCGCCCTAGATTTTTGGTTGTGGGCTTATCTACAAGATCGAGTTTATTTGACACCTCCAGAAAATGTTGACATTTGAAGACAAAGAATTATTAACACTTGTCAAGAAATACCTGCCGTTTGTCTTTTAAATGCGACTCGTGGAGTAATTAGGAGATGTGTGTTATGTATTGAACAAGGTGGCGGGCAATTTGAACAATTATTGTTTTGTGTTTTAGAATAATACCTATAATACTTACGTTTTCAATGTTTCATAGCACATTCCAAATGTTATACATAATTTATTAAAAACATGGTCAATTTTAATAAATGGTTTTCTTTCAATAATCGTTTATAAAAAAATAGACATGTTATACATCGATGAATTCAGAAAAGAAAATCCAATCCGAATATTGCCAAAAATATATCTGTTTCCATTTAAAATAAAAAAGTTGACTATCGTTTGACATTAATGAAAACAACTGAAAACAACTAAAACACTACTTTCTTGTAGTATTTTTGATGCTAATTAACTGACTTTTTGTTTCAATAAAATCGGACAATAAATAACGGAGTTATTATTGTTGGCGTTTTTTACGGGACACCCGGTATATATATATACTTCTTTTAGCTCATCACAAAGAGACTGAAAGCATGCACTTATATTTTTAATATGGATACAAGTGTTTAAAACTAATTTAAAACAAATGGGTTGTCTTTATGAACCAAATCCTAAGCATGAAAATAATGTCCATATTTAATATATTAGAAGTAGGATATGTGCAGTGAAACTTGTGTAAAGGATTTATTGCAAAATCTTGGATTATATAGAAAATCCGTTAAAAGTATTTGGTAAAATATTAAATTTACCATATAAATTTAATAACTTCAGAGAATTTACATAGTAAACAAAACATACTCATGAGTTTGCCACACTTTATGTAGGTGACCTTGTTGGCTTCATATAAAAATCACTTTAATCATCCATAGATGTGCTTAAAAAAACATTCATTTGCAAATTCACTATACACTATAGATACCACATCTTTTTAAACTCTCTCAATGGTAGTAGCAGTTTTTGCTAAATGTTTCCAAAGTGCTTCCTGCTTTCTTATAATTACAAAATTTTCGATACATTTTCTTTAAAAAAAATACTTTAGCAATCGCTAAATTGTATTTCAAACAATTTTCTTGTCAATTAAAATATTATGGTATTAAAGAAATATGTCAGTTTACATGTTAAATATAAAGGTTATGTACAAAAAATCGGAAATTGTCATTTTAGTTGCTAGGCTGCATTGCTGACGTATTTCTCGTAGCTTACGATAACCGAGCCTTCCGATAAGTTTCAGAATCCCACCATTAATTTCTCCTCGCGTTTTCTCCTGTTTCCTATTATTTACTGCCTCCTTTCGAATATTCAAACAGTTTTTCTTAAAACTACCTCATTTTGTATTGTGAGTTGTAGGTAAGAAATAATATAACTTCAACTTTGCAGTACGCGTCTATTTTGTAGATTATCTATCATCTTCTTTATGGTTAAACGAAAACTTGTAAAAGGTGGAGATGTTTGTTGAGTTTTGTGAGGAAGAGAAACGAATAGGCCGCTACGCTTTTCCTGAAGATCAAGGTATTTGCGATTTAAAATCTTTAACGATAGTCTTGGCAAAAACAAGAGACGCTTGGTATATCTGGATGACAATTACGTGCATAAAAACTATACTGTATCAAAGTGCTGGCAAAGTTCAGAAGAAAAAGGAGTGCTAAAGAAAGAAGGCGCAGGACAACAATGGATTTGGTGTTTTGTTGGTGGTGAGATGGAATTTATTGATGAAGCTTTCCTTCTATTCAAATCGAAAATAAAAAGTGGAGATTACCACGATGAAATGAACTATGAAAATTTCTTAAAGTTGTTCAAAACACAATTAATACCAAATTTACGACAAAATTCAATTATAGTTATGGATAACGCACCATATCACAGAGTCCAAATCAATAAAGCACCTACATCTTCATTAAAAAAAACAGATATTATATCTTTGGCTGTTGTTGAAAAATATACCATATCACCACGAAATGTTAAAGTGGGAATTGTTCTAATTAGTGAAACGCAATAAACCAGAACCTGAATATGCCATAGACAATTATGCAGCAAGTTTAGGTCATTCCATGTTAAAGTTACCTCCATATCACTGTTACCTTAACCCGATAGAAATAATTTGGAGCATAGTGAAAAGAAAGGTAGCCTCAAAAAATGTTGATGGGAGTTGCAATGTTGAGGCTTTAATTTTGCATGCGTTCGCTGAAATTACTCCGAATTTGCGGCAAGCAGGTACAGAAAATAGAAAAAGAATACATCGAAAGGGACAAATTAATGGATGTTCGTGAAGAATTTATTATTACATTAGGTGAATCAGATTCAGAAACCGATTGGTTACAATCAGATGATGAAACATAATTTTAAAAATTATTTAGTATACAGGGTGTCCAGAAACTCTCCTGACAAACGAAGACCGGAGATTCCTCAGATAATTTTAAGAAAATGTAACCCAATTCACCCTAGTCCGAAAATGCTTCCTAAGGTCATAGGCGTCCGTTTTGGGTAGGTAAACGGTTAGTTTAACGCATAACTTTTTTGTCTTTAACTTTTAAGCATTTGTGACACTAGATTATTAAATTTTCAGGTATTCTAGTACTAAAAGGTACTCTTACTTTAAGTCGGTAGGATACACCGTTTTCTAGAAAAATCGATTTGAAGATTTTTCGTTTTTTCGTCATTAAAATTCAATTTATTATTTTTTCTATTCCGGTGCTATAAAGTTCACTTTACGACACCCGTTTTGGTTGCATAAAGTATTACTTTATCGCACGCTAATTTTATTTTTTTGAAGTTGGTAACAAAAAAAAATGGAACCAAATCGTATTTAAATGTCAAAATATAAGCCTTTAAAGTAACAAAAATGTGCAATAAGGTTATACAAAGAATAAAAAGCACACATGCTAACATTTCACTTACTAATTAGCAATATAAATTGTTAAGCAGAGTTGGATGATAAGTTTTCGGATGCTACTATTGACATTTACTTACCATGTTGAATAGTACAACTGTTATAAAAGTTTGTTTTGATAAATATGTAGAGAGTTTGTGGACGAAAGATTTTGTAAATTGTCTTCTGCTATTTTGCGAATCTCTGGGGGCGTACAGTTATTTATTTCGTCCTTTTTGTTGATAATTTGAAATAATTTATTGTATAAATCAGTCTGAATTTTAAACACAATTACATATAGCACCACCGATATGCAAATATTTAAAACGTTCTACTTAAAAATCAGAGTAACCAACTTCAAAAAAGCAAAATTTCTAAAATATTCGAACAAAACATGTCTCTTATTTTAAGCTTTTTTGAACTTTTAATAACCGAAATAGAAAAAATAGTATAAAATACACGTTTCATAAGACATTTTGCGCACTTGTTCTTTAGAAAACTCGCCTAGCGGCTCGTTTTCTAAACTTGAACGCGTGCGCAAAAATCGTGTCTTATGAAACTTGTATTTTAATATACTATTTCGCACTAGTTCGCTTTGAACTGCCAACAGAAATAAAACTTACGTTTTTAATTGTCAAATTGTTGTCAGTTCGCGAAGTTGAAATGACGAACGATGAAATGACGAAAAAACGAAAAATTTTCAAATCGATTTTTCTAGAAAACGGTTTATCCTACCGACTTAGTACCTTTTAGTACTAGAATACCTGAAAATTTAATAATCTAGTGTCACAAATGCTTAAAAGTTAAAGACAAAAAAGTTATGCGTTAAAATAACCGTTCACCTACCCAAAACGGACGCCTATGACCGGTACTAGAAATTCGCAATTGATGGAATCGATTCATCTCTGGAGGATAAATAAGCATACCAGTTTTTGTTTTTCTAAATAGAAGCGTTCGGGAGATATTAAAAAAAAAACTAATTACAAGGCGTCATCTTCAAAGAGCTCTAGCTCCCTTAGGAAGCATTTTCGGACTATTGGGTTAAATTGTCTTAAAATTATCTGAGGAATCTCCGGTCTTCGTTTGTCAGGAGAGTTTCTGGACACTCTGTATATAGTGCAGTGTATATCATGCCATATCAATTAATTTTTGTTCTACTTTACTATCTTTGAATAAATAAATGACATGTATATTTGTTGTTTTCTCTAAATTTTTCAAATATCATGTATATGCATATTCAAATTATAAGATTCTGTCTTATTTTAATTACAATCGTTACATAACATTTGACATGATACGACTGATTTTGCGCGCTCAGTTTTTGTCTGCGAATGTACACAACAAATTGAATATTCAAAATACAGAAATAATTTGATATGAAATGGCTTTTTTTAATTAGTATACTACGGACACCTGACCTCAACTAATCCTAATTAGGTATTTTTCTGAAAGATAATGGTGTTTCTACAAATTCAATAAATACTGTTTTAATACGTTAAGAGCGCGTTTACCTATCGAAAATTAAGGCATCGCCGTTTCGCGTTTTTTAAACTCATTTTGTAATTTTAGAATCTCAAATTTGGGTTAGTGATGCAAAAGGCATAAATTTATAATATCAAGGTCAGTTTTTGAACTAATTTATTTTCTTAAGAAAGAAAAAAATCAAATTTATGCAATTATTTTTAAAGATAAAAAACATTAAACAGTAAACATTGTCACACACAGTTTACACGAGGTTTTTCCAAGCTAATCGCGTCGTCTATCCCCACTTTACGGTATCTCTACCGGTCCTAGCGAAGACGAAAATCTATCGGAATCGGTCGGCTATTGCAGACTTAAACGCGAGTGACAGTTTAATTACAAACTGTCACTCGCATTTAAATGTCATATATACCTATAATATTCGAGTGTATAATAATATAACAGTTATGGGCAAGCGAAAATTGGCTAATTATAAAACATCAAGTACTCATTCTGTATACATTATTTTCCCATCTATAGTATTCCTTTATCTATGACTTAATCTGTGAATAAAATCGAAGCGCTGTGACAGAACCGACTATCGTCTACCTCCACCTACTCACACCCCCTTGCGTCTACCCGTCCCGCGAGTAATATAAGTTGCATAAGTTTCAATTTGTTGGTAAACGCCCGTCTTGAGTCTATAAAGATTAAAGATATGTGAATTTTTCAAAACGTATATATTTGCAAAAATCTCGAGGTCGAAAATGTTCATCAACACAATAATTATACATTTTATTTTCTTATACTACGTATGAGGAAATAAAATGTATAGTTTTACTGAAGCTATTCGTTTTTTTTTTTATTGTCACATAGTATAATTAATTCTTCCATTGTTATTGCTCAAAGCGAATAAATAATAATAGAACAAGTTAAAAACATTTGTAATACTCACGTTTTGTTATTTATTTAAAAAGACTCTGTAGCTTTGAAAAAGGAATCAAGATAAAACTGTGCAAATAACATAAACGTGTTTAATTATTATTTTTTGCTTTTCATGTTAAAGCACTCATATTTATACTTTTATTTGCAATTAGAGTTGAGTGTATGAGAGATTTTGCTTGCGTAAATAAATACCGTGTAAGGTCAGTAAATGTAAAACGTGGTCTTTTACGATCAATAATAAATACGATTTTATTTTCTAAAGAACAATTCACTAATGAAGATTATTTTCATTTTCACTTACTTATCACTTATTTATTTACAATACACCCATATGTAAACGTTAGCTATTAATAACCTCATAATGACCTAGCGAGAATCACATAATGCGAAGCATTTAAAATGTTTTTTTTCTCATAAATATAGGAAATTCCCGGAATTAACTTTATTCTTCCATCTAACAATGAAAAAAGTTAACCATGTTGTAACGTTTAGCATAAACATTTTGTAGAACACATCTCTATGCAGGGTTAATTAACAGTTTTTCCACAACATGTAGTATAAACATCGTCATGTATTTCTTTTAAACAGTGTCACCTTCGAAGGGGAGACTTTATTTTTTGTTCAATAATTTTGATAAGAAAATAGTTTTGAAAATTAAAAATTGTTGCAAATGATTATTAAAATAAAAGTCTATAACTACCAGAAAATATAGTGTATTCAATTAAATTTTTAGGAGTAACAAAAACTACTGCTAGTAATATGTAATATGTTTTTCCATGAATACAGTGATTTTTAATGTGTCATGAATAAAATTTTAGGAGATATTCATATATGTGGATAATAGGTACTATAATATTGCCAATTATAAACCAGAAAACTTTGCTTCAACACAGTGAAAAAGAAAACAGTGATATTAGTCCAGTCGCTGGGTAGTTTTTTAGTTTTATGTTGCAAAAGGTCAGGTAGAAGATTTAATTTTTTGTACTTGTACATACATAAAGTAAGAAAAATATGAGTTTGAGGTGGGCCAAAAGGGGGCAACTGCCCCGGGCGGCAAAATTGAATTGAACAATTGATCCTTTTAATAATTTCATAGTGCTATAAAAATATAAATAAAAACATAAAATTTAGATATCATCACATCACTTTCTTTTTATACTGATGGGGTATTATTAAACTATTCATTACAGAAAGTAAACTCAAATCATTGCTTTACGTAAAAGTAAAACAAGCGTATTTCAATAACAGAAGAGCGCTAATTGCGTTGATGTGATTTGCGGAGAGTGTTTTATTGCCGAAAAACAAGCAGGTAGGTAGGAGAGGGTAGAGTGGCGGGAAAAAACAGCGAAGGCTATACAGGAAGCGAGAAAACAAAAATTGATTCTTCTGGGTCAAGCACCAAAAGCGATATTTTTTATATATTGAATCAGTCAAGCTAACTGAAACATTTCTTCCGTTTCTTGATTTTAAATCAACAGAGACAACGACAACGACATCTTACACTTTCTCTTTGATATAAGGTGTTGTCAAATAATGAAAGAATAAAAAGGTCATGGTTGACATATTGAAGTAGAGTCAACTATGGATACTTGCAGAATCCCAAAAAGGAAAATAATGCATGGAGAGATGGCGCAAGATGAAGTAATAAGTGTAGAAGAAAGTTTTTTCCACAGTATGAAGGAAGTACTCGATGTGATATTAATCCAGTTGAAAGACAGAATGCAGTGGATAAGTGCATTCAACAATGTCTTCCCATTTCTAAATTGTAAAGATTTGAAAAGCTTGAATGACAAGGAGTTGAAAACTTGTGGTGTAAACTTAGCTAGTAAATATCTTGAACATACAATTTAGGACGAGTTCCCTACTGAAATCCTAGTTCTTTGTGACGAGTTACAGTATTCAACAGTTAATTTTGAAGAAATGAATCAACTTGATCTTCTAATTCTAAATCTAATCCGAGAAAGATATTTGACTGATACTGCCCCAAATGTGTGCATGACCTTGAGAGTTTACATAACGCTCCCAACTACATCAGCAAGCTGCAAAGTGCAAACTGAAGATAATTAAAAACAATCTCAGATCAACAATGACTCAAGACAGATTGAGAAACCTCGCAATACTGTCTATACAAAGCCAATATGCTAATTCAATACATTATGAAGGAGCCATTAACTCATAATTTTGTAGAAAGTTAAAAGTTATGTTCGGCACACCATTAACAAAGTTATTTATTACTGCATTAAATAGCGAAAAACTGCTACAGGGGCGGCATGGGGCTGACTTGTCCCACCTATAAAATGTCCTAGATCCGTCACTGTCCTTGAGCCACCGGGTGAGAGTCATTTTCAAACATTCTATATTCTTTTCTTACTGGTAATTTTTTTTTTATACGTATTTATTATTTCTAATTAATATTATCAATAAAACTGTTTCGATGGCAGCTTGCTTTCCATTTGTTGTCATTTTTGTTATTAATTATTAACGAATCATGTATGTCGCTACGTCAAGATTACTTTAAATACATTTTTAGTATATTTCGGTAAAGAATTTGAATGTATCGGTAAACCGGAAGTAGTAGTTTACTTCAGTGGAAAAATCGATATTTACCAATATTCCGTCAACTACTAAGTTTAAACAAATTTATAAAAAATTCATATGTACTCAAAAGTGAATTCGAGAAAAAAATTATTATTAAGAAAGTTTTTCAAATTCCTACCGGATGTAGGTCATTCACTCTAATCACAAATCAGTTTTTCGTGAATATCTGGCAAGTCATGCTTTTTAGACAGGCACATTATGAGTATAAAAGTATTTAAAGCTTATTTTTCGACACTTTTTGTATGAAAAAAATGTAAAAATTTTAACCGGATGTAAGACTTTTACTTTTATCGAATAGCGATTCTTTTGCAAATACTTCGTAAACTATGTATTCTATAGAGATTAATTAAGAGATTAGAAGTACTTAGAATAGAATCTTGAATAATTTTTGTATAAAAAAATTCGGTGCCTTTTTCAAAGAAGATAAAAGTATTTAAAACTTGATTTAGAACAACGTTTGTATAGTTTGAAACGCATATACGTGTAAGAAAGTTGTGTGGTGACCACACCTCATTCTTTGTTATTGAACTAGTGCTAATGTTTGCAATGCAATCTGACACATGAAATATGCCATTTGATACTTTTGATAGTAGTCAATTTCGCCTAGCAGTGCTTGTTTGTGAAAACAATTGAGATTATTTTCGAGTAGACATGTTTGGTTGTTTCTCTTTTTGCTTTTTCGTGATGTTCACGGGATGGAAATAACTCAATTGAATGTTTTCATCTGAACAAGAATCTGGAAGATTTAAAGAAAAATCTTCGGAAATATGTATAATCGTTGGTGCGTCTGCTAGTGATCGTGTAACTTTTGAACGACTTGAACAATTTAGGTCATATTCACACAATATATTTGCTTTCTCGAGACTATTGTTCACAGTCATGCTAGGATACGATAGGTGACGCTGTAATCAAGTTATTAGCAAATTCTAAATTTATGAATCAAAGTGACCCATACTTACAAACGCAATTGTTAGGGGTATTTAAATTTTGGAATATTGTTGAAATAAAAATTTTTTGTAGCCCATATAAGACTTATTGTTTCAAATAATTATTATTATAATCAATTATATGTTAAGTGTTATTTAACGACTGAATAAAAGTCAGATTTAGATATTATTGACTACCCTTTAATTTAAGTACCTGTTTAAAATTAATACATATGGAAAATAAAAAAAAATAAAAGGATTTTTGAAGAACTTTGATGCATCTCTCAAGTCTAACCAGAAATAATACAATCTCCCTTTGTTTTGTATTAAAATTTAATGGAAAATATTATCGGATTACTAGAGTTGACCAGATATACCTTCCATATAGCCGGTCTTACAACCACAGAAAACTTTTTGCCACGAGTATGCATACATACACATCTATAAAACAGATACGTTTAAATAAAAGATCAAATAATGTCGGATAGATTTATATTACCTTTATGGCAGTATTAGAAGATAAAACAATTGGATATTATCCATAAATGCAGTACTAACATTGTAGTGTATGTGTATGTTGGAGTGTATGTGTTTTTAAAATAAGTATTATTTTTGTTTGCTATCAGAGCAAATACCTGATTAAATATTCACTCTATCCACGACAAGAAGTTCGTTACGTAAGTGTTATTCAATTTTTCGTGCGTATATAATATACTCTTTCAATCATAATCATAAGTCGTATACGAATGCTAAATTTGCGCATGTTATACAAACAATAACAGACGAAATAAATAGAAAATGCATATATATGTATGTATGTTAAACAATCAGGATGGGTACCTAATTTAGAAAGATCTTATTAAAGAGGGGATCCAAAAAGCAAATGCTTTAGGTATAGAAATTCCTCTAATACTCAATCAATAATGGCCATTTTGGAAAAGAGGTTATATAGCGCTATAATACACAGATTTGCGATGAAAAAATTTGTTTTAAAAATAATTATTGTTTTTCATATTTTTTTAGATGATAATTATTGAAGTTTTTTTTATGATTTTTTTACCTTTCAGAACAAGGTAATATTATTTCTATTAGTTTATTAAATATATTTATAGATTTTACACAATAATTTGTTACATATACATGCTAGTGTCGTTTTATATCTTCAATAATATAAAACGACAAAATTGGCGCCCAACGTGGGGCAACATTTTTTTATTTGGAACTTAGTTGTTAATGAATATGCAAGATAGGTCTGATACAAATGATATGTCAGTGTCACTAGCATTAGACATTATATGGAAAATTTGGTCGATATTATTAACGATCAAAAAAGTGTGGTAGATAAAAATTTAGAACGTCAAATTAAAATATTCTATTAAATAGATACAACTAAAAATTACATTAAGAAATGAATTAAGAGTATTATTAGTCACAAGTATACCAATACCAGGATCATTGAACTAACAGTTATATTATAGAAAATCACACACAGCACTTGAAGAAGGATGGACGTATAAGAATTTTATATTAAAGAAGCATAAATAATACACAAAATTATTACACAATAGGGTTAGTTATTTGAATTAAGTAAATTGGGGATAATTCAATAATGTTATAAATATCACTGTAAAATAATCATGAATATGAAAGTCAAAATTCTTATTATGTATATTAATTTAAAACTTTATATATACATATATTCATATATATTGTATTTTATATTCTTTAAGAAATAAAACGACGCCAGCCAAGAAAAAATGAACTTTTATTAAGAATTTTTCTGTAAACAAGTAATTTGGTCATTGAGCGTAACCATAAAGTCAGAGAAATCAAGACAATTAATCACTACGCTCTTTATGACTGCTTGGTATTTATATGAAGTTTACATGTTTGCTTAACGAATGAAAGAGTTAGGGCAAAAAGACGATTATACAATCTTTTTACTAAATATGTGACAAAAGTTATGAGGATTATATGGGTGTTTTCTTGGATGATTTTCCGAAATAAGTTTGAATATTATTAATAGTTATTTAACGAACAAGTGTATTAATGAAAGATTTTAATTAGGGATATTTTCGAGATTATTAATCGCATTTTAATATACGAGTTAATTACAATATATTTCCTTTTACCGTATTTTTAATAAAATAGATGGAATCTGTTTTTTACATTTTTATTTAGTGAATAAACTAAATACATATTCAACTATCATTAATTACAATTAGTATCATTTTCTTTATGTTTACAGATATTTATATTTATATTATAAATAGTATGTACAGTTATTAAAGTTGAAATAGGGCATAGCAGAATTATCTGGTGTATGATTTTCTGAGTTTAAATTTAGATTTATATCTTTATTTTGTAAGTTTATAATTTGTTTCAGCGTTTGAACTAGTGTGACAAATTTTTGTTGCAGTTTCATTGAGGACTTTTTCAACTGTAGCAATATTATTTTGTAAGGAATTTTCAATATTTTGTTCTGCAACAGCAGTGGATTATCATATAGTTTTTTTAGACGATAATTACTGGATTTCTTTATGATTTTTTTTGGTTTAAAACTAGGTAATATTATTACCATTATTTTATCAAATATATTTATAGATTTGAAACAACAATTTGTGGCATATCCATGCTAGTGACGTTTCATTTCTCAAAGAATATAAAACGACAAAATTGACGCCCAACGTGGGGCAACACTTTTTTATTTCGAACCTAGTTGTTAATGAATATAGGAAGTAGTAAAAAATATGTAAGATAGGTTTGATACATATATGAATACTAATACTACTGAAGCAAATGATATGTCAGTGTCACTAGCCTTAGACAATATCAGGACTATGATAGAAAATTTGGTGGGTGTTATTAAAGATCAACGTTAATTCAACTTCCAAGCTTTTCATTTCATGTCTTAAAATTTTAATAAAAATCACTAATTTGTAAAAAGAAAATATTAGAACTAACCTTTTTCGATTAATTTTTATTATGCTATGTGTAATTAAGTCAAAGCAACTCATATTTTTAAATCGTAATCGAGTTTATTAGGATATAATGTTCTATAACATTTGCAATATCGCCCACAGGCACTAGAAAGTATATATTCTTAATTGGTAAATATTAAGTATTTTTCGATAACATATAAATATACAGGGCGTTCCATTTAATTTTTTTAAGAATTGTTCACTTCATTATTTCATAGCAACTTCTAAAATGTTGTACAATTTTTAACGAAAAATTGCCATATCTCAGAAATAGTTGAAAGTCGACAAATACAAAGTTGTTGTCATTTTAATCAGCTCTTCAAGGCCTATTATAAGGTGTAAAAGAATGCATTTAAAAAAACGTAAATATGTGTTGGTTCGTCCTTGTCGAACACTCTGTATAAATGAAAATATTTTAGCTTAGATTGTCTACAGTTTTTGTATCGGCATTATTAGACACCAATAATTCTCCGCTGGACGCCCAGTATATAAACTAAAAACAACTTTCAAACAGTATTTTAAATAAACCTGTGTTATTGTAATATATAATTTCTTATAAGAATTAAAATTTATAAAATAAAGCAGCAGATGTCATAAATATACAACTAGGTATATTACAAAATGAAGCAGAAAATAATTAAAAAATTAAGTACTCACTTTTTGACGTCGCCGTTAATTTGATACACCGGCATGTTTAAAAACAGAAATTGACCGAACAGCCCTCGCGATCAACTGAGAGGAAATCCCTGCCTGCATTAATAATATAATTGTTTAATATAATATGACGACAGTCGGTCGAACTGTCGTTGTGATAAATTATTGTAAACAAGAACAACGCTGCTGCATCTTCTCCAACACTAATTAGAAATATCCGTGCGCAAAAGGTAGACTGACACAATACATACACTACTAGTTTCACTGTTTTAAATTAAATGCACTTGAAAACCGATAGGACAAATTATTAATCGCGCAAAGTCACGTGTTCCTTATGCATATATACCTAAACTCAAACACGATATCAAATAGTAAAAAGTACCACTCATTTTTTTGTAGGACTAATCTTGTGTTTTTTCTTAACTAGCGAGCGATTGAAGAATGTTTCTTTATTGCTGATTGTGGGAGTTATTTCAGTACCTATATTTAATAGAAAAAGGTGGGAGGTAAACAGCAATTGTTACTCTAAAAGTAAACATGCTTACACAATGCCTACTTTAGATTTGTTTACGATAAAAAAATAACAAGAACCGGCCAATACTGGCAAATATTTTTCGGACTGTCGTACCTATATATCATTTGTGCGTGGACCGGACAAATTAGTTGATTTTATATAGAGGTTATCTCTTTCTGTAGTGAAGATAAAAGCAAACAACTCCCGTGGCCATGGATTATTTTCTTAGGTCCCATCCGCAACAAAAAGAATTGTTACCTTTGTTTCCGGATGGTAACATTAGACATTTCCAAGAAACAATATTTTTTGGGTATTTTCCAGAAGAACGAAATAATACGATAGTAAAACTGTGTATAGTTTGTAATTGCAAAAAAGGTTTTAATGTTGTACTTTTATTTATTAAAAGAAGTCTAAATATTTGATAAGAAATTTCTTATCAATTATTAACATCACTATTTTTAATATACAGTGTGGATCATGTAAATATCTGATCTGTTAATAAATATATTGAAAAAAACTTTATACAATATGTCCCCAAATTTGCGGAATAGCTCCACAGTACGGCTTCAAGTAGCGATAAAGAACACGGAAAATTTATTTAAAAAATTCCTCATTGTTGATTCTAGAAGATATTAGCCTTTTTGTAAAGGTAAATTTGGCAACACGTTTGATTTATCCTAATAATGGGTACTAGAGTTACCCCTATCCATGGGAATAAGAGACAATAATGAATTAAAAATTTTAAGGTCAATGACAAATTCGAAAATGTCAAAAGAGTCAACGAGATGAAATTATGATAATAAATTTATAATAAATGTTCAAAATTATGTCCGTGTTGATCTCTGTAAATTTCCGCTCTTCTAATTATATTCCCCTGCACTCTTTTTAGCGTTTCTCCGTTTAGTGAACGAGCTGCTTTAAATATCCGGTTAGTTAAATCTGCATAATTTAAAACCGGTGGTCAGTTCATTAATTGTTTAACGTGACCCCAAAAGAAAAAGTCCAACAGGGTGAGATCGGGAGATCTATAGCTGGCCAACGGAACGGTCCACCTCTTCCTATACATCTTTCGGCAAATTGCTCATTTAACCAGTTTCTCACCGGTGCCGCATGATGAGCAGGAGCACCATCCATTTGTAACCACATATTATTGATTACCGCTACCAAATTTTGAAAACACTTTACCAGAAACACTAAAAAGTTGTCCACGGGCAACCTGTTAGGAATAATGACCGGCCCGATTAACCGATTCCCTATAATACCTGCCCAGACACTTACGCTAAACCTATGCTGGTGGTTAGCTGGTCTAAATACCTGAGGATTTTCCAAAGCATAAAAGTGTGAATTTCGCTGACTGTAAAATCCATCTCATGAAAAATTAGTTTCGTCCGTCCACGAGATATTTCTGCAAAATTAAGGATTTCTTTGTATTTATTCTAAAAACCAGTTACAAAAATTCTCACGATGTGGTAAGGTCAGGTAATAAAGCATTACAGAAAAGTTCATGTAAAGATAAGGGCGAAACCGCTCATCCTTAATAATTCGGCCAACTGAATAATACAGAGTTCACGTGTTGATATTATTGGATTGTCTGCTAATAATTTTATAAAGGCATCCTCTACTTCAATGGTCCTTGTTAGTTTTTGGACGACCTATATCCCGATAAAAGGCACCTGTTGGTGATACGCTTCCTGTTTCTCTTATTCTTCGGTCTAAACGTCTAAAGACATTACAACTAGGATGTCTTCTCCGAGGATATATTTCGCGATAGACTCTAGCAACAGCAGCATTGTTTCCGCATTCCCCCAGCACCAAATGCATGTCAGAATATTGGTCGTTTGAAAACATTTTAACATAAATTAAAAAAAAACCACACCAACACAAGACAGCAAAACTCGAAAATTAGTACAAACACTAAAGAACTAATCAACGGAAAATACAGCTAAGAACTTGCAAACAATTTGAAAATGTCAAAGTGACATTAACAAGCAATTTTGATTTCGATATTTCTTTACGTTAAAGTGGTTCAAGTGTAAATGCAAGACAACGTTGCCATATGTTTTTTCAAGGAAAATTAGCGTAAAATGATTTTCTGGAAATGGTATAATTAAAAGAGTGATTAATTACAAACCTAGTTAGAGTTGTTCAAAATTGTTATGCCGTTTACCATATCGAAACCAATCTTTAAAATGTTTTACAGTAATTTAGGCAAACCACATCTAAAGTGTTAACTTTGAATATTAATTTCTTTGAAATTAACAGCGATGGAATTTTTTCCATGTTTTTTTTCCTGATTGTAGTCCTTACATAATAATGTATTCGTGTTGCGCGAATTTTGGAACACGTCGTATATAAAAATTAGCGAAAAGCCAGTTTGAAATAATAATATACAGGATATTCCAAAAAATTGTAACTTTACTTACATATTTTTTTTTATATGGAAGAGTGTGTAGTTTCTTTTAATTTTATCGTCTTAAGGCGTTTTCGGAAATTAAACCCGGGCATTGGGGTTACAACACATATGCGTTAGTTAAATTCAGCCGGGTAAAAAAAAGCCGTCTTTGTAAAATCGAGAAAGTAACCAGGTTCAATAACCCTGTTCAGTTTTCATGACCCTGGTAAATGACTAGGGTAGCATAGGTTGTTTTACTACCTCTTCAGACATAACGTTACAGAGCGTTAGTGTCAATACACAAAACTCATATTTTTCAGATAGGAAAAAAAGTCCTGATAAATTGTATTTTATGACAACAGCTTGATAGTTTTTAATGCAAAATTTTTTCCTCTTTGCGTTGAGTTGCATACAGATTACAGTATCGTTGTCAAATTCAAGTACAAATAAACTTGCTAATAAAACTTTATATTTTGAATAATTTCACAACTGTACCAGCTCAGATAACTATGCTTGAACCTTCCATGACTACATTAAACAGGTACATATTGATCAAACATATGATAAAGTATTTGATAGAAGTAATTACGTGCATCATTAACGTTTTTGATTAGTGCTGTCCGCTCTACAGATGTAAGAGCATTATAAAGACTGGGAAAGTCAGCATGTGAAAATTAGATCATTTACAGCTATTATCAATGACAGGTTGGTAACTTTATTGTGAAAAGACATGCAGAGACACTCGCAATGGGTGATAAACTGAGTGTTTATGAACCAAAGGTAAGTACTTCATTTCGTTTAAAAACAGAGTGTATATTCCAAAAAAAAGAAGCTCCAACATTTTACCATTAGAATTATTAAAATAAATGTTGTCAGTGTTATTATTGCGTTTCGATAATTTCCCGACAACATGTGGTAAATGATATGACTAGTGGGGATATTTCTATATGCTGTATCTTTGGCAAAAACAGAGAAAAGCAAATAGTAAAGTAATAGTAATGCTAAAGCAATATATTGTCAACGTCAGTGTCTAATATCAATCCTATGATAGCAACAAATTATTATATACTTATATACAAAAATTTAAGGGGTTTTCCCTGGACTATTCTAAAAATATTTTGTTCTTTGATGATTTTTGAAAAGTCGCTTTGATTCGAACATCGAACACATCATCAGTTTACACGTGGATTTCATTTGAATACGTCTCGTCATTGGTCACTCCGTATATGTCGAATTTCCTATCATTCAATCAAATAACAAAATACTCTTAGAGTAGTCCAGGGAATAACCCATTGAATTCTTGGCGTATGCCTAATAAACATCCTGTGTATGTATATACAGGCTGATCCTAAATATCATGTACATAAGGAAGGGGGTAACTATTTGGTTTATTTTGTGCCTAAAATTTCATATAAACATAGGTCTGCAAACGCTTCGTTACCAATATGCAGGGTGTTGAAATTTCACGAATTTTTCACTTTTTACTGTATAGCTCCTGCAGTTTTTGAGATATTTTGTTCAAATTTGGAAGGTAGGTTACGCTATAAGGCCTGCATCATTAGCCATGCCAAATGATTATGTAAATCTACAGGGTAATAATTTTTTCGGGGTCATGCCCTCTTTTCTCACCCTGAACTTTTTTGCGATGCGCCACTGCTAGATTCTAAAATACGCAATAAATTTTCTGTCTTGTTTAGAAACTTTTTGATCTCTTGTATTTTTTCCTTATCTCTGACCGTTATCGAGAAAAAAAATAGAAAACAATTTTCTGTAATTCGCCAGAGAAAATTAAATTTTTTAAAATGGTCTAGTAGGCTCTGGCTTTATTCAGATAATCACTTGAGTTTATTAATTTTAAGAGTTAAGGTGCTACTACCTGTTAAAAAATAGGATGACCCGGTTTTCGTAGCATTGTTTTATTACAATACAAAGTAACATAACTAATAACAATAAAAACCCTAAGTAATAACAATGACAATGAAACTATGCTACAACAATTGTTGAAAGTGTCCTCCTTCAACCCTTATACAGGCGTCCGATCTTCTTCTCATTGATGCTCGCACTCTCTCAAATACTCCTGGAGTATTTCTTATCGTTTCAAATCCATCGATTATTCGATTTCGTAAGTCATCAACAGTATTCACAGGTGTTGTATACACTAGAGATTTGAGATGTCCCCACAAAAAAAAATCTAGACTATTTAAGTCAGGGGACCTAGGGCGGCATGGCTGAGGTCCACCTCGTCCTATCCACCTATTCTCATATACTTCATTTAAATACTCCCGAGCCAAAATAGAAAAATGTGATGGCGCGCCATTTGATTTCTAAGTAAAAGGGGCAAGTCTTCAAGTAATAAAGGCAATTCAATCTGCAAAAACAGCCTGTATGACTGACCAGTAAGTCGACCAGGCAAAAAACAAGGACCAATCAAATTATCTCCAATTATACCACCCCATACATTTAATGAGAACTGTTTTTGAAAATGCGTTTCTACAATTTCATGTGGATTTTCATCTGCCCACGTGTGGTTGTTGTGGAAATTCATAATTGAAGTCCTTGAAAAATTCGCTTCATCGGTAAAAAGGATTTTACAATCAAAAATGCGGTCTACTGCTAGCTTATTAAGGTACCATTGGCAGAAATCAAACCTTAAAGGGAAGTCTCGGGGAAGAAGAGCCTGCACTCTCTGAATGTGGAAAGGGTATAGCAGGGAAACACGTAGAATACGCCAAACCACTTGATGACTAATATTTAAATGTTCACTGATTTTTCTGGTGCTGGTGCGAGGATGTCTGTCTATTTCATTCAGAACAGCCTCTTCGATCTGTGGTGTTCTAACAGTACGTGGTTTACCTGCATCATTAGTATTCTTTTTAAAAGTTCCAGTTTCTCCAAGACGCCTATGAATATTTGAAAATATTCGATGATCGGGTATCATTCTATTGGGATAGCGCTCCATGTACAGACGCCTGATTTCTCTTGCATTTCCATTCGCAAGGCCGTAGATAAAATGCATGTCAACCATTTCAGAATTCGTGAAATTTGGCATATTTACAAAATTATAACGAGTATTTAAAACACTTTTACACCTTACAGTTTGCAATTTAAAACTTTACTTATACAGACACAAGTTACGATTTCTAATGTCAATTGTCAAATTAATAAACTCAAGTGATTATCTGAATAAAGCCAGAGCCTGCTAGACCATTTTAAAAAATTTAATTTTCTCTGGCGAATTACAGAAACTTGTTTTCTATTTTTTTTCTCGATAACGGTCAGAGATAAGAAAAAAATACAAGAGATCAAAAAGTTTCTAAACAAGACAGAAAATTTATTGCGTATTTTAGAATCTAGCAGTGGCGCATCGCAAAAAAGTTCAGGGTGAGAAAAGAGGGCATGACCCCGAAAAAATTATTACCCTGTAGATTCACATAATCATTTGGCATGGCTAATGATGCAGGCCTTATAGCGTAACCTACCTTCCAAATTTGAACAAAATATCTCAAAAACTGCAGGAGCTATACAGTAAAAAGTGAAAAATTCTTGAAATTTCAACACCCTGCATATTGGTAACGAAGCGTTTGCAGACCTATGTTTATATGAAATTTTAGGCACAAAATAAACCAAATAGTTACCCCATTCGTTATGTACATGATATTTAGTAACACCCTGTATACTGTATACCATAACCTACCTCATTGAGAAACCATCGCTACTATTTTTTCTTATAAGGATAATATTCTTGCAATAGGTACCTAGTAAATATATTACTTTTCTATTTTACTAAACCGGACAATTATCGTAATCTTGACATTTTCTGTTTATATTATATCAATGCCACCCTTCAAGGAGGATTGCAAGAATTATTACCTGCTTACAAAGGATTTATCTATATATATTTATAAAGTATATGAAAAATTAAATTTTTTTAACATCACAAGCGATTTTCAATGTCTTTTTTTTAACATTGCAAGGGGATTTTATCGAGGTTTATCTATGCAATCAGTAAACAATTAAGAAAGAATCAGGTATCTGTTGTATGATCTTCAGATATTATAAATAAAAAAATAACTTACTTGTCATTTTCCATTGTTGTGTTAATACGTAAAATTCTTAGTCCACTTTTTCTTTTATATACATTGATATTGACACATTCTTACTAACGTGATTTCTAATGTGAAAAATGAAATTAGAATTGCTATTCGAAAAAAGCATCGACAACGACAAAGACTAATAAACTACTGGCTCAATGATGCTAATGTTAACAAATCGCGCAACAAGTTCAGCTTTCTAATTGACAATCACCCGCGGTATATAATAGTGCTCGAGGTAAATATTAATGTTACAGTAGGTATTCTATTATAACATTTATTCAATTCGTGCAGATTTAGAGTTCCTTGAAACTTAAAACTATTGCGTGTTTGTAAAAATTTTAATAATGCTATTCATGTACGTTCACAAGCTTTAGTTTCTAACAATGTTCAATGAATGTTGGTAACGCATTGTCTAGTTAGCATTGGGCGAGGAAAAAAAAGTAGCTTCTGGCGACAAAATACAAGCGAGCTGAATTTTGCATAAATTTTTATTTTGATAATATAAATAATGTTTCAGAAGTCCCCATCGAGATTGGACGTGCGTTGCTAGTCAATTTTCCACAAATATATCTCTTCCTATGAGTCGCACCGCTTTTTCGTTTATTACCAAAAATAAAGGCGAAGAAATTCTCTACTAAAAAGCTTACATACCGTAGTCGACATATTTTAATTTCTGATACGAAAGTAGAAAGAGGAAAAGAGCGCGACGAAATAAACTAAAGATAAACATAAGCGAGGCTGCCAAGACAGTACATTCGACAAACGTTTCCTATGAAATGTAAGGCGTGAGGGTCCCCCGACACTGCGTTGCTCTCCCACCACTGTTAGCAAGCAGGCATCGCTGCATATTATAAGGTCATCTTCTGCATGGGATAGAAGTGTAAACCGAAATTAAAATTAGACGACTACGGTATACATGTTTTACGTACAAGAAGCTATTCAGTAAATAACACATTGCTAAGTGTTGGAGTAAAGCATACAGCTCATACTGGGTCTTATTTGTTAAGCAGACAACAATCGTGGCAGTGGATTATAAATCTGCGCGGATATCTGCAGATAGGGGAGTTCCACAAGGATCGATGTTGGGTCCTCTCCTATTTTCAATTTATCTAAATGATTCGTCCTTGGTAATAAAAATAATGCAATTGAAATCAGCATATAAATAACTGAAACATTATCTTTATTTGATAACTGGTTTCAACAAAGTCAGTTAGAGTTTTAGAAGCAAGCGGTACGGGCACTAAGCAAAGTATGTGCAAGATCCTCGTGCAGGTCTCTATTTGAAAAACATAGCATTTTAATATCGCCAAGTGTTTTCATCCTGGTTTGCTTGCTGCATGTACACCAAAGTGATTGTGTACGGAAACACGCTGACATACACAACTACCAGACTCGACCTCGTGGTTAGGGTCATTAAGAATCTGTCAGCTAAGCACACAGCCGGTATTGCTAACATTCCTTGCTTTTTTTTTAAAGTATGTTACTCATGAAATGGTGTTCATTATTAATCAGTGCTTGTCAAGTGACATTTTTCCTGATGACCTGAAGGTTAGTAAGGTTATTCCAGAAGTTATAGAAGAAAAGTGATAAACAACAATTGGAGAATTATAGACCTATTGCTATACCATAGGTTTTTGCAAAGATCATTGACAGCATCATAAATGATAGGTTGATAAATTATCTTACAAAGTATGGGTATTGAGTCAATTTGTTTTTTACCTGGTAGATCTACGCAGGATGCAATTTTTCGTTCTTTGAATCAAGTATATGATGAGCTAGACATGAGGAATAATATAGTAGGAATTTTCTTTGACTTGTCCAAAGCATTTGACGTTCTTGATCACTCAACTTTACCGAGGAAGCTTTGGGAACTTGGAATTCGGAGAGTCTCTCATGAATTGTTCTTCTCATATCTCAATAATAGAAAGACATAATACGTGCAGGTCGAAACTTGTAATAATGGTGTACATATGACACGTCGCTCCAAATGTATTGAGATATCCTCAGGCGTTCCTCCGGGTTCGATCTTTGGCCTTACATTATTTCTGGTTTATGTTAACGATTTATATCGCAATGTGGGGATGGGTCTGTTGTCAAGTAAACATAATAAACTATTCAATTGCCATGTCAGACAGATGTTGATGGAATATTCCTTTTACGTCCTAGATGAATTTTTTGACTTTATGTTTTAATTTGGGGCGTTATGTCTTCATTCTTTGATTTTATTTATACATTCTGTGGTTTTTTATGTTTTATTATTATTGTTTTACATTTGTTGTAATTTTCATATGTGTATATGCTTTGACTATTGTACACTGTGACAAATAAATCATCACATCACATCGCAATATATCAGACAAGAATGCCTGCTTTCCATCGCAGGTAATTTTCAAGACATATAATTACTTTTTATTATTATTTATAATGATTTCCTTTGAAATGTTGTTTTCCATGCAGCTTGAAAAATAGACTGCGGTGCAAAAGTAAAAAAAAAAAACAGCCGGAAAAATATTGTATTGTTAAATATATTCTCTTGTAATAATCATAGATTCAATCATAAATACACTGTATCTACATGATTCATTAACTTTTCTTAAGTGAGAGTTGTTTGGCAATATACTCCAATGCACGAGCAATATATATCGGAATTGGTGGTGCGACTGGTAAGTGATTGCCAACGGGTCGGAATCCATTCTCATCAGCTACATAGGTTAAAGAAATTTCACTACCATCAAGTGACTTGTAACTGTAGCTGCCTGCGACTCCAATAGGTGCTTCAGGAATTTCAAGCGGTTGACCTTTCTCTTGGGCGGTAATGCCGTTTTCGCTTTCGAAACTATAAAAATTGAAAGAGTAGTTAATGTTAGTGAGACGATGTGATTTGTAGGAGTCTATAATAAAATATTGGAATTATATAATTGTTCTTTTGGCAACCGACTCGGCAAAAGTACGAACTAAAGACAATGATTCAATACCACTACAAATTTCAGTCAACCAAAGCAATTTTAGAACAATAAAATTCAAGTAATTCATTAATATTTCATGATAAATAGCTTCTGCTAGTAAAGCAGTATTACATGAAAGTGAATATTACAAGTAAAGTTATTAAGTATAACTTTTCTATATCTATATTTTATTTAATACATGGCTGTTCTGATAATTAGGCTAGCATTGTTGTCAGTTTTTTATTTTCATAGAGCGGATGACACTTGACAAGCGTAGCGTATTATAAGCGAAGGACAAGTATTTAGTATAGATACGGCTTAATAATACTCTTAATATTTGAAATACTTCATGATGTTTCAATTTTTTAATTAAGCATTTTGTTTAAACTTTTCCATCAACAACCTGGTCTGAGGGAGTGATTGGACCTTACTTTTTCGAAAATGAAAATCAAAATGTGGTTACTGTCATTGGAATGCGATATTGTGACATGATTTTAAACTTTTTATTGCCTGAAATTAACGGTATGGATGTTGAAGAAATGTAGTTCCAACAAGACAGTGCAACATGTCTACCATGCCAATGAAACCGTGCAGTTATTGCAAGAAACATTCAACGGCCGTGTTAATTCTAAACGAGGTAATGTGAATTCGCCACCTAGGTCATGTGACTTGACACCGTTAGACTTCTTTCTGTGGGGTTATCTTAAGGACAGAGTGTGCAGCAATAAACCACAAACAACTGAGGAACTCAAAGATGAAATTCGACACAACAGTGCGAATATTTCTCGTATTATGTCAAAATGTTGTGAAAAATTTTATGAAAAGAGTGAATATGTGCTCTACCAGAGAGGTCATTTGTCAAATGTTTTGTATCACACATAACCTCAATGTCTCTACTTTCTAGACCAATAAAAATATTATCAGTTATCGAATATTATAATATAGCAGTTGTGGATTTGACAGTAAATATACAAAATGCAGCTAGGGAATCAACATTAATATCGGAAAGCACACTGCAACCATCTAAGTGTTCGCTTACACTAGAAAAAGAGGCGATTAAGGAAACAATAGCAAATAAATAGGATATGAAATACTTGAATGTGTAACGTACATTAACGGATAATAACTATCACAAATATACATATATACATTTGTACGTAAACGTATATGAATATATGTACGTGTTGAGATACACAGCATACACTTAGGTGTCATTACCAACAGCGAACGCACAGACACCGGTGTTTCGGCCTTTGAGGCCTCTTCAGTGTACGTGGTGCTGCTGGCAATGATCCACTACTAAGACCGTGTCTTATGTCCGTGGAATCGCAGAAGTGCCTATGAGAATATCTCAGCGACATCTGCCATCCAAGCGCGACACCGAACACGACAGTTTCATCTTGCACACTGTGCTAAAGACAAAACCTGTACGCTAAATGTGTATCTCTGCATATAAGGCCAATAGGTGGCACCGCCATATCACAAATAAATAGGATATGAAATACTTGAATGTGTAACGTACATTAATTGTTGGTAATGACACCTAAGTGTATGCTGTGTATCTCAACACGTACATATATTCATATACGTTTACGTACAAATGTATATATGTATATTTGTGATAGAAACAATAGCAGTTAAATCGAACAGTAAATAATAAAAGAATACTCAACACAGTAACCAAAGATCTGAAAAAAGCTAATGCTCGAACATAAAAATAAAGGTATACAAATCTACCTGAAACAATTATCCCCAACAGAAGCTAATGATTATTCACTATGGAAAGCGACCAAGAAAATAAAAAGACCTCAAACAGAAATACCACCAATTAAGAAATCTAATGGAGAGTGGGCAAAACTAAATAAAGAGAAAGCGGATACATTTTCTGAATATTTACCTAAAGCCTTCAAGCCTTTTTCTAGCAAAACAGCTGTAGAACTAGAAAGAACAATTACGGAAAGCCTTGACGCACCACACCAAATGACTTTACCTATAAAGAATATCATCCAACAAGAAGTCAAACAAGCTATAAAGAATGAAATCAGCCCAAAGAAGGCACTGGCTTCGACCTAATTACTGGGAAGGTCTTACAAGAGTTGCCTGAAAATGCTATTAAAGCGATCACTCAGATATTAATGCAATTATGAGGATCGGTCACTTTTCTAGTCTGTGGAAAACTGCACAAATAATTCTGATTCCAAATCCTGGAAAACCGGTGGACAAGTTACCTCCTACAGGCCGATTAGTCTTTTGTCTATTATGTCTAAGTTGTTCGAAAAAATACTCTTACAAAATATGAAAATTATCCTTAACGAACATAAAAAAATCACTGATCACCAATTCGGTTTTAGAAACTATCATGGAACTATAGAACAAGTTCGTAGGGTAGTCAATCAAGTAAATCAGAATTTGGATAGATATTGCTCTGCTGTGTTTTTAGATTTTACACAGGCATTTGATACAGTCTGGCATGATAGTCTATGTTACAAACTCAAGAAAGAATTTCCGCATCAGATATACGATGTTTTAAAATATTACTTAACCTGGAATACAACTCAGTAAGTACTACTGGATGGTATGTGGAAAATCAAAGTTGTCAGTTAGCAACAAACTCCTAGTGTACAAAACCATTTTAAAGCCTATATGGACGTACGGTATACACTTTTGGGGAATAGCAAGCAAATTTAATATCGAAATACTACAACGTTATCAAAACAAAGTGCTAGGCTTAATAGTTAGTGCACCGTGGTATGTCTCACACTCAATTTTTCAACGAGACCTACAAGTGCAATCCCAACGTTCTTGTCAAAATGATCGTGGAAGAAACATCTAGCTTTTTTAGTTAAACTCTGCTGCTAAGTCCCGGTATATAGTTAAGAGAATGGTATCGCTTGTTATTTGGATGTTGAGTTTGTTCACTGTAAAAAATTTTTACATGGATCTTTTACTTTCTTATACGTAGTATAAGGAAGTATTGTGATGATGAAAATTTTCGACCTCGAGATTTTTGCAGATGTTCACATTTTGAGGTCCCCTGATACCAAAAAAGTGGTTTTTAAAAAATGTCTGTGTGTCTGTCTGTGTGTGTGTGACCACGATAGCGATCAAACCGCTGTAAATATCAATTCCAAATGTTGTATTTACGAATATAATCTGCCTCTTGAGAACTGATTAGATTTTGAGCAAAATCGGCAGACCGGAAGTAGTAGTTTACTTCAGTGAAAAAATCGAAATTTTCAAATATTTCGTCAATTACTAAGTTTAGACTAATTTAGAAAGAATTCATAAGTATTTAGAACTTAATTTCCAATATCTTTTGTATAAGAAAAATTTCAAAATTCGGACCGGAAGTATCACTTTTACTCTTACCTAATAACGATTTTTTGCAAATATTTCGTAAATTATGCATTCTATATATATTTATGAAGAGTACAAAAGTATTTAGAGTTGGAATTGGAATATTTTTTGTATAAATGAAATTTCAAAATTCGGACCGGAAGTAACACTTTCATACGTATGAGAAAGTCGTGTGGTGGCCACACCTCATTTTTTTTGTTTCTTTTCAATCATTCTATCAATGAGTTGTGTGCTATAACCATTATTTAATGCTATAGTTTTTAAAATATCTCTTTCTTTTTTGTAGTTATCAGTGTTTAACGGAAAGTTCGGTAATCTATGGATTAAACTGTGAAAGCCTGCCATTTTTATATTCCAAGATTGGATTGAATTAGCGGGAATGATAGTATCTGTGGTAGTTGTTTTCCTAAATATATCAAATTCTAGTCTTTGTTCTATTCTAGTGATTTTTATGTCTAAAAAGTTTAGAGTTTTTTCCACCTCTTTTTCTATTGTACATTGTATATTATTGTTAACTGAATTTAAATGACTGAAAAATTGATCTAATTGTCTGTCAGTGCCTGACCAAATACATAATATGTCATCTACATATCTAGCCCAAAAGGAAATGAGTTTAAAAAAAGGGTTGTTACTATTCTTTATGTATCTATCTTCAAAATCTGTCATATATATCTCGGCAAGTAATGGGCTTAACGGACTACCCATAGGTAGACCACTAGTTTATTTATAAAATTTATTGCAAAATTTGAAGTAATTTTGGTTGAAAATAGTGTTAATAGATTTTTGTAAAATGTTTTGTTGATCTGGGATTAGCTGAGAATTCTGGATCTGTTTAAATAAAATTGTTTTTAATTCTTAGGTAGGTACTGAAGTAAAGAGACTGTTAATATCGAAGGAGACTAATTTCATGTTACTGGTTAATACAATATTTTTTAATTTATCTAATAGTTCAAAAGAATTTTTGATTGCGTTAGAGGCTGTGAAATTTTTTATTTCTGGTAGATGTGTATTTAATGATTTACATAATTTATATGCAGGGGCGTTGACATAAGATACAAACTAATTTAGGTAGTCCGTAAAGTATAGGCGGATGAGGGTTCCTTGATTTTAAATGAGTGTTAGGAAACATGCTTTTAAAAACTTTTTTGGTTTGAATGATTTGTTTTAGAAAGGTTCTTGTGGGGTCGGCTTTGAGTTCTACGAAATCCGCGGTGTTAATTATGTCATGCATTTTCTTGTTATATCTGTCTTTCGAGAAAATCGTTATAGTATTACCTTTATCTGCTTTACATAGAATTAAATCATTATCTGAAATTTTTTTTTTATCTGTTTGACAAGTTTAATTTCTTTTGAGTTCGTTTCTTTAATATGGATGTTCTCACTAATAATCTTGCAATATTATATTTTGTTAAATTATCACGGTCTTTCGTAATAAGTTCCGTATTAGCCGCTAGAGTTTCCAAATCATTATTGTTAAAAGAGCGCAGGAGAGTTTTTTAAACCCTTTTCTAATAGTATAAGTTCGTCTTTATTAAAAACTGTATCTGTTAGATTGACTACCCTCTCAAAAAAGTTAAGTTTACTCTGTACAATATGTGCGTTATCTGAGACAAATTTGTGTGACTTACATTTGATATCTGACAATTTCTTAAGATGAATAATATGTTGTTTGTGTACTTCATTGTTAACATATTCTCTGATTTGGCGATCGAAGATTTTATAAAAACATAAAAAATCCATTTTAAACAATAACAAAAATACAGGATTTGCTGAACATTGCATAGACCTTATACATGTATTCGATACTAATAATTATACATTATTACATAATACGTATAAAGGAAGAAAATTAGATTTATTAGAAATCTTTGAAATTAAAAAAGCTTCAACAGCTAATAAACATGTCACAAACATACAACTAGATTTAATAAACACCCCCATTATTGACCCTGTACTTAAGGCACTAGCACATACATATAAATAGGTATTGGTAACTTTCTTAGTTTAGTTTAAGTCTGTAAACTCTTCGATAATGACCGAGTGACCTAAGTGAAACAATATAACCCAGTGTTTATTCGTTTTTAATATTCATAATGTTTCACCAAGAACCAACCGTCGATTCTATTAATTTTAATAAAAAATAATGTCTTATGCTATGACAGATTGTATGTAGAAAGGGGATAAAACAAAAGTTATCGAAAATAAAATGTGTTTTATTAAAAATTTAAAATATCAGTTATTTTTGGGACAGCTAATATAAAGACCTTGTTCAGTAGGTCATATAATTATTGAGCTATTTTGTTGTGTATAGATTGCGTTTTATTTTCAATCATCCACTTTTTTCTAATGCTGGTATTTTATCGTTGACAAATAATTTTACATTTTGTCTAGTAATCATATTTTTGCCGTTATGTATACTCGCGGCAAAAAGTTTTGTCGGGTCGTAAGACCAGCTATATGGAAGGTATCACTGGTCAACTCTAGTAAATTCTAACAGGAAATAAAAAGGGATTATATTCAATTTTTATAATACCTACCTAAGTTTGAGTAAATATACTTAACTGCTTCCTAAAAGAAAATACAAGTGGTGGATAGAAGTAAATATATTTCAAATATTCTTCATGATTTATCGCACGATAACATTCATGTGTTAACATTACAAAGAAATCTTTTTGCTGTTCTAGAAATGTTTGCGGCTTTCCGAATTTATTTTATTTTTCAAGGGCGAGAATGAATGCCTTATTAAGATCTCGGTTTTATAGAATTTGTAATTATTTATATTGATGATATTTAATTTTTTTCAGTAATATACATTTATTTTAAAATAGATACAAAAAAATTATGGGTTTTTCATTATAATTTAATGAAAAATTCTTGATTATATTATGTACTATATCTGCATTCTAAGACTTTTTTACCTGGGACATATTTGTCTAATATGTATTTACCTTGGTATTTACAGCGCAATTGCTAGGGGTGTTTAAATTTTGGAATATTATTTAAATCAAAATTTTTTGTAGCCCATATTTGCTTATTTATTGCTTTATTATGCTAGATGTATTTTATTTTTCAGGAAATTTAATATAGGTATCTCAAGGGTAAACAAAAATATTACAATCTCCTTTTATGGTTTATTAAAATTTAGTGGGAAATATTATCGGATTACTAGAGTTGACCAGTGATACCTTCCATATAGCTGGTCTTACACAAAACTTTTTGCCACGAGTATACATATATTAGCACTTTAGTAAAACATTTAATTCCAATATTCACCCCGCAGTGATATATTCAATTTATTTTTCATGTGTTCGTTTTTTTTTTAATATTCGCGTTTTAGTAATATATCTAATTCATTTATCTACTTTCAAATTGTCGTTTTGTCTGCGACCTCGAGATTGTCTATTTAAGGCGATCACTTCTTACGGTAAAATCTTCGGAGGGGTTAGAATGCTCAGAGAGGGCAAAACTCCCATAATTCGTCACGAACATGATTAAAAGCTCTGACGAGCAAATTCTTAATCTGTTGCAGCAGAAAAACTGACCGCCTAATTCGAATCGCAGGTTACTGGCATTGTTAGTGCGATAGTTTGAACAATAAGTTCATTAGTGTACCATCACACTTTACTAATTAACTTTAGTAATGTAAGTTAGTACTGGTTCAAATATGTCTGAAATTGTAGGTATGATGAACTTTTGTTTCTCAATGAATAATTGTTTTACAAACAGGTACTGTAGTAAGGCGTGTGTTAAATATTGTAGTCCTAAAAACATACCTCCATTGGTATGATCCATTCGGATGTATTTCATTCGTTTGGCTAATAATTTGCGGTGGCAGCATCATTGGCTGTCTCATTCCTCTTACACTAGGATCATCTGGCGGAGGCCCTTCTGCCATCGTTGATGCAATAACGAACAAGATTGCCTGTAAAAAATTCACATAACACTCAATTATTAGACACAATATACCGGGTGTCTGTTTAAGCTCGGCCACCGGCCATATCTCGGCAACCGTTTATCGTACAACCTCACGGAAAAAATCTTGATAGTAAAATGGACGACGGAAATTACAAATAAAATATTTTAAAGTTTCCAAAATAATCGCAAGGGGGCGTAATTTTCAAGATAAATTGAAAATTCGATTATTTTTCATTAAATTCTAGATTAAGATAGATTGAAAATTTTTCTAGCAAAATTTTTAGACGTTTTTATACAACTTTTATTTGAAACTTTTTGATCTAACTCCCATACGAAGGGAAGAGGGGAGGGGGGTATGTCTGCGTACAAAAGTCGGTATAATTTTGGTTTGCACAAACGGACTTTAATGTTTCTGAACTCATTAGATAGGGAATCATACAAAGAATTCAAATAGAACGGTATATTTTTAATATCGCAATATTGAAGCACATAAAAAACTGAAGAGAATGATGAAAACCGGAAGTTGCTACCTTTTACTTTCTTATACGTAGTATAAGGAAGTATTGTGATGATGAAAATTTTCGACCTCGAGATTTTTGCAGATGTCCACGTTTTGAGGTCCCCTGATACCAAAAAAGTGGTTTTTAAAAAATGTCTGTGTGTCTGTGTGTGTGTCTGTCTCTGTGTGTGTGACAACGATAGCGGTCAAACCGCTGTAGATATCAATTCCAAATTTTGTATTTACGTGTGTAATCTGCCTATTGAGAACTGATTAGATTTTGAGCAAAATCGGCAGACCGGAAGTAGTAGTTTACTTCAGTGAAGAAATCGAAATTTGCAAATATTTCGTCAATTACTAAGTTTAAACAAATTTATAAAGAATTCATATGTACTTAGAATTAAGTTTGAAACAAATTGTCTTAAAGAAGTTTTTCGAAATTCCTACCGGAAGTAGGTCTTTTACTCTTATCGAAAATCAGTTTTTTGCGAATATCTCGCAAGTCATGCTTTTAAGACAAGTACGTTACGAGTATAAAAGTATTTAAAACATAATTTTCAATATCTTTTATATAAAAAAAATTTCAAAATTCAGACCGGAAGTACCACTTTTACTCCTATCGAATAGCGATTTTTGCAAATATGTCGTAAGTTATGCATTCTATATACAGTATGTCCACGGATCGAGTTCCAAAGAGGAAAAACTTTTTTATTTTGCATTTTACAAGAAAAATGTATTCTTGATAAAAGTTTTTGTATGTCTCGAAACGGCCAAGTCAGTTTTAACCTTTTCAATATTTGTTTTAGTTTAAGATAAAAATCGAAAAATTGGTCGTTTTATTTGAAAATTTTTTCATAAACTCAAAAACAAAAATGATATAACTAATAACTATTTTACTCAATCCATTCACCGCCCTTTTCAACGCACAATTCTAGCCGTCGGCGCAATTCTCAATAACTTCTTCGAATTTCTTCGAGAGTTAAAGACGTCACAGCGTCTCTAATCCTCTCCTTTAAATCTTCTACGTTCGGAGGAAGATTATTTGCATAAACTATTTGCTTCAAACGACCCCAAAGATAAAAATCAGCCATTGTTAAATCAGGGCTCCTTGGTGGCCATATCACGGGACCATTTCGACCTATCCAATTCTGTCCAAATTGCTGATTTAACCATTCAACAACAATCGTAGCATAATGAGCCGGACAACCATCTTGTTGGAAATAACACCTTGCGAGGTAATTAATCGGTAGATCGTCCAAACGTTCACCAACAAAATTTTGCAGTATATCCAAGTACGTATGCTGATTGACAGTATTATCAAAAAAATATGGTCCAATGATACCATGGTAAGAAATTGCACACCACACATTAACTTTTGCCGAATATTGTCGATTGTGAGGCATGCGAAAATTCGGATTGTAATCGCTCCAATATCTCACATGTTGAGATGCAACAGTACCATTAGTAGAAAACGTGGCCTCATCAGAAAAAATAATATTTCGGTAAAAGTATTGATTATCCATAATTTGAGCGCCCATCCACAGACAAAAATACAAACGTTTCGCAGGATCTCCGGGTTCTAATGCATGATTAAAAATGGGCTTGTAGGGATGGAACTTCCTTTGTTTCAACATCTTTTGAATGGGCGATTTACTAATTCCCAGATGGACTGATCTGCGCCGCAAAGAAAGTTTGGGACAGTTCCGTACTGAATCCATTACAAGAAGAGTGGCGGCGTCGTCATCATCGCGTGCTATATTTTTTTTCTTTACATCCAGTATGGAACCAGTGGATAGGAATTTTTTGACCAATGCTCGTGCACCTCTATTTGAGGTGTAAATATCCGGAAACTTTTGATTAAATTCTTCGACAACTAGACGGATCGCTTTATTACCTTTGCCATAGCATTGAATTAGGTAAATTCGTTGGTCTTTTGACAACATTTTCAACTATTATGGTTGATTTTTCTAACTGACAGTTAATTAGATAATTAAATATGGATAATTACCATGACAACGCAACTTAATTTCTGGGACTTTAAAAAATTTTCAAATAAAACGACCAATTTTTCGATTTTTATCTTAAACTAAAAGAAATTTTGAAAAGGTTAAAACTGACTTGGCCGTTTCGAGACATGCAAAAACTTTTAACAAGAATACATTTTTCTTGTAAAATGCAAGTTCCTCTTTGGAACTCGATCCGTGGACATACTGTATATTTATCAAGAGTACAAAAGTATTTAGAGTTGGATATGGAATATTTTTTGTATAAATGAAATTTCAAAATTCGGACCGGAAGCAACACTTTCATACGTATAAGAAAGTCGTGTGGTGGCCACACCTCATTTTTTCTTGACGAAGATATAATCATACGAAGACAATCCAAAAAAAATAAACAATTTTTAATATAGATTTATTTATTTATTGTGAGTAATAACCTTATTTAAATTTTGAGTGTCACTAGACAGTGTATAGTTCGCTTTCATTTGAATTTTCATCATAGTCTTCCATAAATGTATTTAGTTCAATCTACTCACCGATTTTTTAATTCTTGCATATGTTACATTAGATTCTCTTCTTAAATGTTTTCAAATACTCTTAGCTATTTTTAAATTTCATGCCTTGCCTTTTTAGACATTGAAATAAAATAATAATAATGATAATAATAATAATAATAATAATAATAATAATAATAATAATAATATATCTTTATCACCCAACTGATTTAGGTAGATCTAATTATAGGAAAACAGCAAAACTAATTTCCATAACTCATGAACTAAGTAGACAATAACGAGAAAAAAAACAATATAATATAATGCATTAGTTATAATCAAATCATTTACTCATTAGTAACGAAAGGGTACACAAATTGATATCTAAATCATCCCCGCCTGAAGTGAAAGTAAATAAAAGACCATATTATATACCTAAACATAAATAAGAAAATATATTGACCAAGAAATATAAAGGAAAAAAAAATATATTTATATCAGAAAGTACAAAAAAAAAACAAGAAAAAACTTCAACTTCACAAATGTTCAAAGTGTTCACCTTCATTTTCAATACACGTTTACTTGTCGATTAGTAGAGAGCAGAGTTACTTCCATTTCGGAGGCAGCAATTGTTGTACTCTACTTTATGTGATAAACTATGTCTTTTATTCTGCCTCATAAATAAACATCAAGAACATCTGGCAAGGTGAATAAAAACCCAATAATGTCTTCTTTCGGGATAATTTAGGGAATATTTCCCTGAAGCAAGAATGCATTTTCAAAGCATTGAAAATACATTCTGATCATGTCATAAGCTTCAACGTTAGAATACGACATTTTAAAAACTAAATAATTGTGTGCAGGTGTACAAAAAGGCTTAATTTGCTAAATACGTACAAAAAGTTTAACTACAAGTGACACTAATATCTTAGCATTTCGATTCATCATAATGTAATTTAGTATCACTGTGCATGCCATGTTGTATGATGAAAAAAAGAAAAACTACACTGTTCACTATTATTATTTTATTTCAATGTTGGAAAGGATAAGAAATGATATTTAAAATATAATAGTTAGAGTATTTAAAAATATTTAAAAGGAGAATCTAACGTAACATATACAATGAATTAAAAAAACGATAAAAAGATGGAAATAAATACATTTAGCGAAAAGTATGATGAAATTTGAAGTGAAACGTACTATACACTGTCTAGAGACCCTATTAATTGAAATAAAATTATTACTCCCAATAAATAAATAAATTTATATTTAAAGAGTTTTATTTTTCTGGATTGTCTTCGTATGACTATATCTTCATCAACAAAAAAGGTAGCAACTTTCGGTTTTCATCATTCTCTTCAGTTTTTTTATGTGCTTCAATATTGCGATATTAAAAATATACCGTTCTATTTGAAATTTTAAAGAAAAAACAAGAAATATACATACATTGAAAACAGCGCCCCCTGTTATTTTCTTTGACAACCACGTAATTTCGTGCTACATATCCCTCAATTCTTTGTAAAATTCTCTATTTAATGAGCCCAGAAACATTAAAATCCGTTGCGGCAAACCAAAGTTATACCTACTTTTGTACGCAGACATGCCCCCCTCCACTCGATCCTTCGTATGGGAGTTAGATCAAAAAGTTTCAAATGAAAGTTGTATAAAAACGTCTAAAAATTTTGCTAGTAAATTTTTTAAACTATCTTAATCTAGAATTTAATGAAAAATTGTAGAATTATTAATTCATCTTGAGAATTGCGCCCCCTTGCGATCATTTTGGAAACTTAAAAGTATTTTTGTTGTAATTCCCGTCATCCATTTTACTGTCAAGATTTTTTCCGCGAGGTTGTACGATGAACGGTTGCCGAGATAAGGCCGGTGGCCAAGCTTAAACAGACACCCGGTATACACAATTTGAACATCTGCTCCCAGAAGTGTATAATGAAACATTGAACGAAGACCTACAGAAGGAATACCTGTTTATTGAAAAAACTATAAGCGATGTAGATGTACGGTGTAATACGTGTTCTTGAAGATCTTAATACAGATATTAAATTTCATATAGACAGTAATAAACATAAAATGTCAAACTCTGCTGCTGCATCTAGCTCGTCTTTAAAGAATTTCTTCAAACAGGAGAAAATGCGTGATAAGGAAGAAGAATTAGCTGCAGTAGAAGTACTTTTGCTTACCAAAATATTTGCCACAACCATAGCTTTAGGTCTATGGATTGTACGTCCATGCTGCTTCAAGTGGCATTTGAGCTTAAATTTACATGTGCGCCAACCGAGGCCGAAGCAATAATACTAAATGTTTTCGTGCCTTAAAAATGATTATATTTTTCAATCTTAACTGATGGGTCGAATCACAAGGAAGTAAAACTTTTTCCAGTACTTGTTATATTTATAGATTCGAGACCAAAATAAATATTGATGAAAATTGCACGGACTTTTATAAGATCAAAAAAGAAAACGTTCCAAGAAATATTTATGCTTCAGAGAAATATAAGGTTACTTTATCAAAATAATTTAGAAAGGCTACAACTTTATTATTTTGTTTAAAAATTAATAATGCGTTTTAATTTATTCTTCAGTTAAACACAATAAGAATAGTAATAAAATAATTTATTTGTAATAATTTGAACATATATTTTTCACTGATACGAAACACTTTTCTACTCCTAAAAAAAATTATTACTTTGCTCACTTGTTGCATAATACAAAAGCATTTTTCTTGGAAATTTTATTTTATAACCCAAAGATATGTTCACATCCTCATAAAAAGAAAAAAATATTAACCGATCATGATATAAAAAAAGTGTAATTTTCCATTTAAAAAAGTTTTAGATATTTTATGACAAGCATTTACTAATAATATTTTTGTAAACTTAGTATTTAAGGCGGCAACGTTGATGTTCCTATCTTAATAACTCGTGCAATTTAAATTATAGAATAGAGATATATGATAATACATACCAATTTGTACATATTGATGTTGTTAGCAGAAGGAAACTATGATGGACATAGACTGGTAAAAAATCAAAAGAGAATTTCGTTTATATGTCCGAGTGATGACCAGTAAAATGTAAGCATGCCAGGAAGGTCAATGCCATATGCTAAGATAGTTTTTATGCAATTCTGCTTAAACTGTGTTGTTATTTATTTGCATGCTTGCATTATCATAACGAATGAGTATAGTTACTAACTTTCGGAAATCATAATTTTTGGAAAAAAAAGTTGTGTGAACCCAAAGGTCAAAATTCGAAAAAAAAGATGATTGAAATAGCTAGCAATGTAGTAAACAAAAGGTCGAAATATTACACATACAATTAAGAATATTGCTGCATTTTTTGTTGTTTTGACGAAACTACTTAAATGCAGAAAACCTGTCTGTCAATTTTGGGATGACTTTCGACGCATATTCGATATTTATTTTCCAAGAACGCGTAGTCGCAAATAAACAGATCAAGTCTGGATGCAAGGCGCAGAGCTCGATGACGATTTGCACTTTCTTAAGCCTGTTTTACATTTGTCAACTAATTCATGAATTTATTCATGAATTAGTTCATGAACAAAAATTGATGAGTGTAATACAAAAATCGACGTCAATTCCAGTTCATGAATTAGTTGGTGAACTAATTCATGAATTAGAAAATGCTCTAAAATATCGTCAATTTTCTAATAAGTTTTAGTAATTTTCACATTTTTATGTTAGATACTAACCAGCACCACTATTCATTTAAGTCCTAAGTGATTTAAAATTTACTGTTACAGGTAATTACGGTTGATCATCATGATATTCATGAAAAAATTCATAAATTTAATGTTAAGTGTAAAATGATTCATGTTCATGGATTAATTGACAAATGTAAAACAGGCTTTAGCAATTTATTTGCCCTATGCTGTAGAAAATATAAATTGAGTCTCCACCAACATGAGAGAGTTGTGATATTGATGAAGTTTGCAGATGACATTTTAAATTAAATAATCTGTCTTCTATGAATATGCAAAATGGGATGACGGAAATAATTTATTCCGTAAATACATTTCAAAGATCATATTAATGAACTGGTAAAACAGAGGATTAAAAAAATATGAAAAAAACGATAAATGATCACATTTTAGTTGATTCTATGGACAAGTTTTTATGATATTATCGATGTGGTATTATTTATACGCTGGGCCTCGAAATCGTTTTTCCCATTTCCTCATGTTATTTTTTTATAAAAACCTTACCGAATTTACACGAGAATTTTTTCGAAACTGTCCAGAGGGCCCAAAATAAATATAGGGTAAGGTCGACGAAATCGTACCACTTAGTACATTTCGTTTATTTCCTTCAAATTTGGTGTTCTGTAGTGATTGATATTTTTGCTTTATTTGACAGGTGATGTTTTATAACTGAAAAAAATAGTAAGAATGAAATACATAGGCAAAACTATGTTTTATAGCACTTTTTTTGGAACCCTACAAATGAAATGATTTGGAAACCGGGGTTCCTAAATCGTACCTAGAGTGTTTTAAATCGTACCATTCATATATTACCTATGCTCACTTATGTTTTCTTGTTTGGAGTACAGGTTAAGAATAAAATGTTAGTTTTATTGAAACCGTTTAATTCCAGTGAAAAACAAGGTTACCCAAAAAAGTTAAAATATTGCCTATAAGAAAAAGGAAAAACATCATATAGATATCACATATGTATGTACTGGAAGATCTTCCTGTGTATTTTTCATGTGCCCATTTTTTACATAGAGAGCACTGTATCATCTCCTCGGCAACCGATTCAGAACATAAAAATCAGTACCAGCACAGACTAAACAACCCAGACCGGCAACTACTTGAAAAAAAAATATCCAAGATCTTCTATCCTTGTTACACATCAGTGAACTTGGTACGAAGATGGCGCTAGCAGCATATTGGCGCGAAATTTGAAATGAGTTTGTTTTTAGAATACGCTTATTAAATACGTTATTTATGTAACAAAAACATACACAAAAGTTACTAAAACTATGGTAATAAATATTAGTTACAGTAACAATTATAGCCATAGTTTGAGCATCTTATGTGTAATTTTGTGGTGTTACATATTAAATATGTGATACGAAATATAAATATTAATCTTTTACTTGAAGAAATCTTTTAAATAAAATTGTAGATGTCGAACAAATACTTTAATATTGAGAAAAAATAACATCATAATACTTGAGGTACAAATAAACTGTTAATACATTATATATAGTTACATTACATTCATATCAGTTGGTAGAACTGTGTGTATTAGAATCAGTATAAAAAGGCGGGTGATTCAAACTAAATTTTCTCAAACTACAATACTCCCACTAGAAAATTATTGAACCAAGTTCATACCCTTAACACATGCAAAATGCTTATTATGACTCAGTCCTTTCGTTAAAACATCTGCTAACATTTCTTCAGTCTTTAGGTACTTCACTTTAAGTTCGCCCTTATCTACTTTTTCCCGCACATAGTGATGTCGCAAATCTATATGCTTTGTACGCGAGTGATACATGTTCGCAACACTAAGATCCGCCGCACTCTTGTTGTCACAATGAATTATTGTAGCTTGTATATCTGATTGACACAGTTCATGCCCAATGTTTCTGAACCAGGTTGCCTGTTGCGCTGCCGCTGACAATGCCATATATTCAGCTTCAGCCGTCGACAATGCCACTGTTGCTTGTTTCTTCGTACACCAAGCTATTGGTCCCCCATTCGCCATGAATACGTATCCTGTAACAGAACGTCTCGTTTCTATGTCATTACCCCAATCTGCATCACAATATCCATATACGCCTTCTCGATCAACATCTCTTGAATATTCTATTTTCATACCTTTTGTACCCTTAAGGTATCTCATTAATCTCTTTATTGCGCCCCAGTGTGCTTTACCAGGATTTTTATTAAAGCGACTAAGTAAACTGACCGAGTATGCTATGTCCGGTCTGGTCCCTTGCGCTGCGTACAGTAAACTTCCAATTGCTGATTGGTATGGTATATTTTCCATCTCTTTTCTTTCTTCATCACTGTTTGGTGACATTTCTGATGTTAACTTTTGGTTTATGTCTAATGGTGTAGAGCAGGGATTAGATTCCGTCATCTTATATTTTCGCAATACACTGTCTATGTATTTCTCTTGATCAATCCGCAATTTGCCTTCTTTTCGATTTCGCTCAATATGAATTCCCAATATACAATTCGCTTCACCTAAATCTTTCATTTTGAACTGTCTGTTTAATTCATTCTTTAACTTCTGTTTCATATTCTCATTGTTGGTAAATATTAATAAATCATCTACATACACGGCTACAAATAACATTTTTGATGAATTCATATTATAATAAATGCACTGATCTGCTTTACTACAATTCAATCCAATGTCTATAAGAGCTTTGTGTAGTTTCTGATTCCATGCTCTACTTGCCTGTTTCAAGCCGTAAATTGCCTTTTTTAATCTACATACCTTGTTTGGGAACGTGTATCCTTCTGGGGAAGTTATATATATTTCTTCGGATAAATCTCCTTGGAGAAAAGCTGTGACTGCATCCATCTGCTCTATGTCCAGATCATGTTTGGCTGCTAAAGATAATAAATACCTAATTGATTCATATCTCACAACTGGTGCAAACGTTTCGTCATAGTCCACTCCTTTTCTTTGAGAACATCCTTTTACGACCAAGCGCGCTTTATATCTGATATTGTCTCCCACATATTTTCTTTTGAATACCCACTTAGTTTGGATCACATTTCTTCCTTTTGGTATGTCTACTTGGTCCCAGGTGTTGTTTTCTAGCAAGGATTTGTATTCTTCTCCCACCGCTTCTTTCCATCGGTTGCCATCCACTCTGTTTAAAGCTTCATCCAACGAAATTGGGTCATCCATATCATTGGCACAAGTAGCGTATAGGTAGTAGTCGTCCATTTTCTTCGGTTGTGGCTGTCTTCGTGAGTGCCGTATCTCTGGCTCTTCTATATGATTACTTGTTTCAATTATATACTCTGGATCGGTCGAACTGCACTCTGACGGTATCGAGAGATCACTCTGATCAATACTACATTCTTTCTCATCTGTTTCAGATTGGGCCTCGTCATTGTTACGATTTGCTCCCATTTCATCGTGTCTGTCTGAAAACTCAAGATCTAATATTACTCTGTTCATATATGTTGCTTCCATATCATCTTCTATGAAAGTTACATTACGACTGATAATAGTTTCTTTAGTATCTGGTTGATACAATCTGTAACCTTTTGTGTCTGAGCTATAGCCAACCATTATACATTCTTTAGATTTAGAATCTAATTTTTTGCGCCTTTCTTTTGGCACATGCACAAATGCTTTGCATCCAAAAACTTTTAAATGGTTGAAACTGACTTGTTTGTTATACCAAATTTCCTCTGGTATTTTGTGATTAATTGATCTACATGGTGAGCGATTTAACAAGTATGCAGCTGTGGCAGCAGCCTCAGCCCAAAATTCTTTCGGTAAATCAGCATCAAACAACATGCATCTTACCTTTTCTATAAGGGTTCTGTTTAATCTCTCAGCAACGCCATTCTGCTCAGGTGTATAGCCTGCTGTTAATTGGTGTTGTATACCTGCTTTCTCTAATATGTTCTTGAGCTCTGTCGAACAATATTCTCCACCATTATCTGTTCGAAGTATTTTAATCTTCTTTTCAGTCTGATTTTCTACCAAATTCTTGAATTTGATAAAGCGATCTGTAACTTCATCTTTAGATCTTAACATGTAAACAAATATTTTGTGAGAATAATCATCAATAAAGGTGAGAATGTAACGTGCACCTCCAAGTGATTGCACCTCCATCGGACCACATAAATCTCAATGAATTATCCCAAGCAACTGAGTAGCACGTGTACCTACATTTTTAAAAGGTAATCTCGTTTGCTTACCTCTAATACATATATCACATGCCCCATTATGGTTTGCAACATTCTTTCCATCTGACAAATTCAGATTTTGTAGTTTATTTAGATATTCAAAGTTAAGATGCCCTAAACGTCGATGCCATAATATTGATAAATTCTTCGTATCTGCTTTAGCAACTAACACTTTATCTGCTAAACTGTTTAATTTATACATACCACTCACTAGCTTCGCAGTAGCTATCAATTTATTTTCACTGTTAAGAATCTTGCACCCGAAATCACTAAATGTCACTGAATTTCCTTTCTTGGTAATTTCACTAACTGATAACAAATTGGTTGTCAGATTTGGTACATATAAAACATTCTTAATGTTTACAAAGTCTTTTCTTATTTTTACCTTTGTATCTCCTATACATTCAACAGTCATTTGTTGATTGTTTGCTACTGTGATTGTATTTTGTGGTGATGCTCTTAAATTTGTCATCCAATCCTTATTCCTAGTCATATGCATGGATGCACCTGAATCTATATACCAAGCATTAGCATCATCCAGAAAAATATCACCTGCTGTACACAAAGACATGTGGGATGTGTCTTTCTTTGCTGACTGACGTGGATTTGATTTTTGAATAGTACAATTCTTTGCAAAATGTCCATAGTTATTGCAATTGTAACATCTAGGATTAAATTTCTGTGAAATTTTCTTTTTAGTTCTGTTAAATAGTGCCACAGATCCTGAAGGCTGTTGCTTTACTTCTTGTAGCAGCCTAATTTTTACTGAATCAGCTGATAATGTTGTACCAGAATTTTCCAATGCCATTATCATCGGTTTGTAATCTTCAGATAAACCAGCCAGTAAAAAGGTCCCTAACCATTCATCACTTATCTCAAATTTTATCTCATTTAACTTTTGAGCAGTTGACATAATCTTCGTAACATATTCTTCCATTGTGATACACTGTTCAAGCTTCGTAGTGATTAATGTACGAATTAAATTGACTTTCCTTAAGAGGCCTGAGTCATGGAACGTTGACTTCAATTTATCCCATACAGCTTTTGCAGATTTTTCACTCTGAATGTATACATAATTTGTCGGCTCAATCATAAGAATGATCTTGGTTTTGGCTTTTACGTCAAGGTCATCGGTAGGTGGTTGTTCATCATATTCAACACATTTCCATAAACCTTCATGTTCCAAAAACGTCTACATTCCAAACTGCCAGGTGTTATAGTTACAACGTCCTTTCAGTTTCTCAATAAAGGGTAAACCTGTGTTCGACATCTTGGCGTCCTTTTTTTTTTTTGTATCACACCGAACTGATTTTATTTATCTTGTGTAGATCTTTCTTCTGCACAAACGTTTCCTGCGTTAACTGGGCCAATAACCTGAAGAAATCTTTTAAATAAAATTGTAGATGTCGAACAAATACTTTAATATTGAGAAAAAATAACATCATAACACTTGAGGTACAAATAAACTGTTAATACATTATATATAGTTACATTACATTCATATCAGTTGGTAGAACTGTGTGTATTAGAATCAGTATAAAAAGGCGGGTGATTCAAACTAAATTTTCTCAAACTACAATATTACTTACATGTATTATAACATCCCTCTTACGGTGACCTATTAGACACAATAAACTACTACTCTATATAAGATTAAGAGAAATATAATAATCTAGTAAGTGAAAACTGTCAAGGAAAACATAGGGATATAATAATAATAGTTTTTATTGATACATATACTTATACAATAAAACATAATAAAATTAAATTACACAACCTATAATGAGAAGACAATAATAATAATAATACAAATCTTGTGTAATATGACAAATAAAAACATTAATATGTACCAAAAGGAACAAATTCAGCATGGTAATAATAATACTAATATATAAATCAAAAGGTATCAAACCTGCAAGGCAAAGAGCATGTCAAAAATGCGCTTCTTAAACAAAGGAAATGCCAATCTTATCTTAAACCTATGCTTTTTGTTAACTTCATCCTATCCAAACCCGCACACTAAACACTTGGACTGCTTATTTGTATCAACATATAATTAATACGATGTACGAGAAAGGATTGCAAAAATATGTCAAACGTGTCAAATTTGAAATGTAGTTTTGAATGACATATAACCACAGCATAACAAACATTTCAATTGACGCTAGCGCCATCTCATCCCCAAGTTCACTGAATTTGACAGAGATGGTAGAGTATTCAAATTTACGTTTGCTAAACAAGGATGAGTACTCTGGATAAAATCTAGGATTAAGTTGCCGGTCTGGATTGTTTAGTCTGTGGTACCAGTCTTCTTCATTCACTTCAATGACAACATTTCTGTCTGACGTTTTTGCTCTCTTAGATTTTAGCAATTCAGTTTTTCCATCGCATTTTTCAAAATTCTCTTCGCCAAAAAAATTTTTCTGTATAAACTTTTTCTTAGTATTTTGTTGCTTTTTAATAGTGCTAGTTTTAGTTTTATTCTCTTTGTTTTCTTTTACATTAATTTTCTCTTCTAGTTCATGCTTGTATGGGGTGTTTTCTGGTTCTACTTGTACTTTAGTTGTTGGTAATATATGGTTATTATCTTGATGATTTGTAAGAATATTTGTCTGCATTTCATTGTTGGGAATATCATGCACATACCTATTCTCCACCAGATATTTTCACCTTTTTCTATTAGTACAGGATTCTTTACGTTTGATATATCTGAAATATAACATGTATATGAACCTGTGGTAATATAATTAGTATTTAATTAACACTTACTTGAAATTAATGAGTCAATTCTAGAATATGTGTGAATTGTCCAGTTCATTTATGGAATGAACTCATCTATAGTTATTTTTGCAATGATATTAATTGTTGAATGTTTGATTTTTGCACTGACGTACAGAATTTTTGACATATTCATCAAATTCAATGTTTCAAATGCATGATAACTTGTTCCTTAGGTCTTAAGCCGTCTGATCAACGCATGCTCATGTTGTACATAAAAGTATGGACTTTATTTAATAACACAATAAAGTATAATAAACCAAAGTAAAAATGTAAGATTCTAGGTTATGGCTTGGCTATAAACATAAAATGACGTTTTGTCAAACTTATTTTCCCATGTTAAACTTGCCTACGCAAGAACCAATGAAATAGTTTAAAAACATACGCCATTTTGGCGCGATATTTGAATCACTCCTTCTTATTCTGAGACAAGGTATAGTAATAAGAAAGGAAATTAATATAATACCGAATCACAAATAATTACAAACTGAAAATATTGACATAAACCTCGAAACAACTGTAAACACACTCGAAAGCAAATAAAACGCGTGTATCCAGCAGGGATACCAGCATAACTGGCTTTAGAAACTGTAAAATATTAAAATTCCTAGATAAATTACTAAAGTGCTACAAACCTGCCGCAGGCGACAAAAACTTTTATTAATGGGTTATAACCGAGCTAAGTTTCTATTAGTAGATAGGAAGTTTACAGGGCATGATCAGTACGTTACAATCTAGTCCATAACTTAGTTCTTCAATTTTGTCCTTTAAAACCCCTGCCAAAAGAACTTCGGGGAAAGCCCTCCGGTATGAAATGATGAAATGGTCCTATAGATGGTATCTTTTATGATTCCCTTCAGAAAATTAGAGTAATATAATCTCTCTTCTTCTTCTTCTTTCACCAATAATTCAGGTAAACATCTAACCAATATTCTGTATGCTGACTTACCTCAATTTTACAAATTACAATTTCTAGCTGTCCTCTGTTTGATTCGTTTTTTCAATATCAATAAAAGAAGAGTCTGTTTTTTTTTAAAAACCAACCTTATTGTCTTTTTTACTTTTTCATATCTCCTTAGTAAACTTCTATATTATCTAATTATATCTTTCTTAAATTAAAATTGTTCAAAATACATTTATAAAAATTGTTAATTAAAGAGATTTAATTACCTAACATTTCTTCACATTTACATTGTTAATATTTCTTTAATATTTTAATTATCACATTTTAAAGTATTTTTTGTACCAGTAGTAAAAAATCATAGCATTTTTACACATAACAAAGCGCCACGAAATGACATTTCACAACCTGGAACTAATAAGAGGTAAATAATGAGGCCATTATTGACCTAGGGAAATAATGAAAACAAATAAAACGAATGCCGCAACCATGCACTCATGCTTGTAGTAGTAGTAGTAGTAGTATGTCAAGTTGTGAACCGTCAAAATAAATAACTCTATTTTAGGCACAATTTTAGGTTAACAATACCAGAATATAATATACGTTTATTTACCAATTGCTATTAATTTTATATTTTCTAACAATACTTTGTTGTTTACATGAAAAAAAAAAGCATTTGTCTATTAATACATAAAATATGTATGAAAGTATAATATGGAATCAATATATCACCTTACTATTACAGATGCAAATAATTATTTAATTCATATTGAAAATTCCTGTATATATTGCAGGTGTGGTTGCGTAAGTAGATGTAGGTAGATCTTGTAACATACATTCTATATTTTTTTTATTTACTAGGGAATCTTCGATATAACCTTTAGCTACAAAGTGGTTCCATTATTACAAACTTTTGAGACGTACCATTTTTGCTATTGTGGATGTGAATAACAATTAAATTATCTCTCATGATGACATCAGAAATTAATAAATTACACAACTCATCCTTCGGCATGCACCAGCAACACCAATTACAAGACCAGTCTACAGAGATATAAATTATCAATAATTTCAAAGTATTAATATATAAACATACTATCTTAGTTGCAATGTAACATGTGTCAGGTACCTCAGTAAAGAATTTTATAATTTCCTCGAGTAAATACTAATGATTTTTTGGGCTTATAATTTTAAGTTTTTCTTTTTAAAAAGGCAACTAATTTAAAATATTTTGATATGTTAATATTCTCTTTTAGGCCAAGTGTAGCTTTCAACATTGAATATTGCGCCCATAAAGTCGAGGCTTTTTTATTTTTTGAATATTCATGAAAATAAGCCAGAAGTACGTTTGCAGAAGTTACTACTGTATATTTGGAATTATACCATTTTTTAAATTCTGTAAATGTTTTCATGTAGTGATTAGATTTATGCGGAAGCAAGTTCTCAGCTGCCTGTTCTGCAATCTCGCGCATTTCAGGTGGTGTACATCTAAACTCTCCAGACATTATAAATGGAATGAAAAATAATCTAAAAATACTTGACTTTTAGTTTCAGCATTTATGTCAAAACTTATTTGTCAACATCAAAATATAGCCTACTTATTTGTTTACATGAAGTTTTATTACAAGGGCATTCTTACATATATGAGTAAATTTATTCATAATTATTAGGGTTTTAAGGTCCAATTAGACTACTGGTACAAAAAATAGTATACATACTACGGTTGAGAAGACTATTATTGCCCTTGTGGCTTAAATTCCTCGGCGCTTTGCGCCTCGGAATTTAATCTCGCCACTCGGGCAATAATAGTCATCTTCTCAACCTTGGTATGTAATATACTATTTTGCACGACCCTTGCATAATAGGCACGTTCACTCCCTTAAATGAGGGAGTGAAGTGACTCTTTTGCTCCCTTGGTATAAAAAACATAGCCAACTCAATTTATGAATTTAATCGTTTATTTAATATTAATATTGACATTAATGTTAGTACCACCATTAATAGTGAACAAAGATGTTAATGGACTAATCACACGTTGCTTAAAGCCGCTAGAATTGGACAGTCGATTTTCTTTTACATTAATATCCACTTGATTTGACCCACTGGAAGTTGACGGTCGATTTTCCTTTTCCGAGTCTTTTCCGATTAGAATTTTTTCGGAAATCAAATTCTTATTAACTAATGAATTTTCAATATATCCCTCTGCGACAGTATCAGATTTCCATCCGCCATGACGTTTTATAACTCCAATTTCAACACCTGAATCGGCCAGAAAAGATGTTGATGAGCGCCGAAAGCAGTGGCCGGTGTAGGAAGATGGATTGGGTAAATTGAGGTATGAAGCTATTTGCTTAGGCAATCCTCCAAAAGTATTCTTACCTACGGGTTGTGTGGAACATTTGTTATTTCTGTAACATACAAAAAACCGTCTATGATCTGTGTTTTCTTTCCGCAGAACCATATATTTTTTACAAATAACAACAAAATCAATTGCACAGTTTTCTTTGGAGACTATCGTAAATGCTCTATTTACATGATTTTTGGTATTGTTTACAGATACCAAAATAGTTGATCCCAAGTCTTGGACATCATCTACTGTCAATTTTACCAGTTCATCCGATCTTAAAGCCCCAGCAATTCCCATAATCATTGCTACCTGAAATCATAGTGTATAATTATCTTAAATTAGAAACATTAACTTTTTTAGTTTACCTTAACCATCAAGTACTTTTCTTCTGGAGCGTCTATTAGAAATTGATGAACTTGCTCCTTAGTAAGAATTTTTGATTTTTTTGCCTGGTATCCAGTATTTTGTCTTTTAAGGAATACTACTAATCGTGAGTACTTGCTGATGTCGACATTATTTTTCACGCTAAGAGTAGCTTTTATCATTGAATAATGTGACCACAGTGTTGAAGCCTTAAAATGCTTCGCCTTTTCGGCAAAATATACCAGGAGCACACTCTCGCTATGAATTTCATCTACTTCTTTTACCAGACACCAATCACAAAATTCCTTGAAGCACTTTTCGTAGATCTTCCTAGATTTTTCTGGCAATAAATTCACAACTATTTTTGAAGCCGTTTCTTCAATAGTTTCGTCACACATTTTTCCAATGCTTATTTAACGAAGCGAAGAAAATACGGGCAGTTTCTCGATATTCACAAAAAACCAATATGGCTACCCTTATTTATCGGTCGTCAAGGGTTTCCATCAGAACCAGCATGATTTTTGCGTTCGACAACTGGAAACGTCATGTTGACAATTTTTAAAAAAAGTTAGATTTCTTCAATTAAAATCGTTTGGGTCGTGCAAAAAATAGTATATACACCTCGGGAGTGAATGAATTTCTCCTCGGTGCTTTGTAGAGCCCTCGGGCTTCGCCCTCGGGCTACAAACTGCACCTCGGAAAAAAACATCATTTCACTCCCTAGGTGTATAATATACTATTTTTCTGTGACGGGAAAAAAAGTTGACATTTTATCCTTCTTGATTGACAGGTAATAAAATGTCACTTTATCAACCCGGGAAAAAAGTACTCACTTTTTGCCCGCTTAAATTGACAGATATTTGATTATTTTACAGGTTTCCATTAGCAACGCAGGTGTAATGTCACTTGAAATGTCACATCGATTGATTTTCTGACTTCAATATATAGTATTTACGTGATTTTTTCAATATTAAATCGTCGTTTTTCCCATCACAGAAAAAAATAGTGTATTATACACGGGAAAAAAATTAGATTTTAGCTCTCGGTAATTTATAATAAATAAACCTTACCTCGAGCTAAAATCTAATACTTTTTTCCCTTGTATAATAAATAACTATCTTTTTATAATACATCACTCATTGGAACTTAAACTTATCTGTCAAACTATATGTCGCATTTATATTTTAATCACCGCGAACAATTTGAAATTTTACATAGCGGCATATACAGAAAGATCGTAAATGGTTGACCGTGCCGCTTCCTAGTCATGGTGTAATTGCCGCATATATCATATTCTGAATTGTACGTATTTCGTTCGTGCGACATCTATTATTTTACGTATGAACTATTTTCAAGAATTTTTGTTAAATTTACTCGTTTTAATAACTCAAGAAATACATTTAATAATTGAAAATACCTTTATTAAAAATAATTTAATACAAAGATCGATATCGCATATAGGTAACATTACATATTTAGAAATATTATAACATATGTTCAAAATGAGATCCTTCATTTTGTAGACACACATTTATACGTGTTTTGAGAGAATTCAAAACATTTTGAATCGTTTCTTCTGTTACACTGTTAACAGCATTTGTAATAGCATCTTGTAGTTCTGGTAATGTACTCGTATATAGTGAAGTCTTAAAGACAGTGTTCTTTAAATCCCCAAATAGGAAAAAATCCAGAGGACTCAAATCTGGTGATCTAGGAAGCCATCTATTTCTGCTAATCAGTCGGTTATTATTAAAATATCGTAGGAGGAATTCAATTGTAGCATGTTCAATATGAGCAGTAGCACTTTCCTGCTGAAAATAGCCAAATTGTCTTTCATTGTCGTCAACTTGTCTAATAAATGGTTCTAAAAGAAGTGTTCTATATCGTTCTGCATTTATTGTATCATGGAAGAAAATTGGCCCTATTATTCTTCTTCGTGATATTGCACACCAAACACCTATTTTAATAGCATGCATGTGAGTTGCAATAAAAACATGTGCGTTTACGGATGAACAGTGTCGATAATTTTGGGAATTGATATACCCACTTAGATGAAACCAGGCCTCGTCTGAGAAAAATGTGATATCCAACAAATTATCATCCGCAAGATTATTCTTAAACCACGTACAAAATTGTATGCGTTTCTTAAAATCTGTTGGCAACAATTTCTGTACAACAGATACTTTATATGAATGTAAGTGTAGTTTTTAGCAGTGCGTATGAACATATAATCAGAATTAATAAATTTTCTGTATATCAATCAAAGTAATATTTTACCTGTCTGCACTGGTAGTCGCCTTAATGATTTCTTAGGACTCACGTCCAGCCGTTCTTGAATAGCTTCTAGCACTTCTCCTGTTAGTAAAATAGGTCTACCAGAAGAGTGTTTCTTAGATATACTGCCAGTTTCTCGAAAACGACTAATAAGACGGTTGACATATCTTGCAAAAATATCATATTGGAATTCCATTTCTGGAAATCTAGTGTGAAACTATTGTCTACATGAATCAGTAGAATATTTCCACTCTGGCAAGTCTGTCCAAAAATACCAAAAAAAATACTGTTGTAAAGCACCTTTAATAATGATAATAAACGTTACACATAAATATACTGGATATACATTATTAATTAACGTTTTTTCTTAAGTATGTTTTGTTTGGCAATCCAGTCTAAAGCACGAGCAATTAATGGCGGAATTGGTGGTGCGACTGGTAGGTGATTCCCAACGGGTCGGAATCCATTCTCATCAGCTACGTAGCTTAAAGAAATCTCACTTCCATCAAGTGACTTATAACTATAGCTGCCTGCGACTCCAATAGGTGCTTCAGGAATTTCCAGCGGTTGACCTTTTTCTTGGGCGGTAATGCCATTTTCGCTTTCGTAACTACAAAAAATTATAAAAACAGTTAATTGTGTTCAATGTTAATGATATGATCAGGAAACTAGAATTTCTTTAATTTAGGAATGGCTTGCAGAAAATTCGCATATGAAACGTCAATTGCAATGAGTACATTTGACCTGATACAGTTCTAGCTTAAAATTGGTAAGTAGTCGCACTAGATCGTTTTCTTGAACGGTGCAACTTAAAATGAAATTAATTAAATTAAATGTAAAATATGTTGTTTTGTTTGTTTGTTTGTTTGTGGTGGGCGGCCGGGGTTATAAGCTTTAAGCTTGTCATAACCGCAGGAGCCTTTTTTTTTTTTTGGTGTGTATTTTATGTGTGTAAAGTGTTTCATGGCTTTGTTACGTACACCCCCTCGCCGTAAAGGGTGAAGCACTGTTAATTATATCCCAACAGAGAATGGTGACTCGAGAGGTGTACCGGACCCGCCAGAAATTTTTTTATTGTTCCAGGCGGGACTCGAACCCTCGCTACTATCTCTCCCACAGACAGTATCGGTCATCTTACCACGAGACCATCGAGCCGTTAGTGGAGATTTTGTAAAAGGATCTAGGAAATTTTAATTGATCTAGGAAATTAAATTTGAGAAAAATTTCATGAACACGGTTTTTCGAAATTCCTACCGGAAGTAGGTCTTTTATAAAAAATCAGTTTTTTGCGAATATCTCGTAAGCCATGCTAGGCAGGACAATACGAGTACAAAAGCATTTAAAACATAAGTTTCAATACCTTTTGTATAAAAAAAATTTCGGACCGGAAGTAACTTTTACTTTTATCGAATAGCGATTATGTAGTAAATAGGCTTTCTATATATATTGCTCTAGTGGAGGGGATAATATACTTGCAAACACATATAATAAATAATAAACCCAAAATTATTCAAATCTTGTTATGTGTGTTGCTAATAATATCTCCTCTCTTACCTAGTCATTCAAATTTACTCAAATAATCTCAGGTTATAATATGATAATGATAATGTAACACTCAGTATATAATATTTTAAATTTCTGTACCAAATTTATTATCTCATATGCTATTATATATTTCTTTATTTCTTTTATCTATGCCCAAACACTTCTCAGTTTTATTCTTAATCAATTTAATTTTCTATAATGATAATATTCTTAATGCATTTAGAAATAAATATTTATCTCCTAACTCTTTCAAATAGTAATTTAAAATTCATCACTTCTTTATGGTATTACTTTTCTATAAATGAAACTAGTTTTTATTTTGACCACGCAGTACTAGCATTACATTTACTTTTATAAAGATGTCGCACTGGTATTTGCCATTATAAACTGCTACATAAAAATAACAATTTACATGCTTCAAATAATCCTGTTATGATTATTCTTTTGATGATGTGAATATTTCTGCTAATGAATTATCCCTCTTATAGGATAACAATCGTACGGTATGTATACTTTTCCTCTCACAATTAACTTTATAAATGCTAATTTATTTTGTTTACTTGTAGGTCATTGACTTATCAAACTTCTATTTCCGATAGGAAAATGTCTAACACAATGTTTCTATTTTACCAAATAAAAGAAGAATTTCACCACAATAATCGTTTAATAACAATAAATATTTAAATCTTGATTCGAAAATATATCCAATATAATTATACGACATGTACATAAATTGTTTAACCTGTCTAATTGTACCTGTACATTTATTGATATAAGAAGGATGTTCAGCAAATGTTATCTATTCGATAAGGTATGTACAAAATCCAATTCAATGTAACTTTTTCAATTTTGCATGCATTTAACCACGCAATTTAATTATTTATAAATAACTTTCGACTATAAAATATTAAACAAGTTTGAAGGTATGTTTTAGTACCAAGGTCATGTAAATTCATTTATATGTGCATATTCTGAAACTTCTTATTAAAATAGAGATTTAAACTTTTTACAATACGTATTTCTATTCTTGTTTTATACTATTAAGCAATTCTTAACAATATTCATGACTTTTACTCGATGTAAAATAAAATAAATTCAAATTTTTCCTTATATAAAAATTATACAACCTCTTATTAACATTTATCTTCTTTCTCTGGGTTATTCAAGTTATATTTTCCTTTTTCCTCACAGGTTCTGGTAATACGTTCGTAGATAACTACAGTGGATCTTCTTTATTTGAAAAAAACAACCTTCCTGGACTCGTTCTGTGCCTCGGATGACTCTCTGGATCTCTCCTAGTATGACTTCTTGTGTATCCTCGTTCTAATCCAGGATCTGGAACTTCTTCGGGTATATCTAACAGGATGTATCTTGTTGTGTCCTCGAAAATTACAGGATATCTTCTGGATTTTAATGCAGCTGTACTTTTATCTCGACTTAACACTGGAACTAGACTTCTTCGGAAATATATGGTTCACCGGATCCTTTTAACTAATTTAACATATAACTGGAACGACATCTGTGTTTCTAACTAGTTGGAACTTCTCGTTTTATACAATAAACTGGACTTTGATAACTAGAATCCCTCTTTGGTCTCACGTACAACTGATGAATTTAAAATTCCGCTCGGACTTGGTTAATATTTGGTAAGTATTATTTTAATATTTCCTATCCTTCGTAAATATCTTCTTTTACCATCCAGGATATCTTTTAATTCGATAATAATAAAATTATTCTATAATTTTATGCTTCTCTATAATATATTTTTATTCTACCATCAAATAAATATTCTCTATGCTGAAAGAAACACTTTTCTCACCAACTTTCGCGGTTTTCGTGAATTTAAAGTATACTTTTCGGAATAAAATCGTGATTTTCCGAAAATTACACGCACCTTTCTTAAAAAATATTTTTCAAATCTTCGTTGTTTGTTTATCGTCACCAAGACAATATATCCGTTTTTAAATTTCATCCAATTAAATTCCTTTTCTCATAATTCTTGTTCAAAATGGTATTATAAAACTTTATTGATACGTTTCAGTGCTTTCCAAATTTCAGTAAACCTTCTATATTAAATCTATATTAATTTATAATAATGAATTACTAAGACTTGGTACTTCAAAAAACATTACTAACAAAATTTTATGTAAATGTCAATTTTGACAGATCCGCTTATTCAAACTTTACCCGCGAAATTATTTACCAAGTTGTTTCCTTCATACTTCAACATTCAACACTAAATTACTTTTCTTTACATTATTGTTAATTAGACAAGTTTTACAATATAACAACTACATTTTTACATAAATAATAATTTTTAAATCTCTATTTTCAGAATTCAATGAAAATTACTGCAACCAAGAACCTGATCTACTACTACTCCTTCAAGAAATGTTTTCATACTTGACTGCACACATCTTTACTATAATAAATAACATTTTAAGTATACACAACTGTTCTTTTTTAGTTTAAATATTTTAATTTAACAGTCACAAAGAAAAATTAGTAAAATTAAATAATCCTTCAAACTTATTCAAAAATATACAGTGCCAATCACTCATATTATTACTCAGCACAATATATTTATCAAGAGTACAAAAATATTTAGAGCTGAATATACAATATTTTTTGAAATAACACTTTTACTCTTAACAAGTAGCACTTTTTTTTCGAATATCTTGTAAAGTATGCATTCTATAGAGATTTATTAAGAGAGTATAAGTACTTAGAATAGGGGTTTCAATAATGTTTGTATAAAAAGATTCTTAAAATTGTTAATTTGAAACACTCATACGTATAAGAAAGTTGTGTGGTGGCCACACTTCATTATTTAGTTCAGATTTGATTGTCTGTACGTAACGCTGCACGTCGTTTTTCTCACTCTGTTACCGTTATTTTGTTTCCGTTGTGTTTTGTTAGTGTTGTCGTTTTGTTACCGTTTTTGTTAAATTTCGTTGGTTTTTTTTGTTTTAGTTACGATGGCTACATTCTACAATGAAAAATACGCTGACATTTTGATGATTTATGGAAGCATCAATGTTGTTGCTACGTTGAATATTTAACAAAAAGCGAAAATCTTATAAGACGCAATTAGCGCAACCAATTATACACACACGTAAAAGAAGGGAATGATAGCTGTAAGAGATGATTTTTTCTCTGTTTCGGTATTAGAACAACGTTATTCTCGCACTTATTTTCGTGTGAGAATGGACTCCATTTTAAACGATTTCAGGTAATTTTCTATTTTAATAGAAGTAGGTTGGTGCCCCTGATTTCACATCGACAGCCGACAGTTGACCTGCTGACTGCACGGTGGACTTCGTTTTTCATATTATTTTTCATACTTGTTTTCGATTTACCTGGTCGTAAATTATTTATGGCGTCGGAGGTCACGTCCCGCAATTCTGGTGGCGTAGATTGTTTGTCTGATATTCCGCCCACAGGTAATATGACTTTTTTTCTAATTTAAGCAAACTTTTCAATTCAAATATTTCTTAAAATAAGTCAACTGTCAAATATAAATCAGTGCTGCCAAGCGACTACGTCACGGTTTCAAAATTTTTAACAATTTTTCTATAAATAAATAATGTAAATACAATCCGAAAGAGAGAAATTAGTATCAAAACACTCATAACTAGGGCGCGGATATGACCGGTTTAAACTACGACGAAGTTACAACGAAGCAAAGGAATAATGTAAACAACACACGCTTACTGAATAGCACTAATTCATATGGTGAACTGCAACATCTGTTTACGCCCGAGAATGAGAGCAAAAAATGCCTATAAGATAAGGAATTTATGAGTAAAATCCTTTTTTCATCGACGTAGATAGGAGCGTGAGGGGTTTTTAAAATTTATTATAATTACCTTATATTTCGCAAGAGAAATAAAATTTTCATTCATAATTACGTTAGTTTCGTTTTTTTATTGTTTTGACTGTTAATTACGTGCTTCGTAATTTTTGTAATAGTATGTTTAATACCGGTTTATTGAATCGACTTCTCCCAATTATCTAGACGGAAGTGTGCACTGGATTTCGTTTAGTTTCAATAACATACGCGCACATTTTTAGTTATCATTTATTTAGATCTAGAACGTTGTTTATGTTACTTTTTCTGATATGAAAATGAATTGTCAGTGATTCCGAAATTTATTACAAAGTTCGTCACTTAGCTTTGCTAAAACATACACAGAAATAGTTTTTATGAAGAGAATTTCGATAGTTTACAAAATTTCGTTACATGTTTAAATGATGATGCTCGAAGTATTTCTGAGTGCAAGAAACTAACACAAATTCCAAATTTAAAAAATCAGTTGTTATTCCTTCAGGAACACTTTGGAAATTTGCCTAATCACATATTTTGAAAATCGAAATCTCAAATTAAAAGATGGATTAACCACATTAGACGTGGGCTATTAATAAAAAGTATTCCAAGTGACTTTGGATGTGACCTACGACAAAAGTTAGACGCAGTTTTTAATAGAAATCCAAATTTAATAACATTGCGGCAATTGTGTATGCCAAATACGCTGAAATAAAAGAATATTTCCGGTACGCACCTATAACCAGTTGCGATGTAGAATGGATGTTTTCTATCTACAAGGATGTACTTAATTCAAAGAGAACAAGTCTTACAGAAGAGAAAATGAACAAATAATAAGGTATTTTGCATTTTATAGATCACCAGCCACTTGTTATCCAATTATATAGATAAAATTAAAACCTCTTTAAAAACACAACATTTCAATAGTGCGCCTATGGGCGATGGGTCATCAACCGTACGTGTCTGCGCCCTACTCATAACAGAAGGCCATACCAGCATTCGTTCCTTGGAAAATTTGGAAATCATGCTGGAATGAAAGCCCTTCTGTTACTTGTATTTTAATTTTATCGAAAAGTTACTTGTAATGGTAACAAGTAACTTTTCGATAAAACAATTAACGCTACGGAAGAAAGCTATGAACAGCTGGTAACGCATAGTAAGAATTTTATATTTCCGGATAGTTTCAACAAATTATCAGATTAAATGATGGAACACATCGAAAAAACTTAATAATTTTGAATTTATTTAAAAGATACCATAGAAAAAGGTGTAGTATCTGGTATATTATTTATGGAAAGAAATTAAAAAACATTCGAACATGTAAAAAAAATATTTCGGTCAAAATTATCACAAGAACGTCTAGTTGGCCTATCAATAATTGCGATTGAAAATGATCAAACAAACACTGACATTTTTTTCAATCAATTTGCAGCGGCAAAGCACGAAGAGTAACATTTTAATATTTATATTTATTTTTTTTGTATTTTCTAAAAAAGGCACAAAAATATGTTAAATATCCTATTTTATTTTAATTTAGACGATATAAATATTATATATCAATCAATGTATGTACCTATGGTAATAGTGAAATAAAATTACTTAAAAATTCCAGCACTTTAGTTGGAATTTGTTTTGGTATAACTGTGCTTTAACGAAAGAAGGGGGTAGAGGCCAAATGCCGACATTTGCAGGGGGCGCCAAAGGTGGTAACGCTGCCCATCCAAGTAACATTAAACTGTTCTACATTTTGTTAGCCATATATCAGTGTCTATACTGATAATTAACCTATACTTTATAATCAGGGATATTGAAGCAAAGTGAATATTAAAGAAATACCTCCACTGATAAGATCCATCCGGATTAATTTCACTGGTTTGACTAATAATTTGTGGTGGAAATCCAACTTTCGGCCTTTCATGTGGCACATTATTTTTAGGATCAGCTAATTCATCTTCGCCTGCAATCGTTGATCCAATAACGAACAAGAATATCTGTAGAAAATCCGGAGGCTGGTAAACTTACATATTATGTAATAAGGAAAAGAGTATTCTGAATGAATTAAATTGAACGATTTTAAGATTTTAATATGCATTTACTTTACTATACAGGGTGTTATGAATTAAGTCGACACTATTGCTAACTTTGTTATTAATGAAGCTACAGTATAGGTTAACTTAGCAAAGTAGTAATATTTTTATCGCGAACAATGATGGCAGAATCGAAAAGACTAATTTTCGCGCTATTTACAAAAGTTACTTTTTTTTTAATGGCACACCCGGTATATTTTTGCATATATTGAAAGAAGGAGTAATTTTGAAAAAGAAGGCTTTCATACATTATTGACAAAAAATTAAAGTTGCGGCAGTTATCCACTATTTTGTACAGCAATTCATATCAATAAAATCAAGATGGCTATGATAAAAAAAACAGGAAATATTAAACAAGCATTGTGCATATATAAGCAAGTAATAACAAACAACACACTTGGTATTGTTTCACAAATAAATATAATTAAATACTCGATGTACATTTCGCCTTGGGGCATCGTCAGGAGTTCTCGAGAAACTAAAGTAAAATTTAATATACTGCAACTACCTACTTCTAACAAAAATGTAAATAAAAAAATGTACAAAAATAGAAAATTATGAAAAGGTCATGGCTTATCTGGAAAGACCGTTTTTACAAGGCTAGGGTTTATTAGCGGTGAATTTATGAGTTCGGTTTGTTCATTAAGAACATTGCCTGGTTGTAAAAGTAAACTTTCTTTTATAAAATAACCTTCTAGAACATTCATTTTTTTACTTTTATTTAAACTATACAGTACTTCTAAATTGTCTATTGAAAATTGATGTCCCGTGTCTAAAACAGCTACACTTGACTTTTCATAATTTAATTTAACGGCTCGCATATGTTCTGAGAATCTAAATTTGAAATTTCGCCCTGTTTGACCTATATAAAATTTACTACAATTACTACAATTAATTCTATAAATTCCTGATTTGTTTAGTTTAGGATTCGCTGTTTTATTATTCGTTAATTGACTTTTTAAAGTGTTATTATTATAGAAGGCTATTTTAAAATCCACACCAATCCATATTCGTTAATTGACTTTTTAAAATGTTATTATTATAGAAGGCTATTTTAAAATCCACTTTCTTTAAAACATTACTAATTTTCATACTTATACTACCTAAATATGGAATTTTAACCCATTGTTTTAATGTCAAGTCCTGGGACGGGGGAAATGCTGATTTTAATGTAATTGATTTGTTCATTCTATTAGAGATGAGTTATAACCATTATTTTGTGCAATTATTTTAATAGTTTTTAATTCTTTAGTAAAGTTAAATGTGTTCATCGGTACTTTCAATAGTCTATTGCACAAAATAATGGTTATAACTCATCTCTAATAGAATGAACAAATCAATTACATTAAAATCAGCATTTCCCCCGTCCCAGGACTTGACATTAAAACAATGGGTTAAAATTCCATATTTAGGTAGTATAAGTATGAAAATTAGTAATGTTTTAAAGAAACTGGATTTTAAAATAGCCTTCTATAATAATAACACTTTAAAAAGTCAATTAACGAATAATAAAACAGCGAATCCTAAACTAAACAAATCAGGAATTTATAGAATTAATTATAGTGATTGTAGTAAATTTTATATAGGTCAAACAGGGCGAAATTTCAAATTAAGATTTTCAGAACATATGCGAGCCGTTAAATTAAATTATGAAAATTCAAGTGTAGCTAACCATGTTTTAGACACGGGACATCAATTTTCAATAGACAATTTAGAAGTACTGTATAGTTTAAATAAAAGTTAAAAAATGAATGTTCTAGATGGTTATTTTATAAAAGAAAGTTTACTTTTACAACCAGGCAATGTTCTTAATGAACAAACCGAACTCATAAATTCACCGTTAATAAACCCTAGCCTTGTAAAAACGGTCTTTCCAGATAAGCCATGAACTTTTCATAATTTTCTATTTTTGTACATTTTTGTTAGAAGTAGGTAGTTACAGTAAATTAAATTTTACTTTAGTTTCTCGAGAACTCCTGACGATGCCGCAAGGCGAAATGTACATCGAGTATTTAATTATATTTACTTGTGAAACAATACCAAGTGTGTTTTTTGTTATTACTTGCTTATATTTCGACATGTTTCACCAAGAGATTTTCATCACTTCATTTAATTATTCATTGTGCATATGTTTATTATAATTGATGTTCGAAGACATTTAGGAATATTTTTGGATAACCTGGACTTGGCTACTCGGCAACATATACATTTTCAAGAAGATGGAACACCAGCGCATAATCATCGCGAAGTACAAAATTTTTTGAGCTAAATGTTTTGGAATAAGTGGATAGGTACGAATGGACCAATTCAGTGGCCACCACGGTCCCCGGATCTAAACCGTATAGACTTTTTATTTTGGGGATATTTAAAAAATGAAATTTACAAAGGGAGATATGAAAACGTTGTAGGGCTGCAAAATAAAATAATTACTATTGTTAATAACTTATACGCATGATCGATTTTAAACGCAACTTGCAATGTACATAAACGAATTCGGAAGTGTATTGGACAAAGCGGTGATGTCTTCGAACATCTATTATATAAATATACATAATACACAATACTTGTTTAATATTTGCTGTTTTTTTTATCATAGCCATCTTGATTTTATTGATATGAATTGCTGTACAAAATAGTGGATAACTGCCGCAACTTTCATTTTTTGTCAATAATGTATAAAAGGTTTCTTTTTTTTAAATAATTCCTTCTTTCAATATATGCAAAAATATACTGGGTGTTCCATTTAAAAAAAAGTAACTTTTGTAAATAACGAGAAAATTAGAAGTTCAACTGTCTCTTCGGTTCTTCCATAATTGTTCATGATAAAAATACTACTACTTTGCTAATTTAACCGATACTGTAGCTTCATTAATCACAAAGTTAGCCATAGTGCCGGCTTAATTTATAACACCGTGTATACTTTATGCAAATATTGACAAATGCACAGTACATACCAGTTTGTTCATTTTGATGTTATCAGAAAGAAACAAACATCGACTGGTCAAAATTCAAACGACAATTTCCTTTATATGTCCTAGTGATGAGCAGTATGAAAGTAGTTTTTCAGTAACAGCTGGAAGGTCATGTGAAGTGCGTTGGTTGGTATTTATTTAATCTTAATCTATAATGTTTGGAAAAAAATTAGTGATTTAAATGACAATTGTGTGAACAAAAGGTCAACGTGGAACATTTATGTTACTTCCTTACTGGTTTTAATTTGCTTTCGCTTCTGTAATGTTTCATATAAATTAATAAAACAATTATAAGTATTAATATTTATTGCTGTTACACAAATCATTAACAAATCAACTTCCGGATTATTTGTTAGAGCTCTGCACGGGACAAATTTTTTAGGCCTGGGCCTACCTGTAGCCCGGTTTAAATCTAACATCTATTAGAAACATTACCACAAATACTAATGTTTAGGCCACGAATAATACGAAATAAACAAAATAATTTGTAACAAAATAAAACGTGTTATTTCAGTAATATTATATTTTAAAAGAACCAAATAAAAACAAAAAAAATGATATTTACGGAAAATTTAGTCCATGTACGTATATACCTATATACAATCTATCAAGGTAAGCTCAGGTTTTCGGGATGTTTCTTGTAATTACTTTCTTATATGTAGTAAGTATAAGGAAGTATTGTGATGACGAAAATTTTCGACCTCGAGATTTTTGCAGATGTCCACGTTTTGAAGTCCCCTGATACCGAAAAAGTGGTCTTTAAAAAATGTCTGTGTGTCTCTCTGTCTGTTTGTGTCTGTCTGTCTGTCTGTCTCTGTGTGTGTGACCACGATAGCGGTCAAACCGCTGTAAATATATATTCCATTATTACTTGTATAATCTCCCTCTTGAGATCTGATTAGTTTTTCAGTAAAATCGGTAGACCGGAAGTAGCAGTTTACTTCAGTGAAAAAATCGAATTTTTCCGATATTTCGTCAAATACTAAGTTTAAACAAATTTATAAAGAATTCATATGTACTTAAAATTAAAATTGAGAACAATTTTATTTAAAAAGTTTTTCGAAATTCCTACCGGAAGTAGGTCTTTTACTCTTATCGAAAATCGGTTTTTTGCGAATATTTCGCAAGTCAAGCTTTTTAGACAGGTACGTTACGGATATAAAAGTATTTAAAACATAGTTTTCAATATCTTTTGTATAAAAAAAATTTCAAAATTCGGACCGGAAGTAACACTTTTACTCTTACCGAATAGCGATTTTTTGCAAATATGTCGTAAATTATGCATTCTATATATATTTATTAAGAGTACAAAAGTATTTAGAGTTGGATTTGCAATATTTTTTGTATACATGAAATTTCAAAATTCGGACCGGAAGTAGCACTTTTACTTTAGCGAGTAGCACTTTTTTTCGAATATCTTGCAAAGTATGCATTCTATAGCGATTTATTAAGAGAATGAAAGTACTTAGAATAGGATTTTGAATAAGTTTTGTATAAAAAAATTCTTAAAATTGTATAGTTTGAAACGCTCATACGTATAAGAAAGTCGTGTGGTGGCCACACCTCATTTTTTTTTAAATCATTTCACATTTGAAAAGTGTTATCAGTTAATTTACGCAAGGTAAGAAACTACTGATGATAATAATAATAATATTTTAGCTTTTGTAATAACACCATTACAAAGAAATTGTCAAATATAGAGATAAATATAAATATAAATATAAACCAGCATTCATTGGTCAGAAACTTTGTATAAATCGAATAAAATAGTATAAACATATAAGCAAACCAAAGAATGATTAGTCAGGGAGACGAAGTGTAATATTAAACAATATAAACAACAAATATCGTTACAGAATGCCAAATATTGCACGTTCGTCACTTAGCTTTGCTAAAACATACATAGAAATAGTTTTTATGCAGAGAATTTCGATAGTTTACAAGATTTCGTTACATGTTTAAATGACGATGCTCGAAGTATTTCTGAGTGCAAGGAACTAATGCAAATCCCAAATTAAAAAAATTAGTTGTTATTCCTTCAGGAACACTTTGGAAATTTGCCTAAAGTAATCACATATTTTGAAAATCGAATCTCAAATTAATAAATGAATTAACCACATTACATGAGGCTATTAATAATTTCAAAAGTATTCCAAGTGACTTCGGATGTGGCCTTCGACAGAAGTTAGACGCAGTTTTTGATAGAAATCTAGATTTAATAACATTGCGGCAATTGTGCATGCTAAATACGCTGAAATAAAAGAATATTTTCAGTACGCACCTATAACCAGTTGCGATGTAGAAAGGACGTTTCTATCTACAAGGATGTACTTAATTCAAAGAGAACAAATCATACAGAAGAGAAAATGAACAAATAGTAAGGTATTTTGTATTTTATAGATCACGAGCCACTTGTTATCCAATTATATAAATAAAATTAAAACCTCGTGCGCCCATGGGCGATGAGTCATCAACCGCTCGTGTCCGCCCCCTAAGTAATAAATATTTCAGAAAATATGAACCCGGATAAAAGTGCTTAATATAGAAAATATATGACTTACCTTTACAATCAAATTGTTTTTTTTTTGTGAGGAGATAACAGCGTTTCTGTTTTTTCGTATATCAGGTATAACCTTTTATTTATTTTCAAGAATATAAAAATAAAATGCTGCTTGAAAAAAGGAATTTTGAGATTTTGTGTTTTTGTACCAATCCACTCTCTAAAAATCACAAATTATTAGGATATGTATACAAGCATACAACACGTACCCTAAGTTTCCTGTTGTGTTAAAACATACTTAAATCTAATGTTTATAAATATGTAAGTACATCTTTCCTTATTTGATTTAGATAAAAATTATAAGTAGGTAAGTATATTTATATGATTATTGTACTTTCGAAAATAATAAAATATGATTCAATTTCAACACTCACCATTGGGATTTTGCTTATTATTGGGAATAGGGAGGTTTAAATTTGGCAAAGTTGTTCTTGTTATGGACCTGGAGTACAAATGGATCTGTGCCAAATGATATCTTTTATAAATACAAATTTGCTTGCAGAGAAATGCCAAAAACATCTTCTACTGTACACTTTTAGGTCTTCTAGTTAATGGTGTTATCGAAATTTTTATAAAATGTCGCTGTTGTTTCCGGACATTTTAAATTGTCCTATTTCTTATGCGCGCCATATTGGATTCTAACAAGCATGTATAACATCTAACAATGGATCATACCGTGCGTGTCTAAAGCCCCCCCATTTTCTTTAAAACGCAGTCGAATAAAACGTTGAAACAAAAATAAAAAGAAATACTACAGAATACTAAATTTATAACCATGTCTCATTTTAAATTTTTGACGGATGGCGCTATAGATTTCTACATAAAATTTTAAGTAACGATGTAGGTCGAGGGCCCCTCATTTGTAAGGTGTTTGGAAGATCTGTTAAAAGTGTTTGTTTTTTCTTTAAATATCTTTCATTTGTTAAAAGAAAGGTGAATAATTACATAACTGTTTTGCAATCGGTTGTTCTATTGCCAAAAGGTTGATGGTGTTCATTTTGAACATTTAATTTAAAATCACAGTGATGACGACATGTGAAGATCATTCAAAAAACATAGATTTTGAATAGATTAAACATCTTTCAAATGAGGGGTCATTTGCCAACATTTTATAACCGACTTTAAACACACCCTGTATATAACATCTTGACAAAAGTTTTTAATATTGGGTGATGTATTTTAGAATACGAAACCAGAACTTACCATCAAAGTGGTCATGAAATTTCGATGTGTCCTTAATAATAGTAAAATAGGAACTCTCTTTCCCACAGTCTAAGTAAATCTGATGATTTTTGAAACGTATTTTTAATGTATTTTAACATACATATTTATATACTTTTTAAATTATTAAGAAATACAATTATAGATTATAATTAAAAATTAGAAGAAATATACATAATATGTACATAATTTTATTGCTTCGGTGTTTCTCACACCAAGTGCATTTCATCGTTAAAGCTTTGTCGTTTGGGACAGTTGTTTCTCTTGTACGGGTTTCTTATTCTTAGTGGTTTCTTTTACAGTACATTCCTCCTTGCCGAACATTTGGGAATAAAACAGATAAAGAAAGCTGAAAGAAAAAATATATTATTATGAATTTATTTTATAAATTATAAAACTATTTATTAGAAATTATTTGTATATGACTGGAGGACAATTCGAACACTTAATTTAGTCTAGCAGGTTATTAATTCCCTTTTACTACTAATATCTTATTTTTTAATATTCAATTACTATGTATATACTTGTTCTTGTAAAAAACTGCATTAAAATATAATAAAACAATAATAATAATAATAATAATAATATTGTCAAGATAAAACAGCATCGTAAAATTAACAGTTGCCAATTAAAAAAAAATCAAAATCAAATACATGCATATTCACAAATGTAGATGAAAATTACCTAAAAACTTTTGTAATGGCCTAAACGACAATAAATCACTCTATACTTTTAAATAACCCTGTAATTTCGAATTTAATTCGTCTTATATATCAACAATGCATTAAATACAGTGTATTATCATGTAATCAAATCAAATCTTTACTTACCTTATAGCGATCGAACACAATCCGAATAATATCACAGCCAGTACTAAAAAACCCTGAGGATAATCGGCTAAAGTAGCGGTGTATATTTTATTGTACAGCGGCGCGGCCAACATATTACCAATTGTTTCGCATAGTGACAGCAAAGACAAAGCTTTTGCCAAATCTCTAACGTTTACAGACTTCGTCATCAGAGACCGCAGAGCTGTGTTGGCGATGGAATGGCAATTAGCGACGACAGTACCTATGAACACAAAATATATAGTTTTGAACAATTCAATGGAAATAGAAATTATGTTTGTGAATTACAAAAGTTATGTATTTTTAATGGTAAAAAAATGTGGATGATGCGGAGATTTTTCATACACAAAATTGCCTTTTATTCTGTTTTTATTACACATATTTTTGATATCAATTCTGAAACTATTTCCAAAATTTCGAGAAATTTTCAGTCATTACTCATGTATATTTTCGTAATAAATTTATTAATTTTCTCTTTAATTGATCACTCTACTGCTTATATTCAGGAGAAATGCTGTACTAGTTGACTTGCTTGAATGAGTCTTGACAAGTCTTGACATATTCTTTACATCTCGATTTTGTTTAAATTTAACCACACAGTGTGTTACACTCTGTCCTATGTGTTCATTAGATTTTGTTAGATTTTATTAATATAAAACAAGCTTAAATTATTTAATGTTTTAATTGGCTTACAAATTGTAACTGTAATTTTAATCAAATATTATGCCATGACAACATTGTAAATAAAAAATAGTTAAGATATGTTTTATTAAAAATAAAAGTTATTAAATAATGTATATCATAAAAATGGTTCTAAGAAGTATTTTTAAATAAAGATATAAAATTTAGTAAATTAAGTAAATCACAAAACAGGGCAATATGAAATATTTGTTAAATACCTGTTCAAAAATTAGAAAATGTTTTATAGTGCGTTAATGAATAAATGTAACGCACTATAAATTAATATGAAAAATATAATATTGGATAACACAAGGAAAAGAAATGTATATATAAGAAAAATTGTTGGTAAGTTTGCTGTTTTTTTGGGTTTTTTATTTGTTGCTTATTTTAATAAAATATGATCAATTCGAACACTTAATTTAGTCTAGCAGGTTATTAATTCCCTTTTACTACTAATAATAGAATTCAAAAGGGGGGAAAGAAACAAAAGGTTATCACAACAACAAATTAAATTAATCAAATAATGCTTTAATTACAGATGCATCCTATCAAAAAGGAATGTTTATTGCAAGGATAAATTATCGATGTTTTATATACAAAAAATTAAATGTTGTGATGAGTTTCAAAAATGTTTTTTTGTCTTGAAATACAGTTAAGTTTTAACAAAGAATTCTAATTGTTACAGATGAAATGTAAAATATAATTTTAAACAAAAAATTTTTGAAAAAGACAAGATTAAATTGTCGAAACGTCAAATGTATTCTTTTTTATTTACCTTCATGTGCAATAAATATCAGGCCGCTACCCCAAGAAAAAATTATTTAATAATTGCATATATATAAAGTAATGTAAATTAGTTTGGTGTTCGGTCTATTCCTTAATTAAACAATTTGTTCAAAAGCTCAATATTTCGTCTTTTATTTATAACTTCATCGGGAGCTATTAAACAATAAATTACAAATAACAGAAAGTGCTGTCAAACTTAAACTATAAATTAAAATTGACAACATAAGTCAAAAACATAAAACAATTTTTGGCAACTACTATTAAAAACATCATACAGGTAATAAATAAATAAAAAATATAAAGTAAATAAAAAGTAGATTCAAAAGTAAAGAACTCGAAACAAATACTAATTTGAAATATGCAAAATATTACAATAAATATTACTTAATTGGTTAACATCAGATTTAAAATTAATTGCATCAATATCTCTATTAATGTAAACCATTTCTAAAAACATTCTTTTTACTTTCTTATACGTAGTATAAGGAAGTATTGTGATGATGAAAATTTTCGACCTCGAGATTTTTGCAGATGTCCACGTTTTGAGGTCCCCTGATACCAAAAAAGTGGTTTTTAAAAAATGTCTGTGTGTGTGTCTGTGTGTCTGTGTGTCTGTGTGTCTGTGTGTCTGTGTGTCTGTGTGTGACCACGATAGCGGTCAAACCGCTGTAGATATCAATTCCAAATTTTGTATTTACGTGTATAATCTCCCTTTTGAGAACTGATTAGATTTTGAGCAAAATCGGCAGACCGGAAGTAGTAGTTTACTTCAGTGAAGAAATCGAAATTTGCAAATATTTCGTCAATTACTAAGTTTAAACAAATTTATAAAGAATTCAAATGTACTCAGAATTAAATTTGAGACAAATTGTCTTAAAAAAGTTTTTTGAAATTCCTACCGGAAGTAGGTCTTTTACTCTAATCGAAAATTAGTTTTTTGCGAATATCTCGCAAGTCATGCTTTCTAGGCAGGTACATTACGAGTATAAAAGTGTTTACATCATAATTCTAAATATCTTTTGTATAAAAAAATTTCAAAATTCGGACCGGAAGTACCACTTTTACTCTTACCGAATAGCGATTTTTTGCAAATATGTCGTAAATTATGCATTCTGTATATATTTGTTAAGAGTACAAAAGTATTTAGAGTTGGATTTGCAATATTTTTGGTATACATGAAATTTCAAAATTCGGACCGGAAGTAGCACTTTTACTCTTAGCGAGTAGCACTTTTTTTCGAATATCTTGCAAAGTATGCATTCTATAGCGATTTATTAAGAGAATGAAAGTACTTAAAATAGGATTTTGAATGATTTTTGTATAAAAAAATTCTTAAAATTGAATATTTTGAAACGCTCATACGTATAAGAAAGTCGTGTGGTGGCCACACCTCATTTTTTACTTTCTTATACGTAGTATAAGGAAGTATTGTGATGATAAAAATTTTCGACCTCGAGATTTTTGCAGATGTCCACGTTTTGAGGTCCCCTGATACCGAAAAACTGGTTTTTAAAAAATGTCTCTGTGTGTGTGTGTGTGTGTGTGTGTCTGTCTGTCTGTCTGTCTGTCGGTCTGTCTGTGACCACGATAGCGGTCAAACCGCTGTAGATATCAATTCCAAATTTTGTATTTACTTGTATAATCTCCCTCTTGAGATCTGATTAGTTTTTCAGTAAAATCGGTAGACCGGAAGTAGCAGTTTACTTCGGTGAAAAAATCGAATTTTGCCAATATTTCGTCAATTACTAAGTTTAAACAAATTTATAAAGAATTGAAATGTACTCAGAATTAAATTTGAGACAAATTATCTTAAAAAAGTTTTTCGAAATTCCAACCGGAAGTAGGTCTGTTACTCTTATCGAAAATCAGTTTTTTGCGAATATCTCGCAAGTCATGCTTTCTAGGCAGGTAGATTACGAGTATAAAAGTATTTAAATTATAATTTTAAATATCTTTTGTACAAAAAAAATTTCAAAATTCGGACCGGAAGTACCACTTTTACTCTTACCGAATATCGATTTTTTGCAGATATGTCGTAAATTATGCATTCTATATATATTTATTAAGAGTACAAAAGTATTTAGAGTTAAATTTGCAATATTTTTTGTGTACATAAAATTTCAAAATTCGGACCGGAAGTGGCACTTTTACTCTTAGCGAGTAGCACTTTTTTTCGAATATCTTGCAAAGTATGCATTCTATAGCGATTTATTAAGAGAATGAAAGTACTTAGAATAGGATTTTGAATAAGATTTGTATAAAAAATTTCTTAAAATTGTATAGTTTGAAACGCTCATACATATAAGAAAGTCGTGTGGTGGCCACACCTCATTTTTTATAGTGTGATTCAAAATCCAAAATCATTGAATTGCCAAAATGAAAATTATGATTTAAATTTTGGGAATATATCGCCAGGGCACATGACTTTTTACCTAAACGAACATCACTTTTGTGTTGTGTAATCCTTGACTTTAATGTTTGTGAAGTGTGGCCAATATAACAACCACTAGAATCATTACAAGGGATCTTATAAATTACATCACTATTTAACAAAAGTGGTGTTTTATCTTTTAATTTAGAAAAAATGCTATGATTAGTTACCATGTTATAATTAGCGATTTTTATATTACGGAAAGGTTTGAAATAAGAAATTATTTTTTACGTTAAGCCCCGTATGTATGGTAATTTCAAATATCTAATGTCAGTGTTAACATTATGATCCACCTCACCAAGATATTAGAACTATAAATTAACTTGTTTAAAATATCTTTAGGATAACCATTATTAAGAAACAAATCAAATAACTTCTTTAGGTTTTCTTTTAAAAAAAATTAGGTGTGGCCACCACACGACTTTCTTATACGTATGAGCGTTTCAAACTATACAATTTTAAGAAATTTTTATACAAAACCTATTCAAAATCCCATTCTAAGTAATTTCATTCTCTTAATAAATCGCTATAGAATGCATACTTTGCAAGATATTCGAAAAAAAGTGCTACTCGCTAAGAGTAAAAGTGCCACTTCCGGTCCGAATTTTGAAATTTCATGTTACAAAAAATATTGCAAATTTAACTCTAAATACTTTTCTACTCTTAATAAATATATATAGAATGCATAATTTACGACATATCTGCAAAGAATCGCTATCCGGTAAGAGTAAAAGTGGTAATTCCGGTCCGAATTTTGAAATTTCTTTTTATACAAAAGATATTTAAAATTATAATTTGAATACTTTTATACTCGTAATGTACCTGCCTAGAAAGCGTGACTTGCGAGATATTCGCAAAAAACTGATTTTCGATAAGAGTAAAAGACCTACTTCCGGTTGGAATTTCGAAAAACTTTTTTAAGATAATTTGTCTCAAATTTAATTTTGAGTACATTTCAATTCTTTATAAATTTGTTTAAACTTAGTAATTGACGAAATATTGGCATAATTCGAATTTTTCACTGAAGTAAACTGCTACTTCTGGTCTACCGATTTTACTGAAAAACTAATTAGATCTCAAGAGGGAGATTGTACACGTAAATACAAAATTTGGAATTGATATCTACAGCGGTTTGACCGCTATCGTGGTCACACACAGACACACAGACACACACACAGACAGGCAGACAGACAGACACAGACATTTTTTAAAAACCACTTTTTCGGTATCAGGGGACTTCAAAACGTGGACATCTGCAAAAATCTCGAGCTCGAAAATGTTTATCATCACAATACTTCCTTATACTACGTATAAGAATGTAAAAACATTATCACTAATAACTGAAACTCTATTTTTCAAAGCAATTACTGTGTTAAATTTCTGGTTAGGAGGATGGTGTAAGTAATAATTAACATATCTACCCGACGAAGTAGGTTTCTGATACCAATTTAAAATTAATCTATTATCATGTAATCTCAATAACTTAGTATCCAAGAATGAAATTCATTGCCGTGTTGATATAATTTAACCCAAAATAAAAAAATGAGGTGTGGCCACCACACGACTTTCTTATACGTATGAGCGTTTCAAACAGTACAATTTTAAGAATTTTTTTAATACAAAACTTATTCAAAATCCTATTCTAAGTACTTTCATTCTCTTAATAAATCGCTATAGAATGCATACTTCGCAAGATATCAAAAAAATGAGGTGTGGCCACCACACGACTTTCTTATACGTATGAAAGTGTTACTTCCGGTCCGAATTTTGAAATTTCATTTATACAAAAAATATTCCAAATCCAACTATAAATACTTTTGTACTCTTCATAAATATACATAGAATGCATAATTTACGACATATTTGCAAAAAATCGTTATTCGGTAAGAGTAAAAGTGCTACTTCCGGTTCGAATTTTGAAATTTCATATATACAAAAAATATTGTAAATTCAGTTCTAAATACTTTTGTACTCTTGATAAATATATATAGAATGCATAACTGACGACATATTTGCAAAAAATCGTTATCCGATAAGAGTAAAAGTGGTACTTCCGGTCTGATCTTTTATACAAAAGATTTTGAAAATTATGTTGTAAATACTTTTATACCCGTAACGTACTTGTCTAAAAAGCATGACTTGCGAAATGTTCGCAAAAAACTGATTTTCGATAAGAGTAAAAGACCTACTTCCGGTAGGAATTTCGAAAAACTTTTTAAATAAAATTATTTTCAATTTCAATTTTAAGTATATATGAATTCTTTATAAATTTGTTTAAACTTAATAGTTGACGAAATATTGTCAAAATTCGATTTTTTCGCTGAAGTAAACTGCTACTTCCGGTCTACCGATTTTACTGAAAAACTAATCAGATCTCAAGAGGGATATCTACAGCGGTTTGGCCGCTATCGTGGTCACACACACACAGAGAGAGACACACAGACACACACACAGAGAGAGAGAGACACACAGACATTGTTTAAAAACCACTTTTTTGGTATCAGGGGACTTCAAAACGTGGACATCTGCAAAAATCTCGAGGTCGAAAATTTTCATCATCACAATACTTCCTTATACTACGTATAAGAAATTAAAGTGCTCCTCGCTAAGAGTAAAAGTGCTACTTCCGTTCCGAATTTTGAAATTTCATATATAGAAAAAATATTGCAAATATAGTTTTAAATACTTTTGTACTCTTGATAAATATATATAGAATGCATAACTTACGACATATTTGCAAAAAATCGCTATTCGATAAGAGTAAAAGTGGTACTTCCGGTCTGAATTTTAAAATTTTTTTTATACAAAAGATATTTAAAAGTACGTTCTAAATACTTTTATACTCGTAATGTATCTGCCTAGAAAGCATGACTTGCGAGATATTCGCAAAAAATTGATTTTCGATAAGAGTAAAAGACCTACTTCCGGTAGGAATTTCGAAAAACTTTATTAACACAATTTTTCTAAAATTTAATTTTGTGTACATTTAAATTCTTTATAAATTTGTTTAAACTTAGTAATTGACGAAATATTTGCAAAATTCGATTTTTTCACTGAAGTAAACTACTACTTCCGGTCTGCCGATTTTGCTCAAAATCTAATCAATTCTCCAGAGGGAGATTATATTCGTAAATACAAAATTTGGAATTGATATCTACAGCGGTTTGACCGCTATCGTGGTCACACACAGACAGACAGACAGACACAGACACACAGAGAGAGAGAGACAGACATATTTTAAAAACCACTTTTTTTGTATCAGGGGACCTCGAAACGTGGACATCTGCAAATTATAAAAATTCTTGCATTTTTCTTCTTTGACCGGAATACATTTTATGTTGCACAACACAACTGTAAAGAAAGACAAAACAATAACTATCTAACTCTTTCTTTACCGTTGTGTTGGCTCGTCGAATGGATTTTAATAATTGATGTTAAGATTTTACCATATTTAATGTGTTTGATAGTGAATAACATACTTTCATACTTTGTTTAATAAAAAAATTGTCAACTTTGGAGATTTCGTTAAATACTTTCCGATAATTATTGTTTATATCGTGCTTTTTTCAAAATGCTCTCGACGTTTGGGAGAGGAGTAAACAAATAATAGGTAATTTTCGTAGTTGATTATAAAAATTTAAAACAGATGTTCACAACGTGGGGCAAATAGCCATTAAAAACATTTAATTATTGTCAAATCGATTTCTTGAAAATTATCTTCCAAAAGTTTTGTTGAGAAAAACATAAATATTGAAATATGTCAAAAGCCACTGAGCTTTCTATAATGCCCTTAATCGTTCCTGTCATATTAAAATACCAAACTAATGTACATAATTAGCGGTCAGCCTGTATTTTGTATGTATCTATCTGTATTTCGGTGCGTTATATCAACATGTAGATTAAAAAGCAAGTGTTTGAAAAGCATTCAGTGTTTGTCTTACCTGCATACAATCCATAGGTATTGACGAAAATGAGCAGAAGTAAGTTGCTAGCTATTTTGTCTAGAAATGTGATGACGATAATTACTGCATCGTGTAGGTTAAGCACCTTCGTGAACAGTGGCAAAAATATCAAGGATCCTAGAAGAGACAATAATTTATAATTTTTGTTATATCACAGTATTAAGTTACCCATAATAAATATGTCTAGAGGTTAGTAAAAACGACTGATGGATATATTTGCGAAACATATAGTTACACAACGTTAATAAAAATAGAAATAAGAGGCTGAAGTTTTAGTAAACACTCTACAATTCAGTGATATAAAGAAGTCAAACATGCAATATTGTAGAATCAGATATTGCCACATAGTATATTAAGCTCATATGAATCGAAGTAAGTTATGTAGGTATTGTGAAATAAACAGGAATGCTTGTTGTATGTACTTCCAAATAAGATTTTCAAGAAGTAAAATTCTTATATATTAATAATATTTTAATTTCAATTTAAAGTGGACGAATAACACTTGAAGTTAACAAACATTTGATGTGTATGTTGCTTAAAGTTTTATAGTACAAAGTATATGCTAGTACATCGTATTAATATGTTTTAATTATACCTTGTCTAAGAATCAACAGGAGTGCTTGAAATATTCCGCTAAGACTGTTAACAATATAAAAGCAAAATGTATTAAGAGGGGCATTTACCAACAGCATCTGGGCAAATAGAAACCTATCCAATTTGTATTACTAGACGATATTCGAGTTTCGATCAGAGAGCTTCGGTTTTATTCACAGATTCTGTCGCTATGTAGATCGGGAAAAAAATTCGCGATTATAAACAGGTAATTTAATAGTAATAATAATTAAATATGGCTACCTTCAAGTAGGCTAACAGACAATTTTTATTTTTAAACGTTTTCTAAACAATTATTAAAAATTACGCGAAACAGCTAGCGTGGGTTGAAATTTTAATATATAGGTATGTACATACATAAAATGAATCGTCAAATATTTAAATTCTGAAATCTACTCGCATATTGGTATTATGTACTAAGTTAAACCGTTTAAACTAAATCGAATTAAAAAATATCAAAATAAAATAAAATTGTAGACTAAAAATTACTTATGTCGTATTTTGATTTTTCATTCGATTTGCATATTTACTTTTCTTGTTTTGTTGATTTTTTATAATAATTCGATTTTCGCTTGCCCATCTGTTATATACACTCCAGTATTAATGTACTGCATTTCTTTTTTATTGCAAAAACTGTCTGTCGTTCCGATTCAACTTTTAAATTTATTCAAGAAACCTCCCACACTGTCAACAAATATTGTAAAGTCAACTTGGAAATTGTATTTTTGTTGTGCATTTTATTAAAATGAATTTCCAACAAGTAACAACTAACTTTATCACATGTTACATTCCGTGTCTAAAGTATGCCCCCCGCCCCCCAGCCCCGTTATATTTTAAACGAAGTGGAATAAAACGCTGAAACAAAAATTAAAAAATACTAACGTGATGACCATGTGTCATTTTAAAATTTGGCAGATGGCGCTGTTGATTATATTAACTTAAAAAATTTAAATGGCAAAGGGGGTCGAATGGCCCCTCATTTGAAATGTATTTGGAATAATAATTATATCATTTGAACTGTGTTTACAAAAATTAAAAAAAAAATAATTCTGAACACATGACTATAATTTTAAATTAAATGTTCAAAATGAGCACTCTCAACCTCTTGGCAATGGAACTACCGATTGCAAAACAATGTTGTAATTATCCTACTCGTGAAATTAGTTTTTTTTTTGTAACAAATGAAGGAAATGAAAAAAATTTTTTTTGAATAGGTCTTCCAAATACCTTTCTGAGACCATATTTCAATGCGCGTAAAATAAGCTATAAAAACATTCGATAGCTGGCGCTGAAGTTCAGGTATTAACAAATTCTATATTTATAAACAATGGATTTTTCATGTTATTACCCTGTTTACTTAAATGTTCTTTAATTTTTTATAGAGTTATTTATATATTGTTATATGCTTGCTTTGCATGCGTGGCTTCACTATGTACAGCTCACCGCATATAAGTTGAGCGGTCATCGGTGCAGATCAAGAAGTGAGAGAATGCACGATAGAGATGGATACAGCTGTGACAAATGCATGCGTGTACACCCCGCTACTACCAATTACCCCTTTGTCGATTGCACATATGACCTTCACCGCTCAATTTATACGCGGTTACCTGTAGGTATCTCGATGTTAGATCTATTCCAATAAAGAATATTATATTATTATTATAACTCCACAGGGCTACCAATACTACATTCGAAATTTCCCCTTTCCCTGGGCTACCGTGTATAAAGATTTAAAAACTATCGTTCAAAAATATTTTGTATATTGCTTTCATTTACTCTTCTATAGTCAATATCAACTTTCTTATTATAAATGGAACTGTTCAAAAGCATATTATCTTTTTGTAGTTTAAGCAAATTCAAGTCCGAAATTTATCTAAAGCTACTAAAATCTAGTAAAACAATAAAATTGGCCATAGTTAATTTGTTGGCTATTTGAGTAGGCAGTAGACATATTTATATAGGATAAGTTAGGTATAGGTTAGAGTTAAAGAAGAGGTGATTAAACTAATTGACTTACCAATAACCACTAAACCATTTTTAAAACTGTCAAAGTAACTATACTCCACTGGATTGAACCCGTATGTTTTCAGGGCAAACAGCCAGAAGACGTTCGCCTCACCTATAACAGAAGATTGTACCAATAGTAATATAATAGATTAATTTCAAACAAATACTGAGTATTCGATAAGAAATGCACATAGTTATGTTTTAATGACATATTTCAATTCGATAAATTAAATTAAAGCAATTTCATGTAAGATAGTCTATACCGGTAAAATGGGGTGGCTTTATGCCACTTTTTATGGTTTTCAAAGAATTTCGGACAATTATAGACACCAAAAATTTTTGTAAAAATTAACGATATACTTTGAACCTTTGGTTACTAAATTGTGTAAAAAAGACTTAGAAATTTTCATTCGTTTTTCTAAAATTATTTATAACAATTGGCACAATTTCCCCCCATAGGATGGGGTGGCTTTGTGCCAGCTACTTGTTTACCGTTTTAGCACAATGCCGCCTATTTACAGGCTGAAAATGTGCCAGGCCCAGCTTCATATTATAGTGAAACTGTATGGTATGAGTGACATGGCCCAATTTCACCCCAATTAGTTTTATCTCTGTTATTTTTGTGGTACAATCTCGCCCCAAATAGAAGGTTTAATGAAAAATTTTTTTTATTTATAAAATATAACAAAAACTAGATATTCTTACAAACCAAAATAAAACAAAAGAACAGCCAATTCTCACATAGAATAGTAACTAATAAAGATAATTAAGCGTATAAACTGAATTTCAAAATAGGTAGTGGCACAAATTCCCCTCTTATATTGTCGGAATCTTATTCAAGGTGACACACCCAGGTTATTTTGCACTACTCGACCACTGCGTATTCTTTAAAAGATAACCTATATAACACCTAATTACGTGTGAACTTTGAAACGGTCATTATTAAAACATTTTAGGCAAGCCAGGAGAAAGTATGCGATAAAACGAAAATTTTGCAAAATCTCACCAACTTAATAACTTGACGGAATAGAAATGGAGGGTATTGCATACACAAACCATACATTTCATTCTATTCGCCTCTAATATCGGTATTCTTGAACAAGAGTTCGGGGCGATAGGTGAATCGATGTGCCGATATGGTGCGAATATACACGATCAACACGTAGTGGCACAATCACGCCCCGGCTGGCACAAAGTCACCCCATTTTACGGTATCTAAAATCTAATATTTTATCGTTTTGACACATTATCTTGAATGTAGTAACAAATTTAGAATAGCCTTATATTTGTTGTATTTTTATCAACTTTCCGTCTCACTGCACCAATAATTTCCGATAGAGCAGTAAATGAGTTTTTGCATGTTTCTGGAGGTGATTTTTTATGTTCCGTGGATTATTATTATTCCATTTATAAACTGACGTTTATCATATATATTTTTCCATGATGCTAAGTGATCTTTAAATACACCTTAACAAATTGTGACTTTGTATGTTATAGAACTTAGCAACGGGCTCTTTAGTCACGGGCTGTAGTTAGCTATATATTTTTTTTAATTACAAAAATTAATCAAGTTGGTTGACACTTGTCATCATTGCGTCAAAATAACTTGACGACAAAAAAAACTAAAACAACAAAATAATAGACAAGTGATGTATTATTTAGATTATTTGCTGTGGTAAAAAAAGTTTAATACGAAACTAGTTTCATAGCTTTTCACTCGTTTTACTAAACACCCGCTCCGCTACGCTTCGCTCGTGTTATAAAACTTTATACATAATATACATATATATATATAGTATATATTTAGTTGACATATAATTTGATATTGTTAATAAGACACTATACAAATAGTTTCGAGTGATTTCATCTGCAGTAGGCAAATTACATAATATTAAAATATTGAGTATAAAATGTAATTTGCATATTCTCAGCGATGAATAAATTACATATTAAAATATCATTAATAATAGTGAATATGTCGCGACCTTCGTATAGGTTTTCTCAAAAGCAATCTTTAAGTTATTATGTATTTATTACTTTTTGAAAGATAAACAAACTATGTGCGCTTTAGATAGTTACACAAGATCAAAATTAATATTCCGTTTTCAGTATTTGTATTCCAATTATCTTTTATTTTTACATATTTACATTAATTTTGTTTTTAATATTTGATTTTAACTGTTTTGTGTTTGAGATTCTTCTTAGGGTGTATATTTACCTAATAACTTTTCTAGTACTATTTTTGAAAATAAGGAAATCTCTTAGTTAAAGTGTTACTTCCGGTCCCAATTTTGAAATTTTTTATATACAAACATTTTTCCAACTCGAGCTCTAAATACTTTTATATTTCAGATAAATCCATGTAGTACGCATAATTTGTAAGAGTTTTGCAAAAAATCGTTTTTCGACGAGACAAAAAGACCTACTTAATTTTTTTTTCAAAATCTTTCTAAAATTCACTTTTTAATAAATTTGTATTCTTTAGAAATTTGTCTAAACTTGGTGGTCGACGAGATATTAGTAAATATTGATTTTTTTTTACTGAAGTAAAGTACCACTTCCGGTCTACCGATTTTACTGAAAATCTAATCGGATCTCAAGACAGAGATTATACTCGTAAATGCAAAATTTCATTTCTGTCACTAAATTGTATTGTAATCAAGCATATATAGAATGTACTTTATATTCAAATTTACAATGAAATATATTTTGGTTTAAAATAACTTTTAGATGGTACAATATAGATATAATATTCGCTTTAGATTTTGCCAAGACAATGTGTGACAGGATATTTTTAGACTTTTCCCGACATTGTGAAAATAAATAGTGGAGTGTTTATAAATGATAAGGTAAAGCTTCCAACAATATTCCTGTTTTTTATGATATTGTTACATTCTATAAATCTTTTTTACCATTTTATAAATTTTTACGTATCTATTAATTCATACAAATATTTACATCTTGCAACAAAATAGGTTTTGTTCTAACTTCGTGAAAGTAGGTATACAGGGTGTAACAAAATAAGTGTAAAACATTTCAGGGGGTGATTCCTTAGCGAAAAAGAGATAGGGTCTTTCATATAAAAAAACTTCAATGGAGCATCCCTTGTTAAGATACAGCCCCATAAAGGGGGTACATAAAATTTGTTTTACAATTTTTCTCACAAACACTAAAAATGTAATTTATTTCCAATGTAACTTTTTGTCTGATTATTTGTTTACCATTTAAAAATCTATTTCCAATACCTTGTTTCATTCGAAACAAAAAAATGTCTCTTGAATTTTTTGCCCAAAAGTAATCAGTTCGCAGCAAAAAATTATTTTACGAATAACTACAGAGATACATCGTCATAAATGCGAACTGGATTAGTATTGTTATTTTGTAGTTACTATCTGCATCAAAATACATATGATTAAAGATGAAGAAACAAAACTAATTTATTAATAACAAAACATAAAACATGTAGAAATCATAGTAAATGTTCAATATGTTCACCTTCAGTCATTACACATGCGTCTAGACGTCGGCGCATTGAGCCATGTATTCGCTCAAATATTCCTGGATTCTCTCTAATTACCCTGCACGCATCGATGATGCGGTTTCTTCAGTCCTCTACATCGCGAACAGGAGTAGGACAAACCAAAGTCTGTAAATGGCCCCAAGTAGAGAAATCGAGAGGATTGAGATCCGGGGATCGAGCGGGCCAATTCTGTGGTCCTCCTCGACCTATCCAATGATTTGGATATGTTTGGGTTAATTGCTGACGTGCTGCTTGACTAAAATGGGCGGGAGCCCCATCATGCATAAAAAACATATCCCTTCTGACGCCCAAAGTAACTTCCTCCAGCAGTACTGGATGCACTTCTCTTAAAAATTGAGTGTATGCCTCACCATTTAATCGAGGAGGTAGAAAATGAGGGCCAATTAAATAATCCCCAATAACTCCGAGCCACACGTTAAGAGAAAAGTGTTCTTGATGGTTAGCTTGTACAATAGCGTGAGGGTTTTCATCAGCCCATATGTGGTTATTATGAAAATTAATTATCTTGTCCCGAGAAAAAGTACATTCGTCTGTGAATTCGATCGTCTTCAGAAAGTCAGGATTTCTTCTAATCATTTCCAGCATCCAATTGGAAAATTCAAGACGGTTCGGAAAATCTCGCTGTAACAGTGCCTGTACTCGTTGCAGATGGTAAGGGTATAAGAGTTGTTCCTTTAAAATTCGAAATACCGTCATATGATCAACATTTAACTCGAAAGCAATCTTTCTAGTACTGCTAGTAGGTTGTTCTTCAACCAAATTAAGTACTGCTTCTTCAAGATGTGTTGTTCTAACTTCTCGATGGCGACCACAATCCTGCGTTCTTTTGTCGAATGAACCATATTCTCGTAATCGTTGATGAAGTCGGGCAAATATTCTATGCGAAGGAAGCTGCCGTTGAGGATACATTTCAGCATATCTTCTAGAAGCTTCTAACCCATTCCCCTGCGACAGACCGTAAACGTAATGCATATCAGCCATTTCCTCATTTGTGTATGCCATTTTGATAACAAGTGAATTATTAAACTAGCAAATTACGAACAAAACAACGACACACAATTAAGTATTAATTCAATTTCAAAAATTTACAAACTGACAGCGTGATACCACTACTAGCGGCCTACTAAATAAATTAGTTTTACATTTTCGTTTTATGACGATGTATCTCTGTAGTTGTTCGTAAAATAATTTTTTGCTGCGAACTGATTACTTTTGGGCCAAAAATTCAAGAGACTTTTTTTGTTTCGAATGAAACAAGGTATTGGAAATAGATTTTTAAATGGTAAACAAATAATCAGACAAAAAGTTACATTGGAAATAAATTACATTTTTAGTGTTTGTGAGAAAAATTGTAAAATAAATTTTATGTACCCCCTTTATGGGGCTGTATCTTAACAAGGGATGCTCCATTGAAGTTTTTTTATATGAAAGACCCTATCTCTTTTTCGCTAAGGAATCACCCCCTGAAATGTTTTACACTTATTTTGTTACACCCTGTATACAAAATAGTATTCTGAAAATAAATAAAATACAATTAACTTTTTACTTCGTAAGTAGAAATTGAACTTTGCTCATTGAATTAATTATTGAATCAAATACAATATCAACATACATTTTTACAAGAAATAATATAAACTATTCGAAAAGTTTAATTTTCTGCCCATCTTAGTTTATCAGACATACATATCAGGATAATGGATTGATCACGAGTGTGCTGCTATTACATACACTAAAGAAATTGAACTGTATCAGCGTAATTTTCTGTTTATATTTTCTGTTAACATATGGGCATAAATAATGCTTTAATTCGTTTTTATTTTCATGAATTGGTTAAACATTCCAAGTAAATTGGGTGTAACATATTGTTTTGTTAAAACATTCATGTTTTTTGTGTATATCTCCACACAGAATTAAATACAAGAACACAACAGGAATTTAATAACTTTTCTACATTGTTGCTAATACAATATTATATTGAATAATGTACGTAGACAATTATAAAGTAGATGCTGTTTTATTCTTACATAGAGCCAAAATATTAAACACAATAATTATATTTGCATTCCTAAGTTTAAAAATACACAGCAAAACAATATGTCAAAATATAATACAATCTGACATATATAAAACATACTGAATATATTCATGTGCATATATAAAGTATTAATTTATGTGTTTTCTGCAAGTCGATGTGAAACAAGCAGTATTTATATTCAATAGTATAATTTCAATTATATACCAATCAGCACGTACAAATCAATGTACCTAGTAGTTAAAGTTCACAAGTTTTTCTGTTCAACATCTTTTCTTTCGAAATGAAACGATCGGTATTTTCCGTTAACAATATAATTTCACATATTGCAATAAGCACGTAGGTATAAATCAGCGCAGTAGTTATAATATTCCACTGGAATCAGCCATCATAGCGTTTGTTTTTGTCTTCATAGGCTTTCTTTAGTCGTATTTTCTGTGTAAATCTACAAAATCACCGATGAACTCGTGATATCTAAACTTGTACAAAGTTGAATTCAATAAAAAACACCTTTGCGTATGCTTTCAGTAATATCATAGTTATAGTTATTATTTTAAATCAGAGGTTATACATTTGTTTTCTGTTTACCTGACATTTCGTATCGTACAAAATAGACATTTTGATTTAACGCATGCGCAGAACATACAATGTGACCAATTCCATCTCTCTTAGTTGGGATGAAAAATTACACATTATCAAGATACAGCACACGTAATATAGTAGTAATATATACAGCCTGTTCATTTCAAAACTTCCCATCCTAAATTTCTGGAAATCTATGAAGAATTGACTTTTTGTTGGAGTTTTCTTGGGTTCGGTTCATAAAATTACAAAACTATTCCATATCCTTATAAATTGAAAATATGTCAAGAGCTAACTGAAGACGATTATGACGGAAGAGTAGAGTTTTGTGAAGAAATGGCTACTATTTATGGATGTTTGTGAAATTTTGGATACGGGGGTTTTGGGGATCGCCGATCACTAATTCAAAGTCGAAATGTCAATAGAAAAAACAAAATGGCGGAAGGATTTTTTGAAAATTGATGGATGTTTGTGAAATTTTGGATACGGGGGTTTGGGGATCACCGATCACTAATCCATACTCGAAATGTCAAAAAGAAATGGCGGAAGGGTTTTTTGAAAATTTTTGTATGTATGTGAAATTTTGGATACGGAGGTTTTTGCGGTCGCTGATCACTAATCCAAATTCGAAATTTCAAAAAAAAAAAAAAACAAAGTGGCGGATTCAATGTGGGGGAAAGGTTGTTTGAGACTTGATTGTATGTGTCTGAATTTCGTTTTTGGGAGTTTCTGTGGTCGCTTATCACGAATCTAATTTGGCAGTTCTTCGAAACATGATTGAATAGGGCTTTAATACTTCATTTTTATTATTATTGTGTGCTTTTTTCTTAGCCATAGTAGACTTTGAAAAGGTTGACATGCTTTTCCACTGTTACATCAGAATAGTATTGTACACTGTTTCAATGAAAATGTTACGCTCTTTGAGTTCATTGTTTATTTGGATACTTTAACATGACTTATGTTTAACATTAAATTGCCTTTCTCGCTCTTGAGTGTGTAATAGTTTGTGTCAAAAACAGTTCTAGAAGAATTTGAGATAAAATACTCTATTAGCTTCACAAAATATATGTTTATACAGGGGTGCTTCAAAAGTTATATAATCGGGCATTCTAAAAAGAGTCATGAGAGTGATCGCTTTTTACATGAAAGGCGCTTTAATAGGGCTTAAATTTAAAACATGGGCTTCTTACTTTTATTATTAATTTGTGCTCTTTTATTAACGATAATGGATTTCGAAAAGGTTGACAGGCTTTTACACATTCACATCAAAATAGTATTGTAAATTGTCTTAATAAAAATGTTGCGCGTTTTGAGTTCATTGTGTCTTTGGATACTTTAACATGACTTTTATGTTTAACATTAAATTACCTTTCTCGCTCTTGAGTGTGTACCGGTTTGGGTCAAAAACAGTTCGAGAAGAATCTTAAATAAAATATACTATTGGCTTCACAAAATATATGTGTATATACAGGGTTGCTTCAAAAGTTTATAAAAGTGGACATTCTAAAAAGCGTCATGCCAGTGATCGTTTTTTACAGGAAAGGCGCTTCAATAGGGCTAAAATTTAAAACTTGGCCTTTTTTTAACGATAGTGGACTTCGAAAAGGTTGACATATTTTTCCACTGCCACATCAGAATAGTATTGTAAACTGTTTCGATGAAAATGTCGCGCTCTTTGAGTTCATTGTTTTTTTGGTTACTTTAACATGAACTTTAACGTGGTTTGTGGAAAACAATTCGAGAAAAAATTTAAATAAAATATACTACTGGCTTTACAAAATATATGTATATAGAGGGGTGCTTCAAAAGTTTATAAGATCGGACATTCTAAAAAGCGTCATGACAGTCATCGCTCTTTACATGAAGCTGTAAAAAAAGCTGTAAGCGGACGCAAAAAGGGCGATTCAAGCTCGAAGAGATTGCGAATACAACTAGTGATTAATAATTACAATACAATTGTGAAAAATATCTGCTTTAGTGATGAATGTACTTTTTATTTACATGGATTTGGAAATAAACATAACTGCTGCTATTGGAGTAAGGAAAACTCTCACCTGTCTGTAAAAGGATACACTCCAGCATCCTGACAAAAATAATGTATGAGCAGGTATCTTGGAGGACCAAGTGATTGGTCCGTTGTTTTTCAGTGGAAATCTAAGTAGCATTAAATAGTATTTCCAAATAAATAGATTGGCCGAAGAGAGCCTACAGAATGTCCAGCCAGATCGTCTGATTTGACACCACTAGACTTTTTTCTATGAGGTTATTTAAAGTCTGTTATATTTACGCCTCCACCTCAAGATTTAGAAGAACATCGTCACAGGATTAATGCAACCTGCCATGGAATTCAAAGAGATGCTTTTGAAAATGTAGGCCGCAGTTTTGAACAATGGCTATACCATGGTTCAGCGATCAATGAACAAGATTTTGAACAGTTATTGGATTGAATTTTTCTGAAAAAATTTGTTGAATACTTAAATAACTTTGAAAAGAAAAATAAATATTTCAAACAGTTAAAATGTGTTTCAGATATTTAAGCCTAAAACAAACCAACAGATCTTTTTAAAAATCTTCAAAACGAATCGATCAATCAAATAAGTTAACGCCAAAATGTACTGTTTCAAAAGACCTTTAAAATGACGTATTACTCGATGCTTCTATCCGTTTAAGATTTTTCAGGGAATAGGTCCCGTGGCGGGAGGTTAAAGTGGGTGAGTCAATTTTTGCATCAACAAATGATCCTAACGATAATACTTCTTACGTGTTACAGGGAATTTTTTATAGATTTCCGGAATTTTAGGATGGGAAGTTTTGAATATCATCATTATAAGTATAATTTATGCGGTTCCCAATCAAATATATAGTTCGATACCGCAAAAGAGAGCAAAGACTTACCGTAAACCACTAGCGCCGAAATAAAGAACACCACCAGCACCAAATACAGTTGTAAAGTCTTGTTACCAGCATCCCTCTTTATCAGTAACTTCAACGTCTCGATAATATGTCTGGGATCGAAAATATCCTGGAAAAACGCCTTCGCTTCCTTGTATTTAGGTCGCTTGCTGTCTTCCTTAATGTAGATCACGCCATAGCAAAATGCAATGAAATACATGACTCCTCCAATTCCCAGAACGCCATAGTAACTGACCACGGTGAACAGGTAACCGCCCAGAGCGCTCAGCAAAGAGCAGATGGTCAAAATGATCTGCACGATGCCGATGCGTAATGTTCGCATCTCCAAGCTGCTCACGTCAGAAATGTACGCGAAAACGGCCATTATCAAGGTCGAACTGCCGCCCAAAAACGACGGGATCACAGTCTGACTGAAGCCCTGCACTTCTATCGGCAGTTGTTTCATGAAAACCACGCACAATATGCAACCGATTATCGCGAAAAATTCCCCGACAATCGGCAGCAGCAGGAACGGTTTTCTAATCTTGTGGCGGTCGCTGTACGACGCCAGGAATAATATCAGAATGATGGGTACGACATTTTGCATCGGATATTGCCACGAATGCAAGTTCGCTATGATTTCTTGCACTCTGTTGTTTTCTTCTTCAAATTTATCGCCCGATTCGCCTGTAATTATTACATCGCAAATTGTATCGTTGATTTTTCCGTTCACTCTGCAAGCTTTTTCCAATTCTAAGGTATACAAAGCTGGATAACAAATCAACGACGGTATGAAATAAAAAGCGATTAAAGGCTCCACTGTTATGACAGTTTTTATGTACGACAATTTTTCTTTGAATGTCATTGATTTAAAGGATCCTTTAGCATGCAAATTATTCGCAGATTCTCCTACTAAATTGTTGGTAGATTCCATCTTCTTACGCTCTTCTTAAAACATGCACTTCAACACAAACGAATAGCTAAAACACACACAGTTAACAGCGCACTAGACGAGCGATGCAACACGGTAAGGTTATCGTTGAAATTTCAAACATTTATTGGTTATTTCGTAAACCGTTAAGAAATTCGGATGAAGATGCTCGCATGGAACCTGTTTATGAATTAATATCTCAGTAGTTTACTTCTTTCGTGGAGACGTTTATATCAAGCCAAGGTTAATAATTACCGCCGTGCCATTGTGTATATTGTAATTCGTTGTTGTTTATCAAAATGTAAATAAATACACAATCATAACAATTTTATGCACATATTTTAACGTGTTCAAAGATCGAAGATGTACCGGATTTCAGTGTTTAAATGTAATTAATTGGGAGGGGAAAAACCGAGTTGTTTGTAGATGTTTGTTAGATATGCGTAAGATTAGAGAAGGACTTCCGCGAGGAAAGGGATATGTAGAGAATTTATATACTTCATAGTAGAATAGCGTAGAGAGAAACACGTGGTACTCATTAAAATAGTAGAAACATATTTTAACATTTTTAAACTGACACTTAAAAGAAGTCATTACAATTCTGTGGGTAAAAGGCAATAGGGGATAAGTTAACTTATCCTAATATGTGTCTCTTTGTGTTAAATTGATCTTAGTGTCACTACACATATATAAAAGGGGATATTTCTACATTTACAAATAAATGTTTCATTCTATGTTAAAAGAATGTGACAAGTATACTTATCCCCTAGGAAATAGTGTTTTTCAAGAATATTTGCTTTATGAGTCAGGCATAAAGAGGCAAGGAGATATATTCGCATGTCAAAGTTTCGTCGTCTCATAGTAGCATCCAGCAAAACAGGATTAGTACACAGTAAAAAAATGAGGTGTGGCGTTTGAAACTATACAATTTTAAGATTTTTTTATACAAAACTTATTCAAAATCCTATTCTAAGTACTTATATTCTCTTAATAAATCACTATAGAATGCATACTTTGCAAGATATTATCAAAAAAGTGCTACTCGCTAAGAATAAAAGTGCTACTTCCGGTCCGAATTTTCAAATTTCATATACACAAAAAATATTGCAAATCCAGTTCTAAATATTTTTGTACTCTTGATAAATATATATAGAATGCATAACTTACGACATATTTGCAAAAAATCGCTATTCGATAAGAGTAAAAGTGGTACTTCCGGTCTGAATTTAAAATTTTTTTTTATACAATAGATATTGAAAATTATGTTTTAAATACTTTTATACCCGTAACGTACTTGTCTAAAAAGCATGACTTGCAAAATATTCGCAAGAAACTGATTTTCGATAAGAGTAAAAGACCTACTTCCGGTAGGAATTTCGAAAAACTTTTTAAATAAAATTATTCTTAATTTTAATTTTAAGTATATATGAATTCTTTATAAATTTGTTTAAACTTAGTAGTTGACGAAATATTGGCAAAATTCGATTTTTGCGCTGAAGTAAACTGCTACTTCCGGTCTACCGATTTTACTGAAGAACTAATCAGATCTGTTGTGATACTTACACCAACCTACAATACCAACCGTAAACATAATAAATCGAACTGACAACATTGCCTTGAAATAAAAAAAGACAGTTTATTACAAATAGCTTACGGTAGTAAAAGAGGTATATATCCCATAAGAGACTGTACTGAATACTAAGGGTGAGACGATCTATAGCTGATATCTGACCACATAAAACAAGCTATTATTCTGGTAGCTGCCAAATAATGTAAAATATCCATAAACTAAATATTGTTTAGACCGGTAACAAAGATATTATGTACACTGTATAGGTATAGGCACTTACATGCGGCTTCGTCTGTATCAGGATCCAGCCAAGACTTTTCCATGTGCAAGTGCACAAAAAAAGTCTCTGTAATTTGTGAAAGTGTAAAAAAAGCAAGTGTTATGCAATTCAAAATGTCACAATAGTAGCCCATGTAATAAGAAATAAATCAGTTTATTTCGCAACACAATAAATAATCTTGAAACCAATTGTGTTTTATTATAAGAAAGAGAAGAAAGATGATATTTGGTTTAACTTCATAAGTATGTCCGCTGTTAGGAGACGTGCATTTCGGTTAGTTACTGTTATACGTGTAGTTAGGACGGGTTCTAACTGAAAACTGCAGTAATTAACCGAATTAAGATTTTAATTCGTGTCTTTCCTAGTCAGAACGCGAAATTACAAATGCTCCTAGTTACTTTGCATTTTTACTAGTAAGTACGCGTAAAAACGGATTTCGGGTATTTACGGTAACATATACAATATCGTCTACCAAGATGTTTCTACATTTTCATATACTATTGCCTCATGATTCAACATTTATTTGCGACACAAGCAATCACATTAAAGAAATCGCTACATTTTTGGGCAATGTTAGATCTCATATATTATACATCTTGATATATTTACGTTCAGTCTATTAAATTTCACATTCCAAATTATAAGTAAAAGCGTTTAATATTTAGGTCAGGGTTGGGTTAAGTAATAAATAGTTTCCCCAAGAAAATTTTCTCAGTGTATTATAGGTAGAAATACAAAACAATGATTAAATTTCAAATTTAAGTGTTTCTTTTGGCTTTATTATTTATAGCACATGCAATGTATACAGGGTGCGTCACCGAAAACGAAACAGATTGAATATCTCGAAAGAGACAAAACGCAAAAACGGGTCGATTTTTAATACATTCCTCAACTGTGATACGTCATTCCCCTCCCCTCCATTACTCTAACCATTACAGTTTAAATAGGGAAAGTACTTAGTATGATACATCATTGAAAGCATATTTTTATGGAGAATTCAGCAATATATGATTGCTGGTCGCGCTAATTTTGAATTTAGCGCCTTCTAGCGGGATTAAAAAAACGGTTACGTATTCCTAAATGTGACACATCATTTGAAAGCTAATTTTATTAGCAATTTAATGCACAATTGAAAAGAAATATTAACTACAAACTTAAAGATGGTGAAAGTTTTCACCATTAACTGTCTTACATGAGTATAAATGTTGTTCGAATCGTTGTTTGACGTTTTGGAGTATTTCTGGCATTATTTGACGAAATTCGGTAACAATGCGTTAACGTAATTCTTCTAGTGAAGCAAGTATAGTGGCGTATATTTTACTTTATAAATATCCCCACAAAATGGAATCTAAAGGGGATAAATCCGGAGATCGCGGGGCCCATTCTATGAATCCACTTTTTTCAATCCAGTGTCGAAGAAACCTTTCTCCAAGTACTGACGAACCGCTACAGCAAAATGTGGAGAAGCTCCGTCCTGTTGGAATATTAGTATCTTCTAAGTATCGGTTATCGCTTTCAATTATGCCTGATAACATTGGATCAATAGTGTCTTCAAGTAATTCCAGATAAATGCTCCCATTTAAATTGCCGTGTAGAAAAAATGGACCAACAATACAACCGCCAAATATTCCAGCCCAAACATTCAATTTTTGCGGGTAACATGAAATATCCTTGGGTTGAAATCTGACCAGTTCCGACAATTATGACAATTGACAGTGCCGTTTATAAAAAAAAGAGCATTCATCAGAAAAACAAATATTAAACAAAAAATTTGGATCCCTTACACGATCACTCATAATTTCACAAAATTGTAAACGATAGTCAAAATGGCTTTCATTAATTCCCTAAACTACTAGATGAATTTTATTATGGTAGTATTTGTGTTTTTTCATAATTCGAGCGACGCTTCTTCGACTTATTCTAGATGATTGTACTTAGAGTAAGATCCGCAACAACTTGTCTTAAGGGTGCCCATCAGTCAACTAAAATATCTTTTCGTAACTCTACAACCAACTATACAAACTGCACTCCGGTAACATTAACAGCTCTCAATCAAAAGATTATTGTACCACCCGCCAGGACTTTACTTGACCCATAAATTTATAGTTATTACTAGACACTTTCCAGAGGGTCCCTCTGAAGCCTGTGTTGAATATTTTAGTAAATAATAAATTGTACTTAGATAAAATTTGTTTCATGGACAGGTAGAGCGAGAAAAAAGCTACAAGAAATATGAACTTGTATTTTTTTTATTTAATACAGTTTTAATAGAATACATAATAAAAAAATTACATTAAAATTAAAGAAAGACAATAGAATAATTATTATCAGATACAAACAATTTCAATAAAACACATTATAAAAAAAATAGCTAAAATACACACTATACATAGAATTTTAATAGTAAAAATATGCTTTTTATTAGGTACAAATAAAATAAACAAGATAGAGGTACATTATTCTTGCTTTTTATAGGGATACAATTTATCATTGACGATAAAATAAAATTGCATATTCACCTCTAATTGTTATAAACGACTATCAGTTATAAATTTTTACATTTAATGTCTCTTAAAGCCATGTTTCGATTGTATCTTGAATCTAATAATTCATATAAATATGCTAAAACTTTTCCAATTTACTGACCATTTGATCTTCCCAAAATTGTTTATTGCTTACAATAACTTCGCAATGACAGTCCCTAAAAGTATAAATAAAAAAAATAGCAACATTTTCGATTTGTTATTTCCAAGAGACCATGAATTTGGTACATACAACTATGATTTTCTTTTAGCGTAACTTTATTATTTTCGATGTAATAGTAGTCAATTATGTTGTTTTTTACTGCATTTTCTACGTCCATATTTCGGGCAGCGTATGGACATTTTGTTTCCAAAATAGCATTTTGATCGATAAGACCATCTGGAGAGGCAGCCAAAAATGTATATTTTTTCACTTGTAAATTGTACATATTTTCAAAAAGTCCTCGTGCTGTTGCTTCATGGACAATGCCATGTTCTAATGGTGCGCTGTGTTATAATATTTGTATTATAAATTAATTGTTTCACGGTCGATGCAGTCGAAGTGGTTGGTCGAAGCTAGCAAATTTTTCCAAAATTGCTGGAAGTTAATCGATACATACTTTCTTGCAGCCATTTTGGATTTAAAGATTGTTCCCGAGTATTTTCTTCAATTGTTTCACAATTGGCATCTTCAATATTAATCAAAAACTCTTTTTAATGCTTTGAAATTCATCGACACTTAAGTCGTCATCAGTAAGTGTGCCGTCATCGGCATCAGTTTGGTAAATTATTTTCTTTTGGCGTAAACTGCTTTTTTTAGTACGCTTACTTTTCCAACAAAAATTTTCCGTAAAACTGTCAATTTTACTAATTTATAAAGTACTTAATAACACTCTATTAAATTGTACCCTTTTTAAATATAGGAGTTGTAGATAATAAAAACAAATTACAAGCAACAAATGACCTCATGATTCATTCCGGTTCATTAAATACCATTTACTTAAGGCTGTGTTCCCATATCGTAGAAACTCCGGTTTCAAAGGGGTGCGTCCTGTATTTCTCCGATTGTTGAATGCACCGACGTACGTTTTAGACAGTCGTGCTAATCGCAAGTGGTGCAAAAGAGATGGAATAATTATGTTAAGTTGCAGCCCCATAAGCACTCTGATTTATGAGTGTACCGTGCGTTTGATTTGTTGAATCGATACTAGACATGTGTCACTCAAATCCACGTGGACTGTTGTATAACCATAAAAATGTTGGGACACAATACAATACAGGCTATTTCAGGTACCAGATAAAATTATTATTCTTAACCCAAAATATTGCAAGAAGTAGGTATTTCTTGTCGTTAGTAGGTAGGTAAATTATTATATAAAAAATTAACAAAAAGATTCATATAAATTCACAAAATTACGTCTGTAAAATATATTTATATAATATATTTTACATATATACAGGGTGGGGCACCCCATTCCCGTCGGTTTATATACGAAAAGCGGTAATATGTTTTATTTTTATTTTTATTAAAGGTTGTGTAGGTTCATTAGGGGCACGTTTTAAAATTATTTTGAAATATACAGTGTGATCCAAAAAAAATTGGCACACCAAAGTTATGAAAATTTAAATGGAACACCCTGTATATTATGGAATATTTTGATGTTATAGGCTAAATTAAGGCCATTTACTGTTATATTCCCTATACCTAACTCAACCTCTTTTCGAGATATTTCACTATTTTTGAAAATGTAGATCAAAATTTCAGAGACATTGCTGTCTTCCATATTTGAGCGAATTATTTTAAATTGTATTTAATGTATACTCAAAGCTTTAGACTCTAAGATAAGCTAAAGTTGATATCTAAAAATTATACAGGCTGTTTAAAAACTACATTTGTGTTTTGACTAACATTAAATGCAAATAACTTTCATATTTTAAATGGAAAACCCTGTATTTATTGCCATATTTAGATTCTAATTTCAATTGTTTTTAAAACTGTATTAGGGTTTCCTATACCTATCTCTTATAGTTTTTTGGTAATTTAGGATTTTCAGTTTCAAACACTAATTTCTTGCAATTTTTTCCAAAAGTAGGCTTTGCCGCTGTTATTAATACTTCAAACAGATAAATTATTTGACAGTGACAGTACATATTAGTTAAGACATCAACGCTTTTCGACGTCGTTTAAATAATTTTAATTATTTAAAATGAGAACCTACTCTGAAAACGAAAAGGTGGATAGGATTTTAGAAATCGGAGAGTGTGGCGAAAATTGCTTGCTAGCATCAAGAGTTTATGCTCAAAAATATCCTAACAGGCGTCATCCTGACAGGCGGTCATTAGAAAATTTATTGCAAGTTTTCCGAATAACAGGAAGTGTGCGTTATCAGAAACCAGAACAACAAAGACCAATTACGGGAAATGAAGAAAATGATTTTGTTGTTATCGGATCTCTGCCAGAAAATCCGCATACAAGTCAGCGAAAAATATGTGAAGCCAGTGGAATAAGCAGACGGAGCGTCAGAAGAATTATAAAAAGGCACAACTTCTTCCCGTATCGTATTCAATTACACCAAGAACTTTTGGAAGTAAATTACGATAGACGACTCCTATTTTGTTTATGGGTTTTAGAAAAGTTTAGTGAAGATGAAAATTTCTTCGATTTTGTACTTTTTTCGGATGAGTCATCATTCCACAATAACGGATTAGTTAATAAACATAATTTTCATTACTACAGTGACGAAAATCACCATTTTTTTAGAACTATTGATAGGCAACACAGATGGTGTGTCAATGTATGGGGTCGAATAATTGGAACGCAAGTCTGTTCTTTTTTGATGGTCACTTAAACGGCGCCATGTTTCTTCGATTTTTAAGAGACAATTTGCCTGTACTTTTGGAAAATATACCACTTAAAATTCGTCAAAGGATGTGGTTATAACTAGACGGTGCGCCAGCGCATTATCAAGTATATGTAAGAAATGAATTGGATAGGCAATATCCCAATAGGTGGATAGGAAGCGGCGGTCCACAGAATTGGCCAGCAAGATCCCCAGACTTAACGAGTACCGATTTTTTCTTATGGGGATATGTCCAAAATATCATTTATGATACGCCACCAACCACACCCGACGATATGAGAGAACGAATAAGAATAGCGTTTCGTTCTAGAACACCAAATATTTTAACAAGAGTTAAACATAAACAGTCCTTTCAAGAGAGAATTCGATTATGCATTGAAACAGATGGATATCATTTCGAGCATTTGTTAAAACATTAGTTTTCTTTTAAAATTTAAGTTTGTTGTTTGTTTAATAAAGTATGTATTTCTTATTTACCTAGTTATGACGCCTTTTAATTAATGTGAAACAAAACCAATCAACCCGATAGGTTAATAAATATTAGCATTTTGAAAAATATTTTGCAAGAAATTAGTGTTTGAAACTGAAAATCCTAAATTACCAAAAAACTATAAGAGATAGGTATAGGAAACCCTAATACAGTTTTAAAAACAATTAAAATTAGAATCTAAATATGGCAATAAATACAGGCTGTTCCATTTAAAATATGAAAGTTATTTGCATTTAATGTTAGTCAAAACACAAATGTAGTTTTTAAACACCCTGTATAATTTTTAGATATCAACTTTAGCTTATCTTATAGTCTAATGCTTTGAGTAAACTATAAATACAATTTAAAATAATTCGCTCAAATATGGAAGACAGCAATGTCTTTGAAATTTTGATCTACATTTTCAAAAATAGTGAAATATCTCGAAAAGAGGTTGAGTTAGGAATAGGGAATATAACAGTAAGTGGCCTTAATTTAGTCTGTAGCATCAAAATATACCATAATATACAGGGTGTTCCATTTAAATTTTCATAACTTTGGTGTGCCAAATTTTTTTGGAACACTCTGTATATTTTAAAATAATTTTAAAACGTGCCCCTAATGAACCTACACAACCTTTAATAAAAATAAAAAAAAAATATTACCGCTTTTCGTATATAAACCGACGGAAATGAGGTGCCCCACCCTGTATAATAAAGGTTTTCCCTAAGTAAGTAATTAGGTATTATTAAAGATCACAAATAGCAATTACGGTAATATTTGTCAATAATCCAGTATAGGAGTAACACTTGATATAAAGGTAGAAGTTTGTATGTAATATTAGTTTATAGTTATCCCTTGAAAAAGCTATTGTGTGTCTTTTAATAAATTAGTGTAAATCTCAACTTCATATTGTTGTTTTATTATACTTTAATTAATTATTGGATATCATGGATTTACATTAAGTAAAGCTCCACACAATTCGAAATTTTAAATCTGGTCTAAACACCGAATGAATGGGGATCGTAAAACCCTTATCTTTATGCCTCTGTTAGAGTACTCGGAACCGATAAAACTCGTCTGGCCAAACTCCGCCTGCTAGCCGAAACCGTACCATGTTTCACTTTAACATTTCTCCAACAATTAGTCTTGCAGAATGTATTCTATTTTCCAAATCACAAGTTTAATTAAGAAAATATTTTTTCAACTATTTCAAGGACGTGGCCAGAATATTTTTTAAATTATTGTGGTATCGTTAATTTTCGGATATTTTTCTAATTTCAGTTTTTATTTTTTTTCTACATATATTTTCGGAAAAAGGACTATGCTATGATATTTCTTTTATTTTTTTAGGTAATCCAAAAAAATGATTGTCTAAATATTTCAAAAAAAAATCAGGATTTGGAAGAAACTGATTGAGGTAGTGAGCACTCCCCCTTAAATATAATAATACGTTGCCTAAGTAGGTACCTATTTGTAGCGAAAATCGACAGAAGAATTGGTGTATCGGTACCTGCTTGAAGGATTAGCGAGTCCGACCTCTCTTCAGGGGGGCAAGAGAAATTATGAGGGCTCATAAATTACGTCTCATAGAAAACCTTTTCAATGCAAAAGTAATGTTGGTTGCATTTTATTATTTTTTAAAACAGAGAATTAGACTTTTATTAAAACATTTCTTAAAATAATAAATGTGGTTCGCCCCAGCTCGCAGCATGCTCGTCATTTTGGTGTAAATTTGAAGAATATCAAATGTATAGTCTTGGAGAAAAACGTGTTTACAGTTTTTCAATTATTCAACAATAAAAAGTGTTAGGATCAAAATTTAGAAACAATTAATTTAGTCAGACCTAGAAAACAACTTTGTTATCCTAAAGAAATATGGGTCTCCACGTAGAATTGAAAATTGAAGTTGTTATTTACGCGAAAAGAATTGGTGCTCGCGTATACATTTTCGGTATTGATAGAGACCCTTAAAACGGCTACTTCTGTCGCTTCATTTCTTAATGGGTTTTATATGTTGGGTTTTTTATTTTGTACGGACCCCGTTTCGCGAAATTTAGAAATTAGTTCAGAAATATACTTACGATTTAGATGTTTGTTTGGGTGTTGTTCATTTAATATTTCAGTGGTTCTGTTGGCATATTCCTTATTTTTAAAATACAGTGTTACTCTTTCTACTCTCTCTCTCCTGAGTAGGGTAACCATTTTATATCTTATTTATTCAAATATGATTTAATTATAATGACAGTATGTACTTGACAATAACAATTAAATGACAATAAAATTACGTATTAGTTGCTAATAAAATTAGCTTTCAAATGATGTGTCACATTTTGGAATACATAACCGTTTTTTATCCCGCTAAAAAGCGCTAAAATCAAAAGTAGCGCAACCAGCAATAATGTTGCTGAATTCTCTATAAAAATACCTTTTCAATAATTTATCATACTCATTATAATTTTTATTTAAATTGTAATGGTTAGAGTGATAGAGGGGAAGGGAATGACGTATTACAGTTGAGACATGTTTTTCCGTTTTTTCACAAAGGATTTCTCATTCGGGATATTCAATCTGTTTTGTTTTCGGTGGAGCATCCTGTATAATACTAATAGTATCAATCTTCAAGGTGATCATCTATATTTTTAAATGTTTTAACTTTTATAAGAATTTTCCATTATTTACTTTACTTTATATCATCACGTCCTTTAGATAGTTCACAAACTAGTTTGATGTTACAATATATGATGGAAAGACGCTTGCATAAATATTAATGATTATTAGTTATTTATTTATTTGATTGTTTTGCAAAAATAAAAGAGATGAGTCAACTAATTGGCGTAAACAATAATAGTTTAACATAAATTCCTTTCATTCCGAAACAAAATGCCACGGAATACAGTCCCAGTTCAAAAAACAGAATACCGGCTGCAACTCCATTTATACAAATAAATTTTTCACAGCATAGTTTTTTTTCCCCAGTAATTCCACAGAATACATTATCAGCTACTACCATTTGTGCAGTTTCATCGGAAAATCTTTGATTTATCAAAGACGGCAACCAACTTCACTACATGACATATATTGCTAATCTATGTGGAAAATTTAGCCACGTTGCTACGACTGAAGCTTCATTTAGTAGTCTGTTGCTCGTATGGTCTCTGATTGTTGCTTCTTATCTCCAAAGTTATCACACATCATTCCTTGGTAACACTGCACTGACGACGACCGATGAGTCAAAAACACGTATCTGCAGTGGAATTGCCCAAAAATCTGTTCACATTCTAAATCCGCCTTGATATTTACTAATACTAATTATTATATACAAATTTATACCATTTCTTCTTGTTCTCGTCATCTTCTTGACTTCTATCCATGTTAAACTTAGCTTTTCAAAATTTTGCCAATTACGTTGTTCCACATTTCCTTTGGTGCTTTCTGTTTCCCTTGCTTTGACCTTGTACTTGACATACTTTCTTTACTGGTGCATTATTTTTCATCCTATTGAGGTTGCTCTACAAACTCAGTTGTTATTGTACTATAAAATATTATATTAAACTAGTTCTCCCGCAGACGTTGTTCTGTCCTTCCTGGTAGGTGGTGCGAGGACTTGGATTTGGTTAAAATCCCTGTATAAGAAAGTCCAGGCAGAAGAGGTTATTAGTGCGATTGCAGGATAAGCATCATTTGTGCTTATAAATATAGAATTTATTAATAACTCGGCCACAGCGCCTCCTATCGTGTCCAGATTTTGTGATCTTCTTTTTTGTCAGTAACCTAATATATATTGTGAAATGAGTCATGTTGGTCCATAAATATAGAATTTGTTAATAACTTGACTTCAGCACCAGCTATCGAATGTTTTGCAGCCTACTTTACGCGCATTGACGATATAAATATGGTCTGACAATATCAAGAAGATTAGTTGAGCCATTAAGAAGTTATTGAGTAGGGTAGAGACGCACCAACGATTATAGAGTGCCCGTTTTCTGTCTCTCTATATGAATAACTATCTTAATATTGAAAATATACAGAATCAATTAAATTAGCAAAATTGTTAAGAAATTTGAGGAGTATTTTATAATATTTTCAGATCTAACATTTATTGTCAACTTTTGAAGATATTTTAAAAAATTGGAAATTGCCGAAATTTTCAATTATACATATCTTCGCAACTATTGAAGATAGAACAAATATAAAAATGGTATTTGGTAGTAATATCTATGTAGAATGTAATAATCTTAGTTAAAAGTTTATGGAACTCTTAATTATCAAGATATATCATAAACGTTTTTAAACGGCAATCATAATTGACCACGACTTCATAAAATGCCTATTTTTTCTGATTTCATAAGTATAAGGTTTGGTCTGGTCTTCTTTTAATTTTTTTTTGTTATAGGGAGAGAAATAGAATTACTGTTAATTTTTGAAGAAATAATGAGCAAGTAAGTTTCGAAAAACTATTTTAATATGCGAGTTGGCATTAAAATAGTTGCTGAAGGATCTATTTTTGACTAATTTTTTTTTATTTTAACGGTTAGTATTTTGGTTGTGGTGACTTGTATTTTAACTACGCACGTACTTTTATATGATTTTCCTAATTTTTACACACACACAAAAAAAAATAATTTTTCGTTTTTATTGTACATTTATCACAAATAGGCATTTTATATTTACATTCTACGCACAGCGCATGTATTTTTACAAAATATATTTATATAATACAGAATATTTATTTTCCCGCCAACGAGGCTAAAGCTGCAGGTGGAATCCCGACTGGTGGTCCTCTCTTGACATCAGCCGCCTCCGGAAGGTGTTCTCCTGATGGATGGAAACCATTCTCGTCCGCAGTATATCCAACCTGATACTCTTTACCATCAGGGCCCAAATAGGAATAGAAGCCTTGGACGGATAGTGCTTCGTCATCTGTACCTTCGTTCTTGATTTCCGCTACTTCTTGCTTTAACTGTTTATCATCAGTCTCAAACCTGAAAAAGTATCGATTTAGATAACATTTTGAAAACTTAAATTATTATTTCTTGATAAAACGATTTAATTCATACCATTCAACAATGTTTTTATATACTTTTTATATTTATTATTTAAATGTAAAATAATAAATATATTATTATCAATTTCTATATGAAAATAAAAAAGCAAATTAGTAGTTATTTCTTATGGAGGGTCATTTTGCAAATTCGAGGTCATTTGACCTTGTTTGTAAGCTGTTGGTTGACCAACAGCTTACGAACAGGTGTGAACAGCTTACGAACAGACCCCCACCCACATAACATCATCCCCCATTTGCCTCGTGCACGAAAGTGATTACACCCTGTATAAATTTCAAATGACCTTGAATTTGCAAAATGAACCTCCATAAGAAATAACATGGGATTTTGCGCTAGAATCCGCATAGTATAACAAAAAAATAAGAAAATTTAAAGAAAGCGTTTTAGACAACTAACGCATCTCTATATAAATTGATTTACTAATCGACCATTTGTATGTTAGTGAATTTTACGTTTTACAGTTTCTGCTCTTGCCTCTCAATAAGTATGATTAATTACCGCACCAGAAGTTTTACAACACCAGGCATCGCAGCCCGAAAACAAATACAAAAAAGAAATTGTTAAATTGGGAATGTGAAACTAATAATTGAATTTTTATAACTCGTAGACTTCCTTGTGAAGATGGTTGTAACATTGTGCGTTCTTTCCGTTATGAATAAATATGTATAGGATGTGTGTAAGTTGCTACACTTCATTACATAACCTTTTAAATACAATAAATACGAACGTGTTCTAGCGTTATTAAAGAATATATAAAATAAACTACAACAAACTTTGTACGAGGTTCTGTCTATATAAGTATTTCGAGACAAAAAATAAATTATACAGGCATGAAAGAGGAGATACGATATTATTTATCATAAATTTACTTGATGACACTATAAATTCATCTGTAGAAACTGCAAGAGCAAAAGAAAAAAAATTGAGTGTAGTGCTTTAGAGAGAAATACGCAAAAAAATTACTTAAAAAAACGACTAAAATGTAACTGAACATAATAATATGACAGATTCCTGTAAGTGCAAGAAGAAGTTCTTAATGATCAGTGCTCGTCCAATAGTAAAACATAAAAATATACATATAAATCTATTCATACCTAAAGAAAATTCAATAATTCAATTAATCAAAACAAAAACAATAGCGTTGTTCTGTATATGCTATGATGTATAGACAACGCGGATTTTAATTAATGCCACTGAAGATGACAACATAATTGTCGAAATACGTATTTAGTTTTCTGTATTTTATAGCGAAGGTGTTTCAGTGTTTTTGTTTAGTATGAATCAATAGACTCCAAGTTAGTTTTTTAATTTAATTTATTCAATTTTGACATTATAAAGTGACATTATTAACTCCATAGTAACCCTTATAAGTAGTCTATTATCTACGAGTGGATTAAAACTTGTTTTACCAATACAATAAGAACACATTTAATGAAGAACAACAAAAAACTATTTTTATTTATTAAAATAAATGTTACAATTATTGAGACCATTAAATTGCACATCATATGTACCATTAATAGGCAAATTCATATTTTGATTTGACACTGATTTTGATGCGGAAATACATGCTTCCGAACTTGAAATCAATGCCTCCTGAATGTTTGTTGAAGAATGGTTTATGATTTTCCTTGAAATATCAATTTTATTATTAAGAGAATCTTCTATGTATCCCTCTACAACACTATTTGAAAACCAACCACCGTGTCTCTTTACAACTGCTAAATCTACACTGTTAAAAATGCCTGTAATATTTCATTATATATTCGTTAATATTTACCTAATTTGGAATGGGATTAAAGAAAAGTACATAATATACTATGCGATATGCAAATACATAGTAAATAACAAGTACTAATTGGGTATTATGAATTTTACAACAAAATGTTCTTTTAAATATAGTAAAAGTATATAACATGTTATGCTTCATTTAGGTTTGAGCATGCGCATCAAAATTAGTCGCCATTAGTCTTGTTCATTCCTACATAACTCTGGTGACAAAGAAATAGTGTCTGTGTTTTTTGTTGTTGTAGCAGTTGAAATAGGTAGGCTTATATACTATAACAATGATTACTTGCAGAATATGCTACTTTAACTGTGCTACACAGAGAAAATACGATTTACATCAATATTTACATAGAAATTGGAAAAAAATTTCTTTCTATTGCACACGTGAGAATTGTAATATGATATTTATAACATATGTAAGATTTAAGCAACATTTATCTCATAAAACTGTTTTTTAAAACATGTGAAAAAATTAAAAAGCTCTTGAATAATAAATCACAACGAACATTGGATGAAAATGGAAGCGCTTCCACAAAAGAAATTTTAGAAGCAATTACAAAACATATTCAGATTTACAGAGGTAAAATAGTTATTAGGTTTACACGATTTTATAAACATAATATAAAATTTATTTGTAGAATCTGTCAGATGATGTCAGTGAGGCCAACCTGCTAGCTGCACCATGTATTATAACACAAAAAGGTAAATTTCTAGATATAGTTTTCTACGTAAAATGTCCTTAATTCGCTATTGTCAAAGCAATTACTATAGAAGTATAGTTTGACTATAACCTTTTTCTCGGTTTACATTTTTCTAAATATGGTTTTATATTTTATGCAGAACAAGAAGATATCCCGCCTATATATACTTTATTTATATGGATTATCAACTAACTTGGATGCTTACGAAAATTTCGAAGATGCGTTCATGGTCTGTTTTTCGTTATATTTTATATTATATGTAAAGTATATTATTATACAATTCCCCAAATCATGTAGTGCAACCCTAGAACTACTTCAACTGATGGTACTCAAAATATATCCAGACAGAGGATCAAAATCAAAAAAAGGTTAATCCTATTAGAAAGAAGGTTTTTAGTGTTATGATTAAATAAAGAGATATTTAATTGTAATTATTGGAAGTTAGTTTGGATTTTGTTTAGAATAACTTATTTATTCTTGCCGTTCAATTTTTACCAAAATTAAAAATAAAAAGTATTTATTGTTTATTAAATTACTTTTAGTTTATTATCCAACCAATCCTAAAATCTAATTACAGAAAAAACATATTACATAATTTCTATAATTTACCAGTTAAAATTAGAATAACTATTTAGCATTCAGACTGAAATCGCACTTGGAACTAATGTTTTATTGTCGATGATTCGTTTTCTATTACAAAAGACACCCTAGATTATTAAAAACTGCATATACATAATACATAAATTTCATAATTGCTATGACTTAGTAAATGTTATAACTGATGTCTTAAATATTCAGGTTAAGCAAAATAGCACGCACTTATATACAGTTGATACAACTATTGTTTTTTGATTATTCTGATGCATCAAATATAATATATATTAAGTCGAAATAATATAAGAAATTTGTGTTTTTAAAAATTCAATCATTTTACCATGTAAATGTACATATTTGACGCAAAAATTTTACCATGTAAATAATCATATTCCATTATGAATCTTCACTGTGTGAATATGCATACGTAATTATGTAATTACACAAAGAAGTTTACCCTCACAAATTATACAAATTTACAATGTAAATTTCAGTAAGCAATCATTGAAAGCAATTCCATAATGATATATTATATATATATATAGGTAAATTTAAAAATTCCATAACATAACGTTGGTCACAAAATTGCCAACGTTATGTTATGTAATATTTTCTTACAGTGTACCCCAGAGTCTGCCAGTAAAGTTGCACTCGAACGTCTAAAGCTGTGACCCGTATATTCTTCAGGATTTCGGAGATCAATAAATCGTACAATTTTTTCCGGAAATTTTGAAATAGTATTTATTCCTACAGGTTGTACTGTACATTTATTGTTTCGGTAGTTAATGAACAACCGTTTGTGTAAAATACTGTCAGGTCGTAATTTTCTATACCTCCGAAAAACATCAATAACATAAACATAGTTACTTCCGTTAATGATAGTAAATGTTCTGGGCTTATAAGTCTTCGTGTCAGGAATATTGACCACAATAACGTTGCCTCTGTCATCAACATCATCAACTGACATGGCAACCAATTCACTAACTCTACAACCTCCAATCACTCCCACAATTAGAACCACTTTATGAAGCAAATATTCATCATCTAAAGTAGTATCCAAGAACCTTTCCATGTCTTTCAATGTAAACACCATAGATTTCTTTGGTCTGTGCCCTACAGATTGTTGTTTTAAGAAAGCAGATACCTGATGAAATCTAAAACAATTATCTAATAGTCTCATAAATAACGTCAACCTCAAATACCTGCTTATGTCAATATTTTCTTCCGCAGATAACACTTTCTTCAATTTGAGTTTTTTTTTTGTTTTTTTTTTTGATAAATTTTGTCAAAATTGAATAAAAAATGTATAAAACACGTAAATTTAACTTATTATTTGCTCGAAGAATTAATAAACATTCTTCTCGCAAATAAACAGTGGTTTAATTCACTTTATTGTATAATATTTATAATAGTATCAATTTTGAAACTCTCAAGGAAGTACTCCTGACGAGAGTAGTATTCCTTATCCATTAATACTTTCTTTATTGCTTTCTTAAATGATTGCATGGCCAGGTGTTTTAAATCCACAGGTAGTTGTTTATACCATAGCCGTCAAATTTTAATTTCGGTTTGCACTTCTATCATATGCAGAATATGACCTTATGATATGCAGCGATGCCTGCTTGCTAACAGTGGTGAGAGAGCAACGCAGTTGCGGGGGACCCCCTCGCCTTACATTTCATAGAAAACGTTTGTCGAGTGTGGCAGGCTCGCTTATGTTTATCTTTAGTTTATTTCGTCGCGCTCTTTTCCTCTTTCTACTTTCGTATCAGAAATTAAAATATGTCGACCCCGGTATATTTTCTTTATATTATTATATACGCCTTTTTCGAAAGGAGAACTGGCTAATATGCTGGTGTCATCTGTACATAAACATGTCTTTAGGTTGTGTAAATAAATTGGCATATCATGTCTCTCCTCCGACACTCCATTCGTCACTCCGCTACTTCAGACTGATTATCTTGACATGTCACCACTTCAAACCTCCCCTCAATACTTCAATTTGCACAACAGTATTGCGTGGTCCACTGATTCAAAAGCCTTGCTTATCTAAAATATTCATTTGGACTACATTTCACTCTTAGAATTCCGCAATGACTCCTATCGTTGATAATCCACCTTCTCTACATTTGTGTTGTTTCCTCTTTAGTATTTTCCTTCTTGCAAATATGCTTGAAATTACAGACAATAGACTTATTATTCTATAATTATTGCATGCATCAAAACAATCTCTTTTTGAAATAGATTTTAGTCTTGCTCAACTAAGCAAGATCCTATTACCTCCTCTGCACATCAAACTCGGGTTGATGAAGCACTTCACTAAAGCTCATCTAAAAGAAAGTGAATGCTTCCAGTAGAGATACTTGGTAACAAAATTTCCGAAAGTACTTATGAGAAACTGAAAGCAGGGATTTTTGTGGGAGCGCAGATCAGAAAGTTAATACAATTTGTTTGAAAGTACTTCCTGTGGAAAAAAGGACCTGGGTTTCGTTTAAAAAGTTTTGGCCAACATTTTCGGCTACAAAAAACATCCACAGTACAAAACCATAGTTAAAAATATGTTCCAAAGTTTCCTGAAATTAGGATCTAAAGGAGTGGGAAGCTTCACTTCCTACATTCACATATTCTTTTTTTTCCTGCGAACCTCGGGGATGTCAGTGAAGAACAGGGTGAAGGTTTCCACCAGGATTTAAATGACATGGAAGTGAGATACCAGAGAAGATGGAATGCAAATACGGTGGCCGACTACTGTTTTATGCTTAAAAGAGACGGCACTGCTGAAGAAAAGTTTCAACCCACGTCAGAAAGATCTTGAAGCAGTGAAATCAGCGAAGAGGATGAAGTAAATTGTCATACATGTGTTGTGTTTTCGTATCAATTATAACACTTTTAACTGAGTATACTTATACCATTGAACAATATAATGCAGTGCATTGGAATTTTAAAAGAAATTCAATATTATCTTACGTAGCATAGAGAAAGTAAAATCATATTTGAAATCAGCATAAAAAGTACTTTTTCTACTCCCATGCTTTAATGGTATTATTAGATATGCCGAACCTCTACTTTAATTATGTCCATTACGATACAGATTTTCATTATGATACAAGTTTATATCCAATAGGAATACAGATTTTTCATTACGATACAAGTTTATATCCAATAGGAATGCGACATTCCAATATTCAAACAATATTCAATATGGCGACTGCATATCTGACAGATATAAAAATTAATTAAACGTGACAGTTCTCTGCAATTTACAAGTAAGTAGTTAAAATTTGTGCTTTTTTGAAAATATAACCGGTAAAAATGAGGGATAATGACAGTGAAATGTAAAATTTGTACTCCAGCAGAAATTATGGAACAAGCCTTAGTAGCCACGAACAATTTATTACCAGCTAAATTCGCAAAAACGTACGGAAACTTTTACGCTCAATTTATGAAATGGAATGTTCAAAAAATAATGTTTTATTATGTGGTCGTAGAAAAAATAGTGTATGCAACTCGCATTTAATGGCTATTAAGGCACTAGTATTCATTATAATATTCGCCTTCGGCTCGTATTGTAATTTTCATTCTCGTGTCTTAATAGCTATCATTAAATGCTCATTGCATAATATACTATTTAAAATCACGATACAGTCTAAAAACATCGTTCGAAAAGTTCTAAAATGTTGCATAGTTAAAACGACCCAAATTTATTTAATACATTCCTGAATGTTTAAATGAACTTCAAAAGATCAATTCTCTCTAAAAATCTACTTTTATTCTACTTATATTTAATTATTAACAGCAGACAAGTTCGTATAAATATAAAATAATATATTCGGCTTTTTAATAGCACTTTGTAAAATTGTTATCATATTAACAGTTGCATATTAGAATTATTGTCGGTAGTGCTAAAAGCACAAGTCTAATTGATTATATAGGGTTATAGTAATAGTGTTACAATTAATATTACTTGTCTGACCAAATTTTGCAACGTCTTAAATTTGTTGCCATTTTAATTTGGTGGCGTAATATTTTCAAAATTTGCAACCCCCACATTTTTTAGGCACGAGCCACCACTGTTCAGGACTCAAATTACATACTATAACCAATCAGGAAAATTAATTTGCATTAAAAGTTTTAACGAACAAATAAGATTCTTTAGTGATGAAAATGTGTCAACTCAATAGCTGAAGCGATGAATTAACGAGTGACTTTTACATATGTACTAGGGAAATTAAGAATAAAATCCATGACATTTATCTACCATAAGTAATTATTTTTACATAGTAATTACTACATGCTATTCTTTTAATGAAATGAAAGACACCAGAGAAAGAGAGACTGTGTTTATTGATAACATCTCTTAATCCGTTAATTACCTTTAGAAAAACATCATCTGCATTTTCTTCAACCTTGGTCAGTCTTTAAAGAGGTGTTTCAAACTGTCAAGGCCGGACAATATGGGAGTTTTACGACACGTAAATGTGAAATGTTAATTTTGAAATCAATTGCCTTCTAAACTTGACACATGATACTTTCATATGGATGAAGGTATGAATTTATAATAGTGACATTATATAACTGAATTTAAGTAATTTTAAATTAATTATATTGTAGGTATTTGAAAATTAAAAATTTTCTACTTCGCACTGAATTGTAATTTAATTATGGAAATTTAGTTATAATTTTTTGTAATTACATTTTCCTAAACTTTATTGTACTCTATGTGCCATACAAAGTCATGGCAACTTACATTTTTATATTAATAAATCGTAATTGGTAGTAGGTATTTTTAAATAGTAAAATTTTAGTACTTTTCAGTATTTAAATATACAGGGTGTTTCATATAATTTTCTTCAGAATTTTTAAATATCTAAAGAATATGCGTTGAAAAGTCAAAATAAACATTTAATTCACATATTGAAAATCGATTAAAAACAAACGGATGTAAATTCAATCATCTTTTAAAAAGCTACCATAAAATTTTAAAACAAGAGATATCATTTTATATAAACAAAAGTTTGTGTTGATTTGCTGTTGTCAAACACTACATAAATGAAATAGTTATTTACGAACCAAGGGCAAGTGTTTGTGTACACGAATTCTCGAAATGTTTCACGCACGAAGTTCGTGCAATATTTTTTGTAAGGAGCAAAATTTTAATAATTTTTTTATTTTAATTTATATCGATAGTTTTTTTTTGTGGCATCATGCCAGAAAGAACGACTTCTAACTGTCAGGTATTCCTGTCAGGGGCAAAATATTTCCACATATACTTTTACAAAAACGAAACTTGCTTAGTAAATTCTAGATTACATAGGTACTATTTTCTTGGCGGAATAATGTTTAGGATGTGGAAGCTATTTAAAATTCAATTTTGACAAGTTGACAATTTATTGATTTCTTAGTAAATAAGAAGTAATTTTGAAATATTTGGTATTATTTGAATAAAAGAATGTCAAGCGATGAGAATTTACTGGCTTATACGTCTCTTGAAATACAGGATGTTACAAACAGATTAATAAATAATTTGCTAAATCAACTAAATCAGTACAGTTACATATACAAAATTCATGGAATGGTGCAAAATTAAAATATATACAGAAAACTCTTTCTTAGCATATTTTCAAGAAGTACCAAGTAGAAAATCACTTTGGTCAATTTATTCAATGTTGAGATCTTCCGGTATAAGAAGGGGGACAAAATAGAGAAAACATTACAAGGAAAACAGTTTCACAAGTATGTGAAAAGTTAATGTAAGAACAGAAAAATAGATATACCATATGGATTTGGAATATGGTAAGCATTACCGAAAAACAGACTAAAGAAAACATTATAGAAGTTATAAAAGAAACAAGAACATCGTAAGACCATATAACAGAAAATCTACGGAATTTAAAACTAAGCGAAATGTCAAGTAGAGAAGAATATTAGACTTTCTTCTATTTATAATAGAATTTGATGAAAGCAATTGAAACACTGCTCGATATACTTTTTCTTTCTATAAGCAAAACTTATGATGTAAAGCTTAAATTATGTATATTATATTTATCAATTTTATCAAATCTTATACATAATGTTGTTCTAAAACATCTAAAAAAATTATAACTGTTGTTATATTATGTTATTTATGTAGGTAATTATGCTGTCCTACCCTTATATGATTACTGACATTTATTTCCGTAACTTCCAAAGAGTCGAGTTCTAATAGAGTTTGGTAAATTTCCGAATTTTAATGAAACACACAATTCACTTGGGTTTATAAGTTGCATTTACAAAGTTATTTTTCAAAAATGGATTTGAAATTTTATTTACCTTTATTCATTCATCTGAATGTGCTTTGTAAGTTTTAAAAACACTTCCAGGTTTGAATGTTGTTAGATTTAATATTCTTAAATAGGATGACTCTATACGTCCTCTCGTTTTTGATTAAATAATACTAACTTTTTCCAAATTTGTATCAATTATTCATCAGAAATTTTGTCAAATATATCAAAAAGTATCAACCAATAAACTTTATCCAGAGTCACATTTTAGTATAAATAATTATTTTCTAACATAGTATTTATAAAATTTAACAAAGATTTTTTTTTATGTTTTTATTTTTTATATTTAAACGATTCAATTATTTCTAGTTTAGTAGTTGTATAATTTGCCAAATCTATTTTAATATCAAATAATCATTCATTTCTACATATTTAGAGATTGAAATATCAATATATTTATTCTACAGTATTGTTATTATTAGTACTAACGGGTAATTAGATAAATCCGGTGTTGAAGTAGGTTGTGCATTATGAAACGTATTTTTCAACTTACGCATTTGTAGTATCAACATACATTTCGTAATTGTCAACGCTAACATTTGATATTTGGTTGTCAACGTTGACATGTCACATTACATTAAACGTATTCAGAGATTCTAAATTATCTTTTTGGTATACAGTTATTTAATTTAAAAATGGTATTCACAATATATCATACAATTTTTATGGTTGAAACATATTTGCCAAATGGATGGAAAATTGACAGCCAGTGGCGTACTCCATTAACGATTGTTTAGAGGAATTTCAACTTGAATGTTCTTTTCAATTATAACAAAGTTCAAGATTTGTTTAGACAGGTAGCTTAGATCGTAAACATGGAAGTATTCGAACGAAAAAACGTACGCAAGATGTAATTGAAAATGTAAGAGAAATAATGGATGAACCCCAGGAACTCCAATTCGAGTACCGTCACAACAAACTAATCTTTCATTTGGTACTTGCTTGAAAATATTTACTATTTCCTTATCGTCTTACTTTGTATCAAGAAATCTATCCACTTGACAATCATCGAAGAATAGAATTTTGTCAATGATTTATAAATAATTTCGATGACGTCTTTCTGGACAAAACTTTCTTTTCAGATAAAGCATGGTTTCATATTAATGTTAATTAGCAGAATAGGGGAATATGGAGTGCTGAAAAATCCAACATTTTTATGTTGAGATCGCTGGTTATCCCTAGAAATTTGGCGTTTGCTGTGCCATAGATAGGAGGAGAATTATTGGTCACACAAGAGGACACACAGGACAAAATACAATTAACATGTTACGTCAATTTTTTGACAATCGCTCGTTTATCCTGAATAGTAATCAGGAGTTTCCTCCCAGGGCTTGCGATATCACTCCATGCGCGACCATTTTTAAAAAAATCTATTTTCAACATACAAATTCCAGGTCTAGCACACCTTCAAGTCCAAATTATTCAAAACATGAGTGATATCAATGAACATCATAATATGTTAACGAGTGTGTTTGAAAGCGTAAAGAGTAGATTTTTTTGTTTATAAATAAATACCTATATTGGAGACGCGTTAAGTTCCGTTGCACGTCATCGATGACTTTTACATGTTGTCATAACTGTATTAGAGAAACTAAAAAAGTTACTTTGTTAAATTATACTTGAGGGCATTTATTTCATTAGCTTAAATAGAAGATTTATAAATTGATCGTAATATACGCATTCATGGCAAATAAACACATAATTTCCGTTTCAATATTAAATTCCTTTATTACATATTTTTAATAGACTAATAGTTCAATTCGGTGTTGACAGATAAATCATATCTGTCAAAAAGACATGTGTCGTGTATATTCTTCCTGTCAAATTTTTCATGTATATTTTTTGCTTTGATATAAATTGTTTAAAAACAGTGATACTTAGAAGTGTATTTATTATTTATTTGCGTCCATTGAATATAATGCCGAAAGGTTTCTGTAAACAGTCGAGGCCTTTTACAAACTTTTCTATAATCATGTGTTAAATTTAATGTGAATAGCGTAAGTATTGCTTATTTTAAATTATATTATGGATACGTAATGAAACATTTAAGGTTTTTCGACAGTCTTAGAGCATTTCAATTATTAAATATATTACGTTATAGTTATTGTATAGTGAATAATTTTTTTCTTTGGTTATATCAAATGTCACTGACAGAAATAAAAATAGCTCCGGCAACATATACAAGGCGAGTCGTCATGGATCTAGTATGACGTGCAACTGAATGTAACGTGTTTCCACCATATTATCATACAACATAATCCTTTTATTTAGTTAAATGACATTTGACTTCTAATGAAGATAATTTATAAAATTAAACTTAAGAAGCTATCTCAATTTACAAAAGATTAAGTTAAGAAATACGTTTTTTCACACATTACGAGTTATAAATTACATATTAATTAAAATATTACTTTCATATTAGCAGAAAATGTAGAAAATCATAATGTTAATTTTAAAAATCCTACTCCTATAAAACAAAAAAATGATTAATTGTTTTAAAAAGGCACACATATAGTAATCACTTAGTATATCATCTGACCTAAAGTTGTATAATATTGCGAGGAAACTATACACCCTGTATACTTTTCTTTAATTCTAAAGAAAATAAATGCAAGTGTTTCCTATTGAAATATATTTTCTGCAATTTTACTTGTTTTTTCTATGATAAAATATTGAGCAAATGATATATCTAACATTCGATTAAACGAAATTAATATCTTTAGTAAATACTCACCAGTATTTGTAACCAGATTGTCCAAACTCAGTTAAAAATTTCGTAATTGCACCACCAAGTTGAGGTCTCGCATAAGCTGTCGCTAGGACTAAGGTCAACAGAAGCAACTGTAAGAAATTTAAATTAGCAGGCGCTCAGGAAACAACACATATCTATCATCTTTACTCCAGTTTAATATATTATTATATTTCATTATGATCTACGGCTTTTTTATGTATATTAAATAAAAATAAAATACAGAAGTAGAATAAAGTCTTTTAGACGCGAACATCTTAAACCACAATCGAAATAATTTGCATTAATTATCCCGCTAAAGAAGCGCACCATACAAGAGGTGACCGTGACCTATTAGGTTCCAATTTTTTCATAATAATTACGCAACATATATATGAAGATGATACTTTTACTTTGAAATCTCGCCGAGTAGCACAGATATAATTACATACAAATAATTTCATCGCAAATGTACGAGCACTGAATACAGAAAAGCCAAGGAAAAGATGATAGCAGCGACGACCTTTATACCAACACCAAAAGCGCAATGAAATATCTCATTATATGTATGATAGCATAGGTAATATGAGTTATGAAACACTCTTATTGAAGCACAAGAGATTCTTCAAACAGTATGAATGTTGTGAAGATTCATTGAGGTGATGACCTTTTTCGTATGCATGTTTATAGTATGTCAATGATGAATAATGAACTTACCGATCTCATCTTGATTAAAATTTTTCTTATGACTGAACCAAGAGAGCTTTGAGGATTCTTCTTATATATGCAGAAATTCCCCACACGCAGTTTTTGCGGGTCTATTAAAATATCAAATGAGAAAAACTTTCTTTCATATGAATAAAACTCTATATTATATAGAATGCTATGTGTATATGATATACATATTACATAAATATGTATGTATTATATTAATTGTTTTACTCAAACAGGAAGTGGTTCGAAAGAGAGTAACATACATCTATTTTTTGAATTAAATAAATAAATAGTTTATAAGTTTTTTATTATGTCATGCCAAAAACAATTTTTTGTAAGTCGGTGTTTTTATAAAGCTTCTGTACCATAAGATAAGAACGAAATCGTTTTGCATGCCCAAAGAATTGGTTTTTTAAATTGAGAATTTGAAATGCAAGCTCAAAATATAGTTTATCATCATGAAAGAAACAATTCAATATCACTTACGGTGATCTTGGACGTGAGCGAAGGTCAAGGACTTTGAGGTGTATGCATAACTTTGGAGTTAAAAAATAAAAGTCCAGTTTCAATATTGATAAAACTTAGTACATAGTTTGACATGCTATGATCTAATAACTTCCATCAATTGTAATGTATTGGTCTAAGCGGATGATGAAAAATTTTTCACCGAATTGATGAAGCTCAAGATGCTGCCTTTCTTCAAGAGAACCTAGACCGAGTCACAAATTGGTGCTCTTTAAATAAATTGAAGTTAAACATCGAAAAATGCTGTTTTATATCGTTACCAGGAAACCCAGTGAATTTGGTGACAATTATTCTATTGACAACATCGCAATTACAGATCAATTTAATTTATTCTCATTTATGTTATTGTTTGAGATTAAACAAAGCAATTTCTTGATACTAAAACTGTAATATAAATGTTAAACTCAACTTATAAAATATATACAAAAAAACCACATTTTTTCATATTTGAATGGCAAGATCTATTCATGGTGTTTCTGAAGTAAATAAATACTGACATTTTTGTAATGAATATGCTATTCACTTGAATTTATCTTTCACGTGTGTAATATTTAAAAATTATGGACAGTTTCAAGTATTATTAAAGGCTATTAGGATACTAGAAGGTAAACAATTATGAAATATTTTATTAGAAGATCAATATTCTATATTATAATTGAACAAATATAATGTTTGTTTACCGTGTCCTTACATGGTAAAGAAAGTGATTTGAACTTTTATATATATATATACCTACGTAAACGAAATATTTCGTTATTGCTTGGTATACCGGTAGGTTTTCTGGTAACGCAACGATTGTATAGCGCATGTATCAGTCCCCACAACTGAACGACTACGTATATGTACTCCCCTCCGTTAACCAGAGCGGTGGTAGTAGTAAGAAGCGTATCGACTCATTTCATTTCAATCTATATCCCACCGCAGACCAAATAATACTAGCGTTACCGGATACTACAGCCGTTCGCGTCGGGGAATACGATAACTGTAGCGAGTGATAGTGGGGACTTGGACACTCCTCTGTCGTTGCGTTACCAGAAAACCTACCGGTATGGTAGTTTATAAGAAGAAGATAAATTTGTCAAAATGCTAAAATTCTTGTTCTTGTAACAGGTAAAAAACTAGTTTGTCACTTGATCTTTTAAAAAAAAAGTTGCTATTTATAATATATATAAATAGATGCAGAAGTATTTACAAAAACATTAGAAGTGATTATTTCATATAATGAAACTTAAAAAAAAATGATTTGAAAGATAAGATTGGTCAAAATAAAAGGAACCTTAGAGGTAAAACGGGTCGCTAGTAAATTAATATTACTGATTTTCTGATCATATCAAGTCTTTATTAATTTTTGCATGAATAACTTTCTTGAATTGTATTTTTTTAATTAGTTAACGCTGAAACAATTGACCATTGAATGGAAACTAACATTGAACAGGAAACGCTTATTACCTAAGTACTTGGCATTTTAAAGGGATTAAAAACTTTTTAACTTTGAAAATTAAAATACTTTGAAAAATAACAATTTTGTTTGAACCCAAAAAAATTATGAATTAACTGATGACCAAACAAAAAACCAAGATGATAAGCTTTGAATACCTAAAACGTAAAAGTAAAATGTTTATTTGGCATGAGGTCCTTGATAGAGATCAGATCTTCGCATAACTCAGCTCATTTAATGTCATTGTCATCCTCATCTGAAAGAAGGTCTTTTAGGTCTTTGCATTTAACAAACAAGTCCTTTTGTTGGGCAATTAAACAAGTTTAAAAAGAAATTCATCTTGTGTCATTTTGGCTTTGAAATGTTCGAACCTCTCTTGCACGGCCATTTGGGAAGTTTTAACAAGTGGTATAAAAAATCAAAATCTAAAACGCTCTTGGGCACCAATCGGTGCCTCATCCATTAGCATCGTGAACAAACTGCTTCTTCTTTCTTCTAAGCTCCGTGGTGGTTTGAATTTTTCTTTGATTTTAAATCTCCAGCCAACTCTTTGGCCTCCACTAAACAACTGTCAAATCCATTTTCGCGAAAGTCCGTCAAACACTCCTCACTGGACTTCAAAATACCTACAGATTGAAGCAAGTTAATGATATTTGACTGCAATATCTTACTGGCAATGTTTATTTGAAACAAGACATCATATCATGCAGTCATTGACAATAGGAAACCAAAATCTTTCGGGCAAGGAATTTGCCCCACTTCTCATGATACATTCTCCTGCAGATTACAAAGTGTTTGTTGGAGATACACAATCTGGTATCTTACTGCTACTAGTGATTCAATACATGCTTCCCCGCGAGTTACACAAAGTTTTTTCAACTTGAGAGGAAGTCCAAATTCTGATAACGCTATATATGATTGTGACAGATTGTCTAACAATAAACGACCAAATCGCGTCGTATCAAACCAAAGGCACAGACTGGGACATTTTTAAACTAGAACTGAAGGTGAAGGAATTAAACTGAATGTTTCATTCAAGACAATAGAACAGTGTTAGAATATGAACCAGAAAAATTCAAAAAATACACCAGAAATCAAAAGGAAAACAACTGGAATCAACTGATCTGGTAAAAGCCAAAGGAAAGCTAGGAAATAGTGGCAAAAATCCAGAAGAAAAGGAAATTAAAATAAACTAAATAACTTGACCCAACAACTAAAACATTTAAGAGGACCAAGCCCTCTAAGCTTGTTCAATAGTGTCGTTATCAGGGAATAGGAGTTATTGTGTAGAGAAGTCACACCAGTGTTGTGCGCAGGATATTTGGAAATATCCTGAATCAAGTAACTTCAGTAACTTAAGGTTAGGTGCATTAAACATTAATAAAATAATAAAAATAGCTTTTTTAAAATTTCCATTACAAATCTATTATAATAATTTTGTGCTACAACATCACTTTTTAGTAGCTATTTTTGGTAATAATTTTGAGTAATAATTGGGAACAAAAATTCCTAGAAACACTTTCAGTATAAAATAATTTTAGTAATAATTTACGCAAACATTTCTAGTAAATATTTCTAAAATTAATTAACTGTTTTTTCCCTTTGTTTATTATTTTTATAAGTTATTTATTTGTTACGGCCTAAAAGTACCACCTGTTTATATTACTTCTACCGGAGCCGGTTTATTGTTTTTGTTCTGTTATTGTATCATGTGGATATACTAAGATTTTTGGAGCACTAGGATTTAGTAAATCTTTTAAAATTTAAGTTAAAGTTTACTGTTTGCTGAATTTATTTGTTAAATATATTAATTAATATTTATTTATTTTTTATTTCAAATTTACTTGTTATCTTGCAATATTAAAGCAGTGTTGGTGGTATTCCAAATAACTTGAATGAATTTGACTTGTTTCTTTTTTGTATTGTCTTATTGTTTACCCTTTTGACCTAATTTCATGACTGCCTTTAAATCTAGTGTGCTCACATTTGCTCACCTTTGACGACCTTCCAAGGTATGTGAGTAGCGCGTTTTTATGAGTTAATTTATATCGACCCCGATCATCTCCATCTGAGCTGGCGGCAGCCCGAGTTAGAGGAGTGGGTCAAGCATTTTTACAGGACTTTTTTTTTGTCACATAGCATATTAACATCTTTCCTTATTAACTTTTTCTGTAAAGAAATAAAACACGAATGTATATTGGCATGTTATAATAATAAATAAAATCAATTTCACATAGAAATAATAAATAAGTAAATTCTATAAAAGTAGATTCAGTTCTGCAGTCTTGGAATGTGTTCAGCTGAAGGTCTATAACCATTTTCGTCAGCGACGTAACTCACAGTATATGTAACGCCATCTGTACCGACATATGTGAACGATCCCTGGACAACGAGAGCTTCATTTTCGGAACCTGCATTTTTGAGTTCAGCTTTCTCCTCTCTGGACATACCGTCACTCGTGTGGTACCTGTTAAAAAATCGGGGCTTATTTACCTTCTAAAAATGCTTACGGTGAGGATTATTTAAAAGAAAGGGTGACTTACGCAAAATTATAATTGCCAGCTCCCTCGTTCGTGTAGTCTTGTTGTAAAATAGTCGCTGTTTTATAATCTGGTTGCGGTAATTTTGGTTTCGGGTATGGCGGTGGGGCGGCAGCACAAAATACAAACAGCGTCAGAAATAAATACTAAAACAGAGGAAACACCATGAAAATAATAACTATTACTTCAACGCAGATTTCACATAAGTTATTCGCCAAGTGGAATGTTGATAGTGATGCCTCGATTGACGGGCAGTTTCATATACGAAGTGAACTTATTTAAATTGATAACCAGTGTTTTTATAGGTTAGAGCGTTTTAACATTCTTATTCAGTCCAGTCTCTTATGGGATATATACCTCTTTTAATACCTTAAACGCTTTATAATAAACTGTCTTTTTGTATTTCAAAGCAGTGTTGTCAGTTCGATTTATTATGTTTATGATTGGTATTGTCGATGTGGTGTAAGTATAACAACATAACCTTCCTGTCGAGTGTTAAATTCGGTGCGTGCTTTGTTTCGTTTTCGTTTGTGCATTTGAAGTTTTCTGATATTGTTCCTCATATCCTAGCCAACAAATATTTAATATGTGTCATTACTTATAATGAGTTACTAACCTAATCTGTCATTGTCGAACAGACAACTATGTTATAAGACTCATACTGAATACTAAGGTTGAGACGCTCTATAGTAAGTTACACAATCCTTTGTCAAAGTATGAACTTTAATGTAGCCCCATGTATAGACACATATTATAAGCTTCATAAAGTTAGCAATAAATAATTATCATTACACATGTCAGATAAACTGTAAAAAGGCAGTTTTGCTCTTCCTATATATTGGTGTAAAATTTATAAATGCTGAAATGTAAAAATCTAGAGAGTATATTTTGTTAAAATTAAACACTTCTATAAATCAATAATCGCGAATGTATGCAACTCCTTTAACAATATTTTATAACACTTCAGATTTATTCCGCGTGTCAATTTCATAAAAGCAGTTGTGGCAAATTTTACCTACGGATTTACTAATATTTAGATATTAAACGCAACCTATTGAATTTTAACGAACTATAATCGATATGAAAAGAGAAACTTGGTGCAGCACTACATTCCTCCAATCAGAAGAAAGTTGGTTTCGCGCCTTTGTAGTTGAAATATATACCGTTAAACGTTTTCGTTTCGTCACGTGTTTTAATAAAATTAAACGAAGAAAATAAATTAAACAAATAGAATTAGTCATTGTGTTAATAAAAGAGATGCTTTAGATATTACATTTTTAGCGTGAAGTAAAACAAACATTATATTTAATTATGTACGATAAACACGACATTAATTTTAGTCCACCGTAGCTTCTTCAGGTTGACATATGACGCACGTAAGTCGATTAATTTTTTTGATCATTAATTTTTTTCCAGAGAATAAACATAGTTTTAAAGAACAATTTGATGTTCTTCATGCAAAAAAAAATTTTTTCTTTTTGCCGTCAATTGAACTGAACATTTTCATTGCGCGAAAGTATTGTAACTTCTGATTGGAGGGATGCAGTGCTACAGATAGCTCGTGTTACACCACACGGTATATCTATGTACTTACCTTATACATCTTATCAAAATAATACAGATCGAACTAACAGCACATGAAACAATCCAATCCGTATGAACTCACTTGATTCGACAACTGTTGATCTTTTCAAAGATGCATCTGCATTTTATATAACCGAAATAGAGGCGTCACATCCTGCGTCCCGAGTTTTGGGAGCATTGTTCCACTGACAAAACGTATACCGGGAGCTGTAATTATAATTTCGTGAAAAGAAACACGAGAAATGGCCGATACGCATCTGGGAGATTTGCATATAATGCGTCGGCACGTTGAGAAGGCGAACACCACTGATATTGATATATCTGTATTCGTGTATGCGCCGGGGGATTTCGCAAAATCGACCATTTCATATCCACGTGCTTTGATTTTTAATGGTGATACTGCAGATTAGAATTACCGATACATTAATGAATTAGTATGGATTGTGTAGAAATTATGGGGTACCAAAAAAAAAATGGAGATATGAATGTTGTATATTTTGGAAGAAAAAAATGAATCATATGTGTACCTAATTTATAAATATATATGTCCTTGCGCCCTCGGCAAAAATATTACTTGGCGCCCAGATGTCAAAATGATACAGGCAGAACTAGGACTAAAAATAAATGCGCACTACTTCTGTTGACTTAATTTATAATAAATATTTTCATAAAAAGAAGTTACATGGAAAATTGTAAAATTTAAAATTTGCATTTATTTCCTTAAGGCTATACGCCCGGCCTCGAAATCGTTTTTACCATTTCCTAATCGTATTTTTCATGAAAACCTTACCGAATTTACACGCTAATTTAAGAAAAAAATGCCTTTCAATGGATAAATCGTAATTTCTTCGAAATTGTCCAAAGGGCCCTAAATACAAATAAAAATGTAAGAAATTTCAAAAAACAAGCCTTTATTTAAAATTATGTAACACTCAACAGCAATACATAAATTTTATTTTTTCTTAATTTTTAAAAATAAGGTCACGAAACGGAAAACAAAATTTTGAAATTTGGGCGAAATTCACTGAAATCAAATAGAGTATGTGGTACGCTCGCACATTGTGTCGAGAGGTAGCTCCGCCTACCATTTCGGGCAGTTTCTACGCAGTTTGTAAAATACCTCTGAGATCCGTGTATGTTAAGAAAGTAATCGTTACTCGGACATTATTTTATCGAAACCGTTGATATTTTCTTTACAATATAGTGTACATATACAATGTCAGTGTCACAATACTTCCTTATACTACGTATCAGAAACTAAAAGCAATATCTCTTCCCGTCCCTAACGCTATACCTGCTAGAAGCGCATGCTAGGACTCACACGGCTTGCGGGCAGGGAGTATAATTATTATATTTGACTCGCAATAATTTGCTTCTGAAACGATCTAGAAATTTATTTCTTGCACAAAAAATAATTTTGGAATGTTGGCTTTATTTTGTTTCACATATATATGGGTAAATTCTGAAAAATAAGATTAGTTACTCGATAGCTGAAAAATATCTTACACAAATTGGTGGTCTACTAAAACTTTTTTTTTTTTATAAAATTTACACACCATAAAGAAAAATCGAAAACACTAGTATCATCCAAATACTTTAGGGTATAACCTTAAAAAAACAGATCCCTAGCTCTCTGCATTGCTGAGATATAACGAGATAAGTATTAATAATTGAAGAAAATGAAAATTTTAAAATTTACACAAAAAAACGATTTTTCGACCTTTTTGCGATTTCGATTTTATTTTCCAACTCAAAATTTGAATCCGGCAGGTGATTTTACATATCCAGCTTCACTTTTTTTGTGTGTTTGAGAAAATATAGATTGTATAATTTAGGGGCGGTTGCTTCCCGACTGCCAAAGATATGCGCCAACCGGCGATTATCTGAGACCATAACGCAGCCATAAATTACAGGCAGATTAGATTAGGTGACAAGTTCTTTTCTCTATCTTTTTCCTCAGCATAAGACAGAGCACGCGGACCCTTAAACATTTGTCTTTTATTTACATTTGCAAGAAAAGCAGTGGTACGCCTATTTCAAATCGAACTCAGCTTGAAGCGGGCGTCCAGCCTTAAGGCTGGGGTTCGCCCGTGTTATTTGTCCATAAGGAATATCGGTACCATTTTAACGAAAAGTTGTAAATCAAGAACAATGAAATTTTCACACAGTAAATGTTAAAACACACTCTTCAGGTTGAGTTATTTTGAAAATCCTAGTGCCCTTAGTTTTTTCAAAAAAAATCATAAAATTAGTAAATTTGGAAGAAACAGAACGAAATTAACTCAATTTATAAAGGGCACTATGCTGATGTCGAATTCGAAAAAAAAATGAATTTTGATTTTTGGTTTCGCCTAAAAGGTACCGAAAAAAATCCATTAGATGGGTGTTTTAATTCGAATTTAGGAACACTTTCTGTATTAATTTTTGTTGTATTACTATCCTTATTATAAGTATTTCTCTGTTTGTTTCTCTATTGATCAAGGGTTATAATAAAAACTGCAAAATATCCATATGCAATCACAGCTCCATCTATGGACCCCCGTTAGGGTTAGGCATCGAAGACCGCACCGTTAAACAAGATAAGCACTGTGATTATGCCTTCAAAATGCATATTTTCTTTTAGCTGTAACACCTACATTTGGACTTGTAGAGAAAAATAAAAACATGTTTTTACTGACACTTTTAAACCTCTATCCAATGGTGTACTCGAAATTTTTATATGACGTTTCGCGTCTTTCTGGCCTTCTAATTTCTTATAGGCGCTATATTGGATTTACACACCTTCAGAAATAGTCTTTTATCCCCTAATTTCAACCATGTACTACATGTTGACAAATGTTTTTGATATTATGTTTTAATTGAAAGAATAAATTTTAAAATTAAATTAGGTAGCCGTCAAACATTTCATTTATCGTTCATTAGTAATACAAAAATGCCATACAGCAACGAAGAGAAACGAGATATGTTAAGTATTTTTTATTCTTCGAACCGAGCCTCAAAAGTAGCAAGTACATTTACAATTGTATCCAGGAGGACAACAGCATCATCGTATAATTTTTCTAGATCTTGATAGAAATTTGGTCGAGAATAGATCGCTTACTAAGCCGCGTAATGTTCATGTCAACAGGAATTTGAATGAAAATCGAAAGGATATTTTACAAATGGTAAATTTAAGGCGTGTTTTGCAAAGTTCATGTTAGTCTTGTATTTTTTAGATAAAAAACACGTTCGTGCACTGATGAGACCAATGTAAGGTCGAAACAGCTGTCTGCACGTTGTTTGTTCGCAATACCGGCTTAGGGTAGATGTGCATTCATACATTTATTCATATACGAAATTTTTTTTTCGTATATGTATACTTGCGTGAAAAAATAATTTATCAATTGAGGGGCTTCTAGCAAAAGCAACCATAGTTCAAAAAAGGGAAAAATGAGATACACAGTGCGACGCGTAGATTCTGTGCCAGAAAATCGTTTAAAAAACTAGTTCTGGGGAAAAGAGCCATTGTCACAAGTTATATTAATCTAAAAATTAGGTGTTTTCACAGAAACAACCATAGTCTCATCGATATTCAGCAAAAACATCTTAGTCCTGGACATTGGTTATTTTGCCAGAAACCAATTTGACATTTCTAACAGTTCCTAACCTTACTTAATTGTTGGTGCGTATGCGCTAGTTTATTGTTTTCCAAAATGCATGATTCTGAACAGTATACGGATGAAAATAATCCTACACAGTGGAAAAAAAAGAGAAAAAAGACAAAAAAGAAGGAATCATTAAAATCAATAAAATACATGGGGAAGTCAATACTAATCACGTTCGAAAAGAAGTACCTGAAAGAGTTACAGGACCAGAATGCAGGTATGTTTTATTTTTCCATTGTATCATAACACAAGCGGTAATCAAGGGTTTCCGATTGTAGATGTAAAAAACTCAAGTGTTTCGAAACAATTTCTGAAGATTCCAGAGCAAATTTACTTCATACGACTATATTCAACGCGATGACAACGAAAAATGAACAAGACACTTTTCTTAGCGGTCTTATGAGTGTTCATGCTCCAACACGGCGTCGCCCAAGAAGATCTCATGCAGAGGAATTAGCTGAAAGTGAAGGTTCTGATAACGATGACAAACCAAGGAAATTTGCAAATAATGCAATTTTCACTTAGAAAGTGCGAGTTTCTGATTCTGAAATAGCTGTATACTTCAAAGCATTTCTGGCTATCTTTGGAACAACTAGGACAAGAATCAGGAGACTCCAGGCCTTCTTCATACACCGTGGTTGTTCTCCTAGGGACAAACGTGGCACGCATGAATATAGATCTAATAAATTACCCGCAGAAATTGCAACGCTTATCACACAACATATCGAACCGTTTAAAGCCCGGCGAATAATGATTCGAGACGCAAAAATCCAAATCGTCTATACTTGCCCGAAACTCTTTTTTTTTTATTAAAATGATGTTTACGATGTTCTTAGATAAGTACAAAATTAATGTTACTTATAAGGCATATTGGCCAGTTTTCAAAAGTAAATTTAATATAGGTTTTGGTTTGCCAAGAAGTGATACCTGTCCAATTTGTGATCAGTTGATGCTAAATATGAATACTGCTGAGGACCTAGAATTAAAATAGAACCTGATTACTGAAAAAACTCTTCAGTTAGCTAAAGCCGATAAGTTATCCCAACAAACAATTTCCACAACCTTAAGGATCTGCTAGTTTTTATAAGGGTTTTATCCAGATTGCGAGTTTATATTAGAGGTTTATAAGATTACTAATAGGTTACGAAGTTTTATAGGGAGTATATAAAATCACTAAAAGGCCGAAGAGCTTTAGGTTTTATAAAGTGGTGACAGAAACATTTACATCACTAATTTGTATCACTTATAGTAACGGTCGATATAGGGTTATATAATGAGTTTTTATAATAGTTGCAGTTACCAACTTTTAAAACCAATAATGTTCAGTTCCTATTATATACGTGTATGTCTATGCCGTATGTTAAAAGCGTTTTTGTTGTTACGTGTACTATACTAATTTACAGTAGCATACTTATCATTTTATGTTAATGTTTGATGTAAAAGAAAACGAAAGAATTCAGGATATCAAGAACTTATAATACCAGAGTGAACATTACGACATAAGCGACTATTAAATTTAATCTTTTTATTGTCATTAATAATAAATAACATTCATATTTGTGGTATTAATTATTTAACACATTCAATATGTATTTATTGAATAAAAACTATTATTGTTATTATTATTATGGATCCTTGGTCTATTCCTGTGCTGATTTGCTTGTTTCTTGCCTCTGTTTCTAACAAATTGGTTCCGTTATTGTAAATAGCTTTCTATGCTCTAAAGGCATTATATTCGAGTTTGGACACAAGAATTGTGTGACATACGCAATCAAATATCTTCAAAAGTTCGCAGAATAAGACTTTGGTATCATTTTCATCTTCTAAGTAATCTCTATCTAAATATAATATTTTATGCAAGATATAATTCTGCGGAAAATTTAATCAAAAATATCCATGTCCCAATTTAATATATGAGCTTTTCAATAAATAATTATACATTTTCCTTAATTTTTATTACTCCTTTACCTAATATCAATATTCTGATTGCGGCTAAGGAATTTTGAGATCAAGCAAATTTTACTATTTTTTTTTTTAATAAAACACGAAATATAAAATGCGTTCACATCGATAGTTATGTCCATCCACAGGACGACAATGCATAAAGCTATACAATTAAAAATAATAATGACAAATATGTATTCGTAGGACTCTTTTCAAAGTCCTATGCAATTGCATAATGAACTTGAGGAAATTGTATCGATGGATAATCTTCATGTTCCTCGTCCTGGGAATATCCGCTGTTGCCGACTGAAGCTGTTTTACCTATTTCTGGGGGAATTGGCGGAGGCGTCGGTAAATGCGCGCCCTGTGGTTGAAAACCATTTTCATCGGCAATATAGGTGAGCGTAATCGGATTTCCATGTTCGTCATGGTATGTCACTTGACCTTGCTGTACTATAGTTTCGTGTTCCTTATCGCCTTTATTCTTTATGTAGCCAGTTTCTTGGACGTGGATACCGTTACCAGTCTCGTACCTATAGAGATAAGATAGATAATAGTTTTGTGAAAATAATGTGTTGTTAGTAAATAATAAGAAAATGCGTCTAAATTTAGGCACTCATAAAATCGTTAGCAATTACTATAAACAATGTTAAACATTTCATCCAGAAATTATCAATATCTTGTTATTTTTAAATAGCAACCTGCATTTTTTCAACTTCATTGGATTCTACGTTTAAAATTAGCGGCAGTATGTATTTACTTTCCTATAACTAAATGCCTTAGGTTGAATTATTTTGGAAAATTTATCATTTCCTTTAATGTTTTATTTTGTATAATCAATTAGGCTACAAATAAAGTAGCTATTGTGTCGATTCAATTATTCCATTTTTACAAAATTTTGCTTCGTCTGTCCATATAACATTTTTATTGAAATCGTCGACTTCTTGAGATTTCATTCACCATACTGCGCTCTTTATACAAAATCGGCGTCATTAATATGTTATCAGCAGGATGGAATTTGGAAGCATGCTTATGCTTCCAAATTCTATGCTTATTCTGGATACACCTACTTCAGCTTCTGCATTCTTTAGAGAATTACTAGGATGTGTTGTAAAGTATGCAAGGCAACTGCTGTTATCTTCACATTTTCACTATCAACAACAGTTTTTCTTCTGGTTGTTTTGGGCAAGAATGGTGCAATTTTTTAAAAGATTGCTTCGATGCTCATGGAAGGATGTGTCCAATTTGGATATTTCTCTGCATAAACACATGTCCTGTCGATTATTCTATTGCATTCACCATATCTAATTATCAGATTCAAAAAATTTTCCTTATTAAATCCAGATGGCGACATTTTCAAGTACGCAGAAACAAGATAAAGAAAACGCTGACTAGCACTAGTAAGTACCTTGCTAATGAAAGCTAATATGATTGCAATTTGTTTTTATTTATTTACATGAATTTTCATAAACTAATTGATCATAAAAACTTTAAAGGAATTGATACATTTTCCAAAATAACTCTTGAAACTAAGACGTTTAGTTATAAGAAAGTAAATACATACTGCCACTAATTTTGAACGTGGAATCCAATGAAGTTGAAAAAAATGTAGGTTGCTATTTAAAAATAAGATATTGATATTTTCTGGATGAAATGTTTAACATTGTTTTCTGATCAGCCTGTATTATTTTCAAAAGTTTATAATACCGCATTTGAAGCAGTATACTTTCCAAAATAATTACCTAGAATTTTAAGTCGAAGTATTACAAGTAGCTCAAGTTCTTTCACAATATCGACAAAAGGTAAGCGATTATTTGAAATGTGTAAATATAGTTTGATTTTTAAAAAATCAACAGGGCATTTAGAGCGAAAAATCAACTCATAAATCTTGGGGATGAGTACTGATTAGGTTTAGCTTCCAAGAATACGTTAAAGAAGACTTTTTTCTCTATAATTTATTTTAAATATGTTAAATTCTTTTACCAATTTGATTCTTGCGTGTGACATTCAAATTGAGAGAGGTAAAATTGATTTAAAACCGCATATCTCCAATAAATCTTTGTATAACAGAAGTTTATTGATGCTCTTTACAGGCGTAAAAATCCGATTTAACACATGGGAAGCGTGAAAGTGAAATAGGTGAAATTAATGTCTAATAGTTTTTATCGTGTATACTCAATACGTATGTTTTCTGGCAGTGGGATCGCATTATGGTATTTTATTATGAGCATACGTTCCTCTTGAATAAGTAGCATATACAACGAATGAATGTTCAATGTTAATACAGAACATATTATGGATTAATATTAGGGTTTTATACATAAATTACGAAAAAGAAAAAGAATACTGGTAAAGAAAACAATAAAGAGTATCAAGAATAAATACGGAAAGACAACGGAAAGTACAGAAGAAATAAATCAAATATTGAAGGAATTCTTTAAAGATCCACTAATTGATTATAATGAAGAAAATTTTTGTTTGACAATATATAATCAATAGCGTTTCGTTATTATCTTTTAAAAATAATCGTTCTTTTGTTCAAACTCAGTAATCTTCGTGAAGATTATGGTCAACATAATCGTACTTCTGTGCTTGCTATTCGTCGAATCGTTGAAAAATTCGAAAGAATTTTACTTTACCCAATATCAGAACACCAATAAGACATCTAAATTAAATCAATGTTAACAGATTTTTTGTGGCCGACATTGGATGAAATTGATTTGCAAGACATGTTTTTGCAACAAGATGGTGCAATACCACATTTTGCCAATGCCAGTATGGTGTTACTGGGAGAAAAGTTTGGTGAGTCTGTATCTGCAGAAATGGAACTGTTAATTGGCCTGCAAGAAGTTGTGATATAACAATTAGGAATTACCTTTTGGTTGGAATATTTGAAGTCGTTGATCTATGCCAACAAACCTCGAACTATAGATGCATTGAAATTGAACATCGAATAATGATATTACACCTGATTTATTGCAAAAAGTCACCGAAAATTGGGTTTATCGAATTCGATCCTGCTATCGGAGCCGAATTGGACATTTGAATGATATGTTATTTCAAAACATAATTGTCACAAGTTGTACTATAAAGTAAAGAAAAAGGTTTGATTTTGTCTCAAATTTTTTGTTTTATTTAATTTTAAAAACATATCGTGCTTATTGAGAACCTTTTGTAATAATAATCTTCAGATAATAAACATTATTATGATGTATTAAGTCATTTATGATTTATTCGATTTTAAAACTTAAATTTCATTTCAACGTCATAATTCTGTACAAAATATTAAAATATATTGAATGCAAATAATTAAGAAAAATGTATTGCACCAAACTATTTACTTTAAATAATATTAAACTTGCTTAATAATATTTCTTTCCGCTGGAGATGAAATATATTTATATGATTTTTTGCATAAACTGTATTATACTTATCACACAATATGCACAATACTTCCTGAAACACCTTGTGTATATAATATTTTCTTGGCATGCTTAGGTGCAGGGTTACTCATTATAAATTATCCAACCTTTATCATAGTTATTATTGCATATATAAAAAATAAAAAATTCAAATAATTGTGTTGCTGTGACTGAATTTTATTTGCACGCCATCAAAAACACAGTGACGTGCAGATAGAACGGTATAAAAAATATTTGTTTTGTTTTGTGTTTTGTGTTTTTTCTCTCAAAAATATACCATATGATACCACTACCTTAAACCGTTTTCGAGTTATTAAATGTCGAATATTGTAGTTACTGTAATATAGAAAAGTTAACATTATTAAAGTAAGCTATAAAAATGACACTATAGTGTTTAATAAACGACATTTCGTTAATAAAATAGTCAAATGGTTTAAAATGAAGATGATTTATTTAAGAAATTTAGATACAAATAATTAACAAATTATAAAAGATTTCAATGCGTAATTGATAACGTGTTCTTAAATTTATAAATGTATTGGAAATGGTATCATTACTGACATTTAGATTATTTATTTCAAGTTGAATCCTTTATTTAATGACTAATATTATGGTTAGTATTATTGACAGTATCTCTTAAAAATCCCAAAAAAACTGTATCCATAGGAATCAAGTCAGGACTATTAGGTGTCCATTTAATAATTCCATTATTCCCTATCACTACCGCGAATTCATTATTCAAATGATCTCGAACTTGTAAGGCACTATTCGGAGTTTCCCATCTTGCATCCAAATCATATCTTCAAGTTCAGCCTACAAAAAATTCTGTAAAAGAATGTTTTCAACTTCTGGTATAATTATTTCCAATAGGTCCATTTAAATTATAACCATAAAATACAGGCCCAACAATTTATTTCGGAAAATGCCACAGTAAACGCCAGCAGATTTTCTTCCTGATTTTTAATTTGTTTTACCAATCTTTTTCTGTTTGTATTTGTTTTCCTAAGACCTTCAATTTTTTCTATTAAAAATATTGTAATGAAAAAGAATGACTCATCAGTCCATAATATTTTACTAACATAATTGGGATCTTGATTCAAATTTTGAGTCCAAGCCTTTTGTCCAGCTTTTTCCCTTTTTGAGTCTCTCTTAAAACTTGTACAGGTAATATTTTAAATGGTCTATAATTGTTTTTTTTTAAGTCCATTTGATTTTGGCATATTTTTTCTCTAATTGAACAGCTGCATTATTTAAAATACTTTCAGAACTTTCTAAAAGTCATATATGTTTCAATAACAGGTGAATAGATATAGATGACTGGCATTAGCTTCGAAATTTAGTAGTACATATATCTATTCGTTCTTTCTCATTTACTTCAACTAAACGCTTTTTTCTACTAAAACTGGAGGTATTGTTTATCTTTCGGTAAATATTTTTAAGCGTGATTTCTGACGGTGTTGGACGATTCGGATATAACACTCTTATGCTCTTTTTGCTGCGCGTTTATTTTTGTTGCTTTGTATAAAACAGTTATATACTTGCACTTTTTCATTCTCACTCTAAACCATTTTGACTATTTTATTAAGGAAATGTCATTTATCAAACGCAGTATTTGTCTTTTTCATAGCTTACTTTAATAATGGTAACTTTTCCATAGTGCAGTAACTACGATATTCGACATTCAATAACTCGAAAACAGTTTAAGATACTGGTAAGATGATATATTTTTGAAATTAGAAAAAAAAAAGACTTTTATAAAAATGTAATAATATACAGGTTATTCCATTTAAAAGAAAAATATTTTTTTTATACCGTTCCATCTGCACGCCGCTTTGTTTTTGATTGCATGCAAATAAAATTCAGTTACAATCACACGACTTTTATTTAATTTTTTTTTGTATGTGCAATAATAACGATGATGAAAGGTCGACAATTTATAATGAATAACCGTGTACATATTTTAAAATAAATTAGAATCTTTACAGTAATGATATACAACCTACCCATATTCATAGCCTTCATGATGAATTTGAAACTCCTGTTTTAGAATAGGAATCACTTTCTTATGTTGTTCTTTGAAATCAGGTACAGTGTGATGAATAGTTAGGGCCAAAGTCAAATGAAATATTCCGAATACGAGCATATATTTTATCTGAAATTGTTGACTGTTATTACTAATTTTTAAAATGTAAAATTAACACCAAACAATTTATATTTGTATGTTGAATTTAAATGCAATATTACCATACCCAAAACATTTTGCTATACTTCACAATAATATCTAATATCACAATATTCACAAAACAAGCTTACAAGAACTACTGAAATGCGTATGTCCTGATGATCTTTATATACCTATGCCATGCTGTACATATGCTATACTTTGTTTAGAAATTAATACCTGGCGATATTAAGAAAGTGCGTATTTATTTAATTTCTATATTGCGGTAGGCGGAAGATCGGAAGTAGTAAAATCATAGGTGCCAGTGTGTATCTGTCTCGTTCGTGGTACTCTATTGTATATATATTTATCACTTCAGCATGAATGAAAGAGAGATAGAGAGAGTGACATCTGGGATAAGTGCTTCAACATTGCGATATTTGCAACTAGATAACAGTAATGCTTTTTCATTAGTAGTTATTGACGATCAATCAATTCTACGGGCATGTCTTTTTTCTGGATATTTGCTATTTAAATCTCGAAGTAGCTTTGATAGCTTCATATTTCCTTTTAACAACACTTTAAATCAGAATTTAAATGAAGGTGATTTTTATTTTAAAAAATCGCAATTTCTCCTCTTGTAATAGTCTCCTATAGTTTTTATTAGAAGTATATAATTGTGTTAAGCAGAAAAAATAAAAAAAATATTCTACATTTATTTAGTAAGGCAATACATAACATATTTTCAAATACAAAGAAAAAATAAATAAATATATGAAAACTATGTGTTTCATATTAATAAAAAAATACACGTTGTTTTGCAAAACTAAAATTTTAAACAACAGACCATTTCATTCAAAACAAACAATTTCATATATAAAGCAATGAAAAATGATAGAGATAAAACGGGCAATAGATTAAACTCAGAAGTGTACAAGTTGACATGCGAAGACTTTAAAAAAGTGTATGTAGGACAGGCAAAAAGGACATTGGATACTAGAATGAAAGAACACGCAAGATGTTATAAGGGTAAGAAGACAGACTCAACTTTTGCGAATCATTGCTTAGAATAGGATCATAAATTCAGTACCAATTTTACAACTTTACATGTTATAGAAAAAAGTAAAAAAACTTAATATACTAGAAAGTTTAGAAATTAATAAATTTAATAAATCAGGTATGATTTTAAATGACGAACTAGATACAAATATCTCCCCCTACTCAATTTAAAATTTAAATCTGTCCGCCCCCTCTCAGAATATATATAGGAGGTAATATGTAATTTGAAATTGTGTTTTCATCTACCTGATGAAGCCAGAGAGAGTGACGAAACATATGTCATGTAAACATTCTAATTTTTTAAACTAAACAATTGTCTTTTATTATATATATTTTTTACCTAAACCTATTACGTAACTACCTATACTTTTTAATTATTTTTTTAGTCGCAGTAAATTTAAACTTGCATCAGGTAAAGATCATACTGTATGGGTAACTGTGGCAATTCTATTAGACTTTCTACAACATCTGTATTATTAGTTTTTGAGGTATGTACATACTTATCTACGAAATAGAGCTGTCCCTTATAGATTTTAAATATTTCGAATTTTGTTTATGAAGAAAATTTAGTCTTGGAGTAGTATGTTTCATTTCTGTTTTCCTATGTACAACTTAAGTGCGGAATATTAATAAGTCAGAAACGAAAGCATATAGTAACTTGTTTCCGTGGTGTAGTGGTTATCACATCCGCCTAACACGCGGAAGGTCCCCGGTTCGATCCCGGGCGGAAACACTTTTTTGTAATTTTACGTTTTAAAATAATGATGAAATTGTTCTGAAAAATATGAGAGAAAAAGATTGCTTACGTTTCACTTGGGAATAGTCCGTTATACCAAATATATTAATTATAAGCAATGCGTATGTGAATAGTAATTTTAACTTTTGAAAGCTACTGTTCTGCAACCAATTTAACACCATATACATCACTGTTTACGAGGTTTGATTAAAAAGTAACAAGGATTTTCATGTTTCTCAAAAAATCTTTATTTATTCATCAATATTCATTTTAGCCTCTTCAAAATAATACCACTCAGATATAATACACATGTCCAGCGCTTTCTCCAATCTTGAAGCAGTTCTGAAATTAATATTTCGGTATGGTGTTCAGTTTCGTTAGCGATTCTGTCTTTATCTCTTTAATGTTGCCAGACGTCGTCCTTTCATGGTTCTTTTCAGTTTTAGATATAGCAAGCGGCATGTCTGTCGCAACGATGCCTAAGACATAATAGTTTTGTGTTTGATGAAAAATTCTCGAACAGGCAGTGTGATTAGAGCAGCCGCATATCGTGATATAATTTCCACGAGTTCTTTTCTACAATTCTGGACTTCATCGTCAGATTGCTTCACATAAACGAAGCATTAGTTAGTACTCCTTACTGACTTTACGCCCATATGACAGGAATTCATCAAAGTCGATTTTCGTTTTTGGTCTAGGCTCTTTATGCACTTCTATTAGGACAACCAGGCGTTGACTTTAACGTCATTCTTATATACCCATATTTCGTCACAAGCTATGAACAATTTGAGAAACTCTAGATCGTCACCGACTTCATTTAGCAAGTCCTGAGCAACGTCAACTGGCCATAGTTCTTTGGTCGAAATTCTGCAATTTCGAAACAAACATTGACACACGTTTCCTTGCTTTGGTAGAACCAGATGATATTCAGTCTTTGTGATAGTGTTTCAACGATAGTCCGTAATTATTTTCTTCATTCGTTCGTCTTTATCGTCGGTTGTTGATGTATGTACTTAAAAGTCCATATAAATGTAATTTTTTTTTTGCTGATAGTAGAAAAATCAATAGTCAATTAATCAAAATATAATTAAAATTATTTAATCCGTTTTTATTTAACATATTAAAACACTGTGACCAAAAATAAATTCCTGACATATATTCTGAGTATCAATGCTTAATTATAATTCACTTGTAGGAGATTAAAATAACCACAATTGATATAGAAATATAATTTTGAAAGAATAAATTGTAGTGAAATATAAATAAAACAAAGTGAGTTGGTTAATATATCTATTTGTTCCATAAACATACTTTCATTGTAAATTAGAAAAATGATTGTTTAAAAGTGACACTCCGGTAGTTTTTTTGTTTACTATATAACTGTTTTCATTGTTATTATTAATATTATCGAAGTTTCCTATACTTCCACCATAAAATCATTATTGGGATCACCATCACCTTCGTTTATACATATATTATGTAAAATAGCAGTTGCTATTATTATTGCCATCCATCTCTCTACTACATTCCTTGTTCGAATTTGAGATTCATTAAAGAGATTCTCAGCTGGTGTATTTGGATGTAGTAGAGGGGTTATTAAGTAATTTCCTACGAGTAAAGAATAGAAAGGAGAGATAATAACGTTGTGGGGAATAGGTATTTTTTAGACGGAAGTAACCACTTTAAGGGAGGTCAGTTATACCCTGCTATGTCAAAAATGACGTTTCAGTGTTTCTATAATGGTGAACTGTGTGACTTGTGGTCGTTCTAAAACAGCAAGAACATAGAATATCACTTTTTCTCTTCATCGGTAAGTTATTTCATTGGCATTCAACATAGGCAATAATAATTTAAAAAAAGTTATTTTAAATAACTTGTCATATATCTGACATGTCTGATTATGTGTTCAGTGGCGTAACATACATATCCAAGTCATTTAATATTTGTTATATTTTTGACGCAGATTTCCTTTAAACCCGTTTATAATATATTAAAAAGAAGAAAAGAATTGAAAACATAATACACTCACGATATTTCTTTAATTATTTTTGGACTAACAACCTATTTTAAATGATTATCGAGAACACAGGAAGTGTACATATACCCTATACAAAATATTTATGCACGCCTAGGCATTGCGGCGGCCATATTGAGTTACCACTTTGGACAAATATTATTTTTAAGGAGACTCTCTCCTGTTCTATTCTTTACTCGTAGGTAATTTCTAATTCCATAACCACTATCACCTAGTAACAAAGCATTACCCATTTCTCCTGCATCAAAGCATGCCTTTATGCTATTATTATTGAAAATAGTTTGGTCGTTTGCTCTTCCAGGCCACCTTGCTACAATATCCTGTATTCTCAACTTGTCATCGCATACAACTTGCACATTCCAAGAAAAGAATCCTTTACGGTTTCTATATTCCTCTGCGTTGGGAACACCAGGTGATTGATTGTATTCTGACATGTGTGCAGTCAATTGCATCTAATACATTTGGAAATCTTGCCTTTCTGTAAAATCTAAGTTTTTGATCTTCCTTTTCCTCTCTAGTTTCGGGGAAGTGAATGAATCTATTTCGCCTACGGGCAATAACATACGTTATATTCTTTATACATTCACATGCTGTAGTTTTACTGACTCCACCAAAATCACCAGCGACTAACTGAATATGTCCAATCGCGTAAAACCTTAATGTGACGAACAATTTTGTAGCTAGAGACAATGCACTATTCCTGTTTGTTGGCGATTTTATTTCGTCTTCTATTTCTTGTAGCAGAGTCAAACAAGTATTTTTCCTGAGGCGAAACCGATTAGAAAATTCGATATCGTCCATATCTTGAAAGAAATTTATTCTGCAAATTTCAAAAACATACTTAACTACCCAGATACATTGCTATTATGCATACCTTGTTTTAAATCTTTTAGGTCGTCTGATCCTCTCCTGTATTTCCATAAATTCTTCTTCATCCGATTCAAATATAGGTACGTTAAATAATTTCATCACAACTTCGATTAGATATACCGTAAAACGCAATATAACAAATAAAATAACCTAACTAAACATAAAAACGAAGTTATCCCGCCTTTCAAAACAAATTTTAACCAACCAATCACGAAACAGATTAGTGATATTCCAATGTTTATCTTCCACACAATGTAGGTACACCGTATTCGAAGTTTATACCGTAAGTTATTCTGTACTAGACTTATCTAGCATTTGTAGAACGACACATTCAAGTTTATACCACCTATAGTATTATACTAGCTTTACCTACGAGTTGTAAAACCGGCCCTTAGTCAGTATTCAGTAATCGTATTGCAAAACATAAAATTAATAATGCGTAATTGTATGTACTCATACTGAAGTGTTTTCTTTTCATAGATATAATTGAATTTAGTAAATTAATGCCATGTTTGAAAGAATTCCTTGGATTATTACTGGGCTATTATGTAAATGAATTTGATTCTCTTACCTTGTAAACCCAATTTTAAATATGAAACTTATTTCTGTAGTGCGTATGTAGTACCTACTTATATTGTGATACACATGCAAGCAAGCGAGTAAAAGCGCAAGTTCAATAGCAATGAAAGTGACTTGTGGGTCATTACACCTCTCTTCACTCACAGACACGAATAATGAACTGTATGTAGTACATAGCCACGCAAGAATCGATGACCTAATTTCTAATTGGTAAAGAATAACATTTTTATGAACCGATGCATCTTCGAGAAGTTGCATGAATTTTACGCTAGTATGTGTGAATACTACTGTTTGTGCAGAGATTCTATACACGAATTTTCCTAATTTTCTTTGTACATGTAAATAAAGTATATTTTTACAATTAGTGTTTTATTTATATGTTTATTCATTTTAATTATCATTCAATAACAATTTATAAAGTTCCATATAAAGACTGTTCCACAAAAAAGATGTTATTGATAATTCAAGTTATTCGATTTAATATTATTCAGTATATGTAATTAATTCTCAAATCTCACAATATCGAAAGTAGCATTTAGCCATTAATAACAATTGTTATATAACTATAAAATATGAAAGAACAAATGATGAGCTTATCGTAAAAACCGCATTTGTCCAAAAATGACTTTTTTAGGTAAAACAATAAATGTTGTTAAGTGTATTTTGTTTAGGGCGTTCTTTACTTAATATTCACAGAATAAAGATTACTTTTTGTACTGCCATGTGTGCTAACAGTTTTTGAGAGGAACTCAACAAATTGGTGAACAAGTGACGTTTTTCTCAGAAAATACAAAAAATTAAAGAAAAAAAATTGATTGTTTTATTAGGTAATATTAGACCAAGATTACACATTCTTATAAAAAAAAATAAGTAATTCACACAAAAAAATTAAACTAAGAAAATTTTTGAATAAAAAATTTATTCAGCATATTTTTTTAACCACGAAAGCCTAATCTTCGTAGCCACTGCTATTGTCTTCATTGTTGCAATAATCTTCTTGATAAGTTGTTCCAGCAAAAGACAAAAATAAATCATCATGAAATTTCTTGTTTAGTGGGACATGTAATAACTGTAGCAACTGAAGCAGGTCATCAACCTTTTCCTGATTAATGTGTATAGGGGCATCATAAGCCTTATTAAGTAATAACTCACTTGTTATTTTAACTTTAGAGCGTACCAAAGAGGAACGCCAAGGTCCAGTGTAACTGTCACGAATCATTATAGATGGATTGTCTTTCGAAATTTTAAGTGATCTGGCGGTCTTTATCTGAATTGGTGGTTTTGCAGTTTTAAGAAAATATTTATCTGTAGCACCTTTTATGTCATACATCATGGAAGAATGAACATTTACAACATTGAGCGGCGTTGGTTTAGTTCTCGAGGCTTCTACCAGTTTAGTCCAGTCTTGAGGTACCTACTTCGATTCGCTCTGTTTCTTTTTAAATAACGAGAAGTCTTGGTCATTGGGTAAATATGAGTGGCCTCTTACTGGAAATATGTATATTATTTTGTCAAACAGTTTAAACCCAAACACTAAAATATACAAGAAGTGCAGCATTATATAATTTTTATTTTGCCTCGGGCTTCCGTCGCTGATTATGACCAATTTTTTGCACATACCATGAGTGTTAAAATAGTGGAGCAGCATAGTCGTGACCTCATTTTCACCTCTTTTAGCTTCAGATTCCATATATGTGTACATCGTGGTATTGTAGGTGGCTAGGTTATGTATACCAAATACAAATTACCACAGTTGTCGTGCGTAAAACACAGGATTGGATGGAATGTGTAGTTATGGTAGGTTTTGCATGAAGTTAAAACTTATGCATGATATCTCCCCCGTTCTTGAATTCTTTTTAAAAGCTCTCTTGGCACTATAAAATGCCTCAGCTTTCCTTAGGTGTAGTTCTCTTTCAATAGTAATTGCTGTTATCTGTTCTGGTGTTTTATGTGGATGGTTTAAAGAATGCTGGAAAATATACACTGAGAACATGTTTCGCACCGTGGATATCCAAATTTTATATTAAGTTTAGTTTTAAAAACAGTACAATACATTTTGTATGGGATATTTATTGCGTACTTCTGAACAAGTAGTTGGTGCATGATATTTACACTCAATTCTGAGGATAAATAACGCTGGACGGGACTACGTCTTATAGAATAATGGGATGTCTTGGTGAAAATCCCGATTTGTTTTCTATTATCAAATTGACTATTTGGTCGCTGTACTTTTTCGGCCTGTTCTTATGTTTTCCTCTTCTGTCTCTGGGCGAAATGCCACTTGTTACGAGGTATTCTTGTAATCTTCTGATATGAGGCAGAGTTATCACATGAACAGCGGCGAAAGCTTTTAAACATACGGTTTTTTCGGTAGTACCACACCGTACTTTATACACAAAAAACGCTGCGTGAAGCTTTCTAAAGTCAGAGTTTGAACGAGGACTACGTCGCGAAATGTTCACAATGCTTATAAGTCCCGATAGATACGACACCCTGATCATTTTTGTCATGCATTTGATAAAATTTTGAAAAAATATCTTCTCTCGCTTCAGCAGTTGTTATTAGAAAACATTGATATTTCTTACATCTATAAAGCAAATCAATTACCACACATACAATAAAAAAATATAGTTACGTATCTGCAATCATCTCCAATTTGGCGAGCTTCTACAATGTTTCCCTTATGGTTTTTATGTAACAATCCTTTTACTTTATAGTCCTTTATCACACTACTTTTATGAACCTTCTTTTCTTGCTTTTCAGGCCATGCATGAGCGTTATTAGAAACTGCATTCATGGTTGTTTAAAGCGTAGCACAGACACAACTTCTATTATGCCACAATAATACACTAATAAATTATTGTTATTTAACCTAGAAATGTCATAACGATGTTTCTAATAAAAACATCACATGTCCTGGACTAGTGATATTTTTACCGGAAGTTTGTTGGACATGTGCTGCTTTTACAGAAGTGTACGATTTTTGGCATACGATATTTCGGTTCTAGTGAGGTTTTTACAGGATCCTATTATAAGATATTGTTGCTGTACAGCTACACCATCAGATGCCGGGACGAACGCAATTTTGTTAAAAATGGATACGTCAGATTCTTACGAGAAGCTCGACAATTTAAATAGTGTTTGCCATCTATTACATCACCAAGAGTGTTGGGATGTAAAAATTCGCCATAGAGATTTTGTAAGGAGTTTCTTATCTATTTAGTAGTACAACGTGTTTAAAAAAAGTAGGTAATGAATAACTAGTACTTGCAAATTATAATAAGCCACATGCCTTTTATTTATAAGTAATTATCATTGAGAAAGAATAAGTAGGGAGACGACGTCACGTGATCAAACCGGGCACAGGTCCGCCATAGTGATACTACACCTAAGTCAAACAGGTAGTGTTGGTAAATTATTTATTTCGACCTTTTTGTTGATAATTTGAAATAATGTAATGCATAAATCAGTCTGAATTTTAAACATAATTACTATAATTACATATAACACCGCAGATATTCAAATATTTGAAATGTTCTACTTAAAAACCAGAGTAACCAACTTCAAAAAAACAAAATTTCTAAAATATTCGAACAAAACATGTCTTTTATTTTAAGCTTTTTTGAACTTTTAATGACCGAAATAGAAAAAATAGTATAAAATACACGTTCAATTAGACATTTTGTGCACTTGTTCTATATAAAAGTCGTCTAGCAGCTCGTTTTATAACTTGAACGCGTGCGCAAAAATCGTCTCTTATGAAACTTGTATTTTAATATACTATTGAGTAATCCGGACCAGGTGAGGCAGCCATATTGATCCCACACTTAGTTCCGCCCAATGCCCCCGTTTTGAGCGTACAGCAAAGATGCTTTACAGCATCTCCGTAGTATTTTTCCTCAATGGTAATTATTTATCTAATGTTATTTTGACATTTGTCATTTTGTAACTAGCAGTATAATTTTCTCATACAAATAAGTTTTTATTTAGTAAACAATAATACTAAATAATTTATAGTTGTGTTCAAATAAATCTGGAACAATTGTATTTTTCTATTGTAAAGGTGGATTATATATTAAACAGTATTTCCATGGTTTTCATGCTATCATGCTATCATCAAAAAATAACATAGTGTATTAGCTTGTCAAAGTGCAAAAGTCTGTTTAAGTATTACATTTTTCGAAGACGTTTTTATAATAAAATGCCAAAAAAACTGTCAGCCATTGAAAAAGCGCGGATTATTTCAAAAATAGAAAACGGTTGGTCGATAAGAATGACTTCAAGGCATTTTAACGTGAATAAAAATACAGTGTTTGCAATTAAGAAACGGTGGAAAATCGAAATGATCTTAAAAAGGAAGTCTGGTTCAGGGCTGTTCAATAGAAAGTCAACTGTCGAAGAAGATATGGAACTTTCAGATTATATAAGAGGTCGTCAATTTGAAACTGCAAGAAATGCTGTAATAAACACAAATTTTCCCGCCTCCAGAGTTACCGCATGTAGAAGAATATTAAAATCTGATTTAAGTGCCGTGTTGCTGCAAGGAAGCTGGTTAGGTACAGCTTCCTTGCAGCAGTGAGCAGAAACAATCACGACTGTAATTTAATTAATGATTTGAATTATTGGAACCGGGTTATTTTTAGTGATGACAAGACTTTTTAGTTGTCTTCCAACAGTAAAATCAGAGTCTATAAGGCACGGGGAACTCGTTTTCATGAGGAATATAGTAGTCTTAGAAGAACTTCTGGAAGATTCGAAGTTAATGTTTGGGTTTGGATCAGTTCTCAAGGTTTAGGAATATGTTGGCGGATTGAAATCATGTTTAATGCGATTACTTACAGAGACATTCTAGAATATATCATGCTTCCAACGGTCCATCATATCTTTATCAAAATTCCGACTTCATATTTCAGCAAGATAATTGTCCGGTTTTTTCTGCTAGAATTATAAGTACCTGGCTTGGAACTAATAACATCGAGGTTTTGCAATGACCTTCCAACAGTTCGGACTTAAATCCGAACGAGAATGTTAGGGGGCTTTTGGTTAAGATTATTAAATTTCCTTAATTGATGTTGCAGACATTTCTTGGTGAAACATTTTAATAAATTAATATAATTGTCGCTTGGCTATATTTCACAAAGTTTTATTAAAAATTTCTCACATATGTTTCGACTGTTATGCCAAGAGTTATCTAAAACTAACCTAAAGTAAGTAAGGGTACAACTTATATACCTTATATAAGTTGTACCCTTGTAGCCGAAGTATTGTGCAATGGATCGAACAAGCATGGTAGGAACTGACAAATAACGAAGATTTAAGGCGTTCATTAATTAAGTCCATGCCAAGAAGACTGGAAAAAAGTTATTGAAAAAAATGGTGGCCAAACAAAATATTAAAATTTTTTTTTCTTAAGTTATTTCTGTTGGGTTTGCGTGAAGCCAACGTATTTTGATGATGGACTGTAGAAGCGACTCCACGCTAGTTTTCTCAAAATGTTAATCGAAGGACCAAAGGCTTCGTTGATTAAATAAAACTGCAGCACTGTAGCACTAACTATTTATTTTAACTACACCTTAAATTGACGCGTTTGTTTAATTTATTCGAATTGCTTGTAACGATTTATTCGTATATTGATACGAATTGTATTGTTTTACAATCAGGAATTGAACTACTTAAATTTTGCCTTGAACACACACTGTTTGATATGAAATCTTGAAAATGAAATGTTGATTTTAGTCTTGAAGCGACTGTTTGATGTTACATCTTGAGTTGTACTGTTATTTCTTAAGAGCAAGAATAACTTGAAAATATGAGTTACTCCCACCAAACGAAATGCTATTGGTAGATCACCCTATTTGTTGACGTCAACCTAAACATTTCTTTTATTAAATGATAATATACCGATTTGCAAGGTTCTAACGGAAATTCCTGATGACCGTCTGCCTTTGTAATTTATCTTAAATTATGTGCAATAAAAGTGAAAGATGCTGTCTCTTTGTCAAAGAAAGCAAATTACAGGCAATGTTTTATGAAGGGGAAAGACCCTTTTGTACTAAGTAAATAATAGGCAAATATCTGCTTCTTTTGACAAAGGATCGTAAACTTAAGGTAATGTTTTTTCCAAAATACTTAGTTATAATTACGTTTACGTGCGATCATGAATAGCCGGCAAGAAATCATCGCAAATGTACCTTCTCGCGCAGGTATAGGTATGGTCAATTAGGTCAACCAAGAACACGAATATATGATATACAGTGTGACAAATAGAAACTTAATAATAATTGAATTAATAATAATAACAATATATGATTAATAATATATGACGACACCGTCGTACGACGGAACAATTTCTTTCATTACTTCTCACTTCTATTAAATGGAAATAAATGTCTACTTTCGTTAACTATCACTTATAATGAAATAAAGTTGCGACTAACATGCTGAAAACCACAAATACAACCACAAAAACGTTGTGTCAGATTTATATGAACAACTGGAATGAAGAATGACGTTAAAGAGTTGTCCCAGATTTATTTGAACAGCACTGTACACATTGCATGGAGATATTTTTATTGTTGAAGCATATTTCCGAAGTGCACAATTTCTATGAAGAATGGCAATATTCAATTAATAAGTGATTTCTATTAATTCTATGACGTATACATACACAGTCCCTTACATATAAATATGATGTTATCGAATCTTTTGGTAGAAGGAAGACTATTTTTCTTTTGCATTCTCGTAAAAGTAGAACTCGCCCCTTACAGGAGAAATATTAGCAGAGGGATACGGACATGGGACATTGGGTGGTATGAATAAAACGGAGTACTTGCTAATACTACTAGTAATTTCTTCAATGCTGAAGTAAATACTGCAAGAATTAAGTAAGTGCTTCGACTGTGAAGCAGTCACTCTATAAACAAGCCTCGCTACAGGGTAATACTACAAATCAGTAGCATTTGCTTTATATATAGGAGTAATTACTATGGTATATATAGCAAATGCTACAGGACACAGCAAATGCTTCATTTTTACCGAAGCCAGCGTCAGTGTAGCTTCGCGGTTGCTTTCTTTAAGCTATTTGCAAAATATGGCAGAGTTATTATTAGTTCAGGACAGATTACCGAAGTATTATAAAGAGAGAAGAATATTTCGTTCACGGGAATACAGAAAATTATTTCGGTAAGAAATATTACAAAATTATATTGGATGTTGTCACTAATTTATTTTTGGCCTTCTATGAAGTTTTGAAAAGGAAAATGTAGAATGGATTGCTAACCACTTCTTGGGTACATCAGTAGAAACTCGTGGCGGAGCACTATCAACAGTTCAACAAATGGAAATATTTCTTAGAAGTCTTGGAGATCCTGGTTTTCAGATAGGAGTTGCTAGTGATATAGGTGTGCATCAATCAACGGTGTCGAAACGTATTAATTATGTTATTGATAAAATTTTGGACAAGGCACATATATGGATTCGGTTCCCACAAACTGCAGATGAAATTGAACGAGCACAGGAAGGTTGGCAGATACCAAATATAGTCGGTGCTATAGATTGTGTGCACATTTGAATTATAAAGCCTACAGTTCAAGGAGAGGAATATTTTAATAGAAAAGGTTTCTGTTCAATAAACGTACAAGCTACCTGTTCTCGTACAGAACGATTTACAAGTGTGGATGCTTCGTGGCCAGGTTCAGTCCACGATAGTAGAATTTGGAAAAATTCCGACGTTTTTAACATTATGGCCGACAACATCTATAATGTTTCTTTACTGGGAGATGAAGGTTATTGCTTGGCACCGTGGCTTTTAACGCCGTACAGGAGGGCTCTTACCGTCGCAGAAAGGAATTACAATAGATGGCAAACAAACAATCGTTGTGTTATTGAACGTTGTTTTGGTCAGCTGAAACGGCGTTTTCCCATGATGCATTACACTGTTCGCCTCAAAACGAATAGAGTTTGTCGGTACATAGTTTGTGCTTTTGTATTACACAATATTGCAAAACATTTAAATGATCCAGACGATGATTTTGATGAACTTCCGATTGAACAAGATTTTGTGTATATTCAGAACGAGGAGGACCACAACGTAATACGCCGTAGAGGTGTGCATCGTAGAAATGCGATAGCCATGGAACTTTTAAGGTTGCGTGAACATAGATAAAAACATAAATAAATTATTATAAAGTTCATTTGTAATAGTACACATTTAATTAATATACTACTCTAAATTTCCATTAAGGAAGACGTCCTGAGATTGATTTGTCATTGCTGTAAAATATTTTTCCTGCGCGATGGCAGCTTTTTCTTGGGCAATGGCTGCTTGTTCTTGTGCTTTGGCCGTTTTCATCTGTTGCACAAGAAGAAGCCTTTGCAAAGTAGGTACACTTAAATTTTTGAAATCGTCGTCCACATTTTCGGGCGAAACTACTTTTCGCTTTGGAGTGACTTGTTCGAGCAAATGGTCATCAGTTTGGGGTTTAACTCCTGCTCCTGTTCCAGCACTTTCAGCCCCTATTGATTTATCCATTAGTACCAACTAGTTTACTTACAAACTTTTTATTATTACCTGGAACTTGATGGAGAACAGGATTTTCCCTGCGATTGTTCCATAACTGGCAAAATTTGCTTT